>CM062836.1:18809111-18912231 GCA_031772345.1 Himalopsyche anomala | reverse complement strand
CATGAGATTTGTGATTAGTAAGAGCTGGTATTTCTCTCGGAGAAACGAGAAATTGTCTAGAAGCTTCTTGGTAAGTTATCAGTACAGTTGCAGTGATTCTGGTTATAAATCAGGTAGCTAGGAAGGTTTGCTGTGCAGAAACCATCGCTCCAACAGATATTTCAAGGGCGACCTCTCCATCGAACGTGAGAATGGATGTGTGAGTAGGCAAGTACTTGTATGTGATTTTGGAGTGTGCACTCGAGATACTCGAGCGATAACCTAACTGCAGATAATAATCAAAAAATTATTCAACTTGATAATTGGGTGCTATAAAAAGATAGATTATGCCAAGTGTTAATGAGGATAAAAAGAGAAAGACTTATTTTTACAAAATAATAAAAAAATCAGTAGTTTGTAAATTGGAAGTTTAATGCAACTAATTGCAATGGTTTGAACTCGTGCTGGAATGTTGTGTGAACTACTTATACTTGTATACCCGTAAATATATTTTTTATAAACTGTATAATAATTCAAGTTTTGTTTTATGCAGGTCAGAGTCGGAGTCGTCTTATTTCTTAATACGACTCCAGATCTCTAGTTTTATACTTTGAATATACACAGAAATAAAATTAGTTGAGCGAAATTATGTAGCAGTTTTTCAATAAAAATATTAACTCGACAGAATTGACAATTAATATTCAATAAAAGTTAAAGTTATGCGTTGTATGTTTTATGAGATAAGCAGTAACAAAATCCACACTTTTATTTCATAATATGTTCTTAAACAAATACGAAAAAAGTCGTTCCACCCATTGCAGTTAGATCAAAATTTTGAGTATACATACGAAACTGCGTGAGTCTGACGATAGTTAGACGGTAGACAGAAGGTCAAGCATTCGCAAATCTCTTTGGATTTGATACTGGCCGTATCGGAAAAATCGTAAATAAAAACTATCAGGCGCACAGTACAAGCTGGAAAAAGCAGGGTTGGCAAGCCTCACGATCATCAACTATAAAGAGAGAATGTGTCATATTATATTTTAAGAAATATACATTACTCAGATATCCGTTTCTCGAAAGATTTTAGGTTTATAATAATTTAGTTATATTTCACGAATAAATAATAATAATCGAAAAGAAAATCAACCATTTTGCTGCCATACCTAAACCTGCGGCGATATAGGTCTTTAATATCAACATTTCGATAGAGTTAGTTTAACAAAATATTTTCCAAATTATTTTACCACTTTATTACCAAGCGGTCACATGTGTCCGGAACATATGTAAGCGAACACGGATGTCCCAAGACATTTAAAAAATCAATACTTGGTATTCTAATAGAATATAAGCAATAGTTTGATGAATATGTGTAGTGCTATCTAAACTGAGTCAATATAGGTTTTTAAAATATCGAATTCGAGTGTATATTAGGCAAAATTATTTTTCACAAAAACACAGTATCTCTGGGACATATTAATGATTTATTTGCGCGGTATTCAAGCTCGTTTTTAGGTGCCGTGTCCCGGTATCCCCGAACATAGTTTCAAAGTCCCGTTTTCGAAAAAATAAAAACTCGCAGTAAAAATAAAAAAAAATACGCGAAATCAAAATCCTGGCAGTAGAATAAAGGCGTGGGCGTAAATAATACATTTCAATGTAAATACTGTATTTTTTAATATAATATATCTAATATGACATCAAAAGACATTACTATCAAGTCAATTGTAATGTATGAAAGTGTGAGACGCTTGAAACGTCGCCTAAACGTAGCATTTTTTAGGTTTCCCGTTTGGGGAAAGAAATAAATCGTCAGGTTAGTCGTAACGTTTCGTGCGGTCTTCTGAATTAAAAGATCCCCACCCCTACACCAATACTTTTCCGAGTCTATCCATTCTTAACTATGTGAATGATCAAGATAGTCAGTCATTTTTCATATTTGTAACAGACCACTTACGAATGAATATAATTTTAATATTATATATAAAAGAGTTTTGAGAGAATTTAGACATTACAATTTTAATACCATTTCAGATAATTCAGCCGAAGGCACAAAACAATCCAGAACAGATGGATAGCGGGTAACTTAATTAAGGGAACAAATAAAAGTTAGGTTTTTTTATAAATTTCATTCAAATTATGACCATTTAATATAAATTCTAACCGGAAAAATACGAGCCTTTAATTGTGGGGTTAAAATGAAAAACGTACTATTTCCAAAATTAGCGATATTGAGTTAGGTATGCAGATAGGGTAATTCAAGCCCAAGTAATCGTCTGTTTTTAATATAAAATGTCTAAAAGACTATCATTTTCAAATTGGAAATCATATTTTTATGCAAATTTTATTTTATTTGTGTGTTATTCGTTATAGTATTTGACTCTACTGAAGAGTTTTCGAAAAAAGTACGTTTTGCATTATAACCCCACAATTAATATTTAGAAAGATTTTGCGACTCGATTTTCATGGAATTCTCAAATGTTGCCGATGCGTGCGGCTAGACTGGAGAATGATAAATTTTATGTGTGTCAAAGTTCGACGTGACTTGGTAGTTGGTACGCAAGTGAGCTTGCGTCTGTTGGAAACTAGATTGTAGAAGGCAGTCGGCGCCGGCGCCGTGGGCGTCGTCTCCATTCAAATCCTGAGTCTACGTGAGAAGTGAGAACGCAGTACTCTTTCGCGTTAACAATTTACCACTGCGTGTACAAAGGCGAGACAGGCTTATTTACGAGATTCGTAAACATTTTTTTTTATAATAATTACTGAACGTCTTCTCGATATTCCATTCAAGTTAATTGCCGTAATTTTCATACTATGGGTTTAATGACCACACAATAAATAACCGAGGCGATAAAACTTTAATTAAAAACAGTAACGAATATCACTCTCTGGTGGCTGTCTCTCCCGTAGACGAGTGATCGAGTGATATTATGATTTCTTCATAATACTCGGTTGTATTTAAGAATTACAGGCCCGGACAAAGACAATAGAATCCTTAGTAAAAACACAATATTCCTTTGTACTTCATTCCACTTTATTTAATATGTCAGGACCGGTTTCGCTCATTACGAGCATAATGAGCGAAACCGGTATTACAGGACCTGCGAGTGCTGGAGGTCAGCGACTGGTGTAGGAGAGCGGTTGGGACGGCCAAGGTTTACCCCAGACTATACACCACGAAGAAGACGAAGAAATATAACGTATTATTCTGTCGTCATACGTATACAATATTTTGATAGATCTCGGAGGCAGTTAGGTGTAAAAATACAATAGTAATATATGACGCATTCGTCTTATTTAATATCATAAGATTCTACCTCCTTTTTAACAGCCTCGAATGTTATTTTTGTTTGGTTTAGGCATGTATAGAATAAACATGACATTGACTCAATTAATCAATAAATAAAAACAATGAATTCATGTCGCGATAAGTATCTGTATAAGTATTATACAATGGCGCACATTTGGGTGCTTCAGTCATCGCTTTGTCAACATAACTGTAACAAGCAGAGATCAGTGGATGATTGAAAGAGTTAAGCCGACTTACAGGCGTCTGCGAGAGACAACAATGTCTGTTCCGCCCATGCGCTGGGGCCATTAAGAGATAATCTTGTGACTGCATCGAATTAACACATGTCACAACACAAACTGTCAACGAGACACTCCTGCCTCTTGCAGCGCCGCGGCTGTTTTTATAAGGCGAAAATTCAATTAAAAATAATGTTCTTGGAGATTATAAGGGTGTTTAAGCAATCAATTATTAGTGAATAGCACTTCAAACAAAAAGAGTGACGAAGGAAAACACGATCACTGTTAAATTGTCAATTATGGGTAGGTTGTCTACGACTTCTACGTTAAAGCCTTAGATGTAATCTAAAGATGCTTATCAAAGAGTGACGAATCTAGAATGTTGTCAATTGTAATTTTATGGTGAGTTTTCAAGTTATTTGCAACATTTTTTTCGGCATTGCATACGACTTGAAAATAAGTGAAGTTCGATCTGGGTAAGATTCAATTATCTTATATCATAATATGATTAGATATTATGCTCCGAGCATCACGACAGGTTTTATTAAACGATTAATAAATATTTCGCTTAACTCCCGCTTCGGAAAAAGCAGTGATATAAGAATCGGAACATGAAAAGATTAGTGGTAACTCCTTTACAAGTCCTGAAGGAAGGATTAGCAGTGATTGATGACATGGAAACGTCACAGGTGCGTCCACTTTTATTTAATTTGATCAGGACCGGCTTCGCTCATGACGAGCATTGACAACTGATAAGGTAATACAATATTAGTGTTGAAAGGAATTTACAAATTTCATTACAAATTGTTTTTTACACTTCACTAATTTTATTTTATATGGTTAAATAACACTAATATTGAATTCTACAATAAATAAAAGTAGAATTAGTACAAATGAATATTTTATTTTCGGAATATAATGCCTTTCCAACAAGTATTGACACACATTAAAAGCGAGTCTTACTAAAACCAATAAATGCATGAATCGCCCAATAGGGTGGATTTGAAAATCCAACGACGTTTCAACGTAACTGTGGAACCGGCTTTTAATTATTATATATTAGTATAGATTCCTTAATAAGTACATCTCTGTACAATTTAAGATTTAAGTAATAATATACATATTATAAATAAATATTTTCTTTGATTCTGACTTTGTAACTCACTGTTAATGGCGTTGTTTGTACATACTCTTATTTAATGGTAGATAATATAATATTATTTAGTCGCTGCGGAGTGTGTGGAAATGACACTGCTGTCTCGTGGAGCAGACAGTAAACTTGTAGTCTACATGTAAACCGATTGTAGTCTAGACTAGACATCGGATTAGGGATGACAAACCATTGATAACCGTCGTTTTGAACAATTTAACAAAGCCAGAAGTATTCTACCCGATTGTCACAATATGAGTAATTTCTGGGAAACCGATTTATTTGTGAAGCTTAAATATCAATAGATAACAATTTTGGAACGCAATCTAAAAATTAATATAAGTAGCCGATAAGTTAAAAGACAGTTTACGACAACGGGTGTAATTTTTTTCGATCAATTAATTAAATTAGTTAACCTCAATTAACGAAAGATGAATCGTAGATCCAATCTCTTTTTTTAATTAAATAAAGACAACGGCGTTTATTTATATACAAATATGCGATGAAATCATTCGAATGAAAAAGGCAAAAAGACGTAACCCGCATTGATTTCAAAATATCCGTTTCAGATAATCACAATGTATAATACTATTGTATTTAATAAACGCACTATCCAAAGGATGTGTGCAGCCAATTCCGAATTACGTATTTAAATTTAAAAAAGAAGGACGTGTGAAAATTGACAAGTTTTTATAAAACTATTGATTAAATTATAGTCAACAAAACACCAATTTTTTAGACTTCGTGCACTTAAATATTTTATATATTGAAAATTCTGACTATATTTTTTTTGTATATTGGAAACGTTTTCCAGTGTCTCCTGCAAAATTTGTTCGGTGTGGTATACGTCCTTACTTCTAAGACGATATAGAGAAAATAAAAAAAACTGATGACATTTAGGTATTCATTTTCTTTGATTTTAAATATAATATTGAATTTCGACCGAGACGAACTTTTTATTTATAAATATTTGTAATCACTTTATCTGAACGCTGTGAACACGTTGCTCTTTTAAAATCCGCTATGTGCATAATTTCACGAAATCGGATTGTTGCATTAAAAAAATAATAATATTTCACCGAATCCTCAAAGAAAACGATTATGATATAAGGCGTTCTACAATTGCTTTACAAGTATGTAGTTTTTGTCAATGACAGACTTTGCAATTTGCTTCTTCTTTTTTTGCCATATTCGCTCCCTATGAGGAGCATATGACCGCCACGCAGCACCTCCATGTTTCCCTGTCTCCCAACAATTGCTTTGCTTTCTCCCAATTTTTTCCTTGTAATTCGTATTGTATTTAATCATGTATTGAGACTACAGCAATGTTAAAAAAAAAACAGAGGATTTTAACCACTCTAAAGCTAACGACCCACCGGTGTGTCTCATACCTACTAACCACACACGCTACCCACCAGTGTGTTGTCAGTATTACGACGTCAATAAATATTTTTTAGAGTCTGCATCATTGAAAAAGGTTCCGACATCTCTAAAGGACTCACAAAATGAATATTAAGTTTTCTTTTATTAGTTTTTAGAAAATTGCTAGCTTACAGGACAAAAAATCGTTATTTTTTTCATCTGTTAACGGGTTAAAATCGCAACGACGATATAGACCAAGAGTGTTATAAGCTGTATTTCTATTGTAAATCAAAATAAAAGACACTGAGTCTTAAGTACATATAGAAAAGAGATTGCCCGAGTACAATATCCATCATGCGATACTATAATAAAACAAGAAAAAATACACAATTGGAGCAATTAATTACAGATTGTTGCCAGCTATAATTTTTACGATACATGTAGTAGCACTATCGCTTTACAAAATCTCGTTCCGAGTTATACGTTTTCATTTGATAGTCATCGCAGTGTGTTTCGCAACCCGCGTGCCGATGATTTGCGATGACTAGTCTAGACGGCGGACATGTAAGCCGTGCGGTGAGTGGAGTATCCAGAGGCGCCGGCGCATAACAAAACGATGGACTTTGCACGTGCAATAATCGGTATTCGGTACTCATAGTCCAATTTTGTACGGATTGCGTCACTAATGTATAATAATAAAAAAATACTTCAATTCGAAAGTAGACCACGATGCCCACTATAATATTATCAAGATAATAAAATCAACTTTTTTTTTCAAAATTGGACACTTAGCTATTCTACATGCTGTGTTACGTGTCATGACTTGACGTGAATTTGTTATACAACCTGCGAAATAACTATGTGATCAATTTAAATTTTATATACATAACATATGAACTTGCACAAAGCTACCGCCGAATCCATTGAAAATATTGTGTATTTCGGCTTTGAATTGACTTAATTTTTTATTTTTGAATGATTTTTTCATTCAAAAATATGATGATTTCACTTGCACAGCGAGCATTTTCCACTAATTATCATTTGACAATTATCTCGAAATCAGTTTTTTGTTTTTTAAAAAAGTGATTTATGTGACCCTTGAGAATTGAAGTGAGCCAAGTGCAGGGGTGGGCTGAAGGGGGCTCAGAGGGGCTCGCGCGAGCCCCTTGTTGAATTTATGAGAAAACAATATTCTCAGATCAAATTAGTATATAACTGCAATTTCTAATTTATATATTATACACAAAAGTACATTTTTAGCTATTTACATTGATAAGTTTACAGTAAATTGCATATTGTTACATATTATAAGTGTATTAAGTAACAATCGATTGCTTATTTAAGTATTGCATATAATTGCATAGGAGTGATAAGAAAATTCACTCCTTTCTCAGAACACTTAGAATTGCTTCGAGAATAAGCAAGCCCCTTGTTAACGTATTGGCGGCCCACTGCTGGCCAAGTGGTATTTTAGAAAAACAATTCTTAATATTCGTCTATGTTATATAGATATATGATGTTATACAGATATATGTATGTTATATAAATTAAAATTAATAAATATTAAAAAAATTGTACTTGAAATGTTAAACATCTTCAAAAATAAGGCCTTGCACATATTTTGGACCATAAAGGTAAGTAAGACAGTGTATTATTTTCGAAAAAGACGGTATGCTACACCAGTATTGCTCAACCTTTTTGGGAGCGTAGCCCCTTTTGAGTGTCTTTATTTTTCTGAAAATTTGAAATCCCCGATTTGGTATACTTTTCCCCACAATATCTCCGAAAGACCTTTTTTTTAGCACACCAAGGAATTTGAAATCCTCAATTTGCTCAAAATTACCCGTGGCCCCCCTGAACTGTGTTGTGGCTCCCCAAAACAAAAATAAACTTCTGTGGCCCCCTGGGGGGCCACATGGCCCACCGTTGAGAAACCCTGTGCTACACTACATTGTGATGTGGCATAATATCTAACGTCTTGGTTGCTCTTTGGAAGCGATAAATATATTTATTCTGAAATACTTTTCATATTTAACGAAACAGCGCTAAATTCATACATCTTATACACTCTGGAACCAGGGTATGGTATCGGTGATATATAAAATTATTACCATACATGGCATATCGAATAAAAATGTCGTTATGTAGAATCTCACAATAGAACAGTGGCATGGTTGTTATTTTTGTCCCCATATACCTAATGATGAACGCAATTATTAGGACCTACGTACACCGTGAGAAAAGACTGCATTTTAACGACTCGAACCGTTTACGAGGGCTTATTTTTTCTACAAAAGAGTGCGATGCTATTAAAGTATAGAATAAATACTATCCAAAGTAGGGCAATTTGCATTACAATACACGAAACATGATATTAATGAGAGGGTCGAACAATATAATATATTATGGATGCAGTTCAGTGAGACAGAAAATTTCGGTTAAAACGAAAATAAGTTCAGAGGCATTAAACTAGTTAGATTTACGTATTCAAATATCGGGAACATAGATATAACGAAAGCACGTTGTTAATAAATTGATACGGATTTACCCACTGTGTGTGAACATTTTCAGCAGATAAAAGAACAATAATTTAAATAAAGTTATCTAAAATAAATTACGTCGAAAAGAATAGTTTTGAGAGATATATGCTTAATCAATCGTATACAAATGAAAGAATATAATAATTTGCTTTTAATAGAAAATTTGATTGTATGTTTGATGGTAAATCAAACTTCGACAGTTTCAAGACAAGTTTATTGCCAAAGTATGTATAATGTCGGGTCCTATGGCGCAGCGGTTAGCGTTGAGGGCTTCCGTGCCAGGCTCAGGGCGTTCGAAGGCATGTGTGCTTGTGATGTCCCTCCCACCATTTCCGATCATTTAACAACTAGGCGTAGCGAGAGCGATAAGTAAACCATTGTCCTAGCCTCATCCTTCTATCCCTACTACTCACTTTAAAAATTGAAGTTGAGCGACTAAGTAACAAACCGTTCTCGTAGAAAAAATCTGTTGAGATACCTCCAGTAGGTGGTCATATGATCCACATTGGGAGCGGACATGGAAAAAAGAGTATAATGTCGCCATCAATAATTAATGTTTAAATGAAATTCTTTTAAATTTGAATCGTTCAAAGTATGTACACTCCCACAGATTTTGTCACTAACGACTCGGGTTTCGCCTTTCGGCATCTTCAGGCGTTCAAGTCCACGGATGAACTTGAACTGACTCTTCTGAAAAATTCTTTTAGTTTATTATTTTCAGATAGGTTTTTTGTTATTATCCTAGGTTTGATTTTGTTTTAATATCATTAATTACATTAATTGGAAAAATAAATATATTTAAAACCTTCTTTCTATAGCTTACATCGAATTGGACTAAATAAAATAAATTTAGTCCAATTCGATGTAAGCCGAACAATGAAGAGGAATTTTTACGTAAGATTCTTGAACATTCATTCATTGTGAATTTAAAAACCACGGAATCGTTTATTGAACAATATTAAACATAAAAATATACGAGCTTTTACGGAAAAGTTTGTGACGACTGGTCGTTATTCTCAGGCGATGTTTAACTGCCCGAAGTGCATTAAAGAGCTTCACGAGATCAGAGCTTTTTAACGATAGCTAGAGTCAAAAGCACAGGAAGGATCGTTTACACGGCTCATTATCGAAAGACTGGTTGTTTGAATAAACATACGTTGAGAGCTTTTTAGTACACGCCCAGAAAAATGTGAGGGGGTTTAAAAAATACAAGGGTAGCTAAGGATAATTTGAAAGATATTATCATGAATATGGAAAAAAAGTTTTATTCAATACGAATGTTTCAGCGATTAGAAGACTTAACGGATAAATATTCACAGTGTAATAACATGTTTATAAATGATTTACTATCAAATGGAAGGCACTTGCAATAATTTAACATTTCATCATTTCTGTTATTAACCACTTGAATACCAAGCGGACACCGATGTCTTGAACATGCGCAAGCGAACACGGATGTCCAAGACATTTAAAAAATCAAATACTTGGTATTCTAATAGAATATAAGCAATATTTTGATGAATATGTGTAGTGCTATCTATACCGAGTAAATATAGGTTTTTAAAATATCGAATTCGAGTGTATATTAGGCAAAATTATTTTTCTCAAAAACATGCAGTATCTTTGGGACATATCAATGATTTATTTGCGCGGTATTCAAGCGGTTAGTTGGCGATGTGGACATGTATAAAAGGATGGAAATATAAAAATTCTACAAACAGTTTTCAGGGTAGAATATGGGGCTAGTGGAAAATAATGAAGACTTAACAGAACACACAAAGTCTTCATGAATCTGTTGTAAAATCAGTGCTTACACGTACGTGCCAAGAAAATAAACGCCCAACAGCCGGTATATTCGATTAACGTTGGACGAGATTAATCTCTATTCGTCGTGATGTCACTAACTTGTGAAGAAAAAAGAAAGATCGTTAAAATTCATCTGAGTTGGACCAATTTATAATTTACTGTTCAATTAATTTTCTGTAAAAAAAAAACATCCAAAATTAGGTGAAAACACGAACTGACAGCAAACCGTTACGTAAAGCACAAACCGAGAAGCACTTTCAAAGCTTATTACCACCACGGGCAACCAGAATCATACAAACAAAGAACAAGCTTTTCTGTATATATGGCAAGTTCCCGGGTGATTTAAACTGAACCCGAACTTTAAACCCGATATGTACTTAAGACTTTTGTTTTTTTTGTATAAATTATATTATAATCATTCAATACAAAATTTGGTTTGAGAATATTAATACATATTACATCAAATATGACCACTAAAAGTACGTGTGACAGATGCTAATTGATAATATATTATTTTTCGAAAGAAATGTTTTTATTGGCAAAATCAAACCAATCCCTCAAATGGTGTGTAATATAAAGCAATATTTACATAAACTATTTAACTTTCAAAAATAAGTTTGTGTGAGATTTGTGTAACCGACAACGCATATAAATATTCGTTTAAATATTTAAATATTACAGTACGACGGTCTCGGGACGCGAGAATTTCCCGGAAAATGACAATTTTAAGTCTTGTCTTCTGGGACAGAGAAAAATTCGAGACTTCAGAATCCCTAGTACAAATTATTATCCGTATGTTAAAATAATTCTGTATTCACGAGATTGGTAGTCCTGGGTGTTGTTTTTTTCTCGGTAAGAGCCCTCTCGAAAACAGATTGCTGTGAAGGTACGCCTCCTGTGGGATATCCTCCGGGGCATGGGAGCATCAAGGCTGGCCAACCAGGTAAACAATATTTTCCATTGTAGAATTATACTCACGAATTAGTAAACAGACCCGTCATCACTCTTGAGATTAAAAAAAAATACCGAATGATTTATAGAAACATGGACCAAGGTAAACGGTGGTAAGCCGTGTTGGAAATAATAAGACGGTTGCAGGAATAATAAATATCACATCGTTTAACATGAATAAAAAACTTTATGGATATATTATCAATAAACTAACTTATTGATAAATAAAATGTGTTGCTGCATTTCCTTGGCACCGTAGAGCAGTGTCTGCCATATTTTTTTACTTCACGGCACACTGGAGAATGAGATTATTACCGCGGCACACCAAATAAAATGCCTTAAAAGAAGAAATGTACCTTTAAAAAAGAAAGTTTGGAAAATATGTCGCATTGGCCACTACGAATGAACGTGAAAAATATTTGTTTGAATTTGCGGATGTTTATTTAAAATTTAAATTAATAGGCATTATTTAAAATTAACATTTTTAAGGCATCTTACACCGCGGCACAGTGTGCCGCAGCACACAGTTTGGCAGAAACTGCCGTGGAGGGTTGAGAATCATTGTTGAATCATGAATGTTGGGAGGCAGATGTCAAAAAACTTTAATTAAATATATTTAAAATGAATATGCATTATTTTTTAAAATACCGGAGGTTGAAATACTGCATCTAGTAATTAATAAAATGTTAAGAATGAATATCTTGGAGTTTTTGGAAATAAATAAAATCAATAACATTTTAAATAAGATAGGCGGATCACTTATTGTTGAACTTATTTATTATTTTATTTGTAATTAGTACTATCACTTTTTGTATATTACTTCCTTCCTGCTACGATACAAAAGAACGAATTCCTTTTGTTTCAGGTAGTGTATAATCTTAACAATAATTATCGGTTGACGATAAGTTTTCGTTTATCTTCCAAATGGAGTACGGAGCTGCTAATTGAATATTTTGCGAGAACAAGTCGTTGACACCACATTCGCTTTTCATGAGTTATATAGTATCATGAGTCTAGTTTGAGCTATTACTATAAAACTATTCAACCAAAGAAGAGTTTTCACAATTTTAAAGATAAATTTCGTTGAAAGTCAGCTCATGTTCAGTCGTAAAAGGGAAGAGGATCAAACATATCATATAATAATGTGCATCTTTCCAGGAAAATATGTGATAAGTTAAAACAAATTCAACATTCCGTTTTATTATGACGTAGAAGAATAAAATACAATACGATGTTATTAAAGGAATATACGACACATGATACATAACAAATACTTCAATGTCGTCCGTTGTGGTCTTGTTTGTTAGAGCTTTGCTCTACCGATCAGGCGGGTCTGGGTTCAATTGCCGGTAAGGTCAATGTCTTTTAAAAAAAAAAAAACAAATTTGAGACAGAAACAAGTATTAATTAAAGTTAAACTATTAATCAAGTTCATCCGTGCACTTGAACGCCTGGTGATGCCGAAAGGCGAAATCCGGGACGTTAGTGACAGAATGTGTGTGAGTGTACGTAATTTGAAAGATTCAAACTTAAATTATATTAATTAAATGTTGCTACATGCTCATCCTTAAGTTAAGTTGAACCCACGACTAGATTATGAATATATTTATAATAAATTACTAGCTCTTATACCTCTAATAATATATTGCAGTTCACATCACAAAATAAATGTACGTTAAAGATATTGTTTATCGCCAGAATTAGGTGGACATAACTGGGTAAAAGGTATAGGGTAATAACTTCTCATTATAAGTGCTGTACAAATCGAAATATAACGATACAAAATGCTTTGAGAAAATGGAAACTAATGTGGCAGGCCAAAACAAGATTAACAGCTATAATGTGGAAACAACCAGTTAAAATATACCTTATGGAAAATTGGATTTACTGTACCCAAACACGATATGCTATCGTTTAATAAATAATTTATCGGCGTCGAATACTAACTATCACAGCACAACCATCGTAATCGAAATATTATGCTGCTACCGAATATCAGATGTGATTATATTTAATTCAGTTGAAAAACATGCATTTGAAATTACATCAGAGTTAATTGATTAGGGCCAGACATTTCTAATGACAATTTTAACAGTCATTCGAGATCACTTCGAGAAGAAAGACAATCATGTGTTGACATCACAATAAAAAGTGTAAAATCAACATTTACCTTCCGATTAGTAAGCGGCGTCCGACACAATATACAAATTACTAAAACGATACCACATTATTAAGCAGAGTTATTGTATCTGGATCATGGTCTACTAATCGTCTAAAAATGGTTTTAGATGTATGCTAGAAAATACACGCCATTTAGGCCGTTTCATATGAAAAAGTTGAAATTGAAACGGTGACAGGATGACGATTTAGTAATTAATATATCGACTGTGGGAAGGAAAAAGGACGTAGCCCACAGTTTTTAAAAAAGGCTTTTTTCGATAATCACAATGTATCAAACATGATACACGTTCTATAAAAAGGATATAAGCTGCAAATGCCGAATTAGTATCTAAATTTAGCTTTTAAGTTTGAAAAAAGATGAGCTTGTGAAAATTGAAACCAAGAAAAAAGTCTGAAAAAAAAAGTTTTTCCTAGACAATATATTATATTTGATTGATATTAGAATATGTCAATTAAACCCCACTTTAGAAGTCTACGTGCACTTTAAGGTTGTGTATATTTCATAATTTGCATATGGCCCAAAATCATCAAAACACGTTTTTTGTGCCTCCTGTATAATTTCCTATAAGTGGGTTACGTCTTTTTTCCTTTCCACAGTCGAAATGGTTAGAAAATTTCGTGATATGTGTATATGGTAATATTGTCGCAATAAATAATGGTTTACGGTTGCTCTGTCATATAAAAAAATGTAATAGATTAGTATTTTGTTAACGCAAACCATAACTTTAATAAATAGTGTTATATAATAATCCTTACATCTCAGCATCTCATTGTATTTTGAGTACTCCATTAAGGTGACAAATGTGTCCGTCCTTTCTTGTAACGACAATAAACGGCAACCGAAACGAACTAACCAAAAGACGGGCCTCTATTGTGATGGAGTATCACAGAATGCAGAGGAGAAAGAAGCCCAATCACGGAGAGTTGTCAACCAAAGGACACGCGCTGTTCACAATGACACAATGATCTCGCATTGAAATTCCTGGACCCATTCACAGTGATGCTGGTTGGTTGTATTGAGTATTGACGTCAACTTTTGTTAGTTCAATGTAAACACAAACTATTGATACTTTATTAAGAAGAGATTGTCATAATTATTCACTAGTTATAAGGGTGCTTACATACTTGCGTAAAACGGGTGGAAAAACACTAAAAACGCGACATTTAACCGGACCAAATTACGTTTTAAAGATGTTTCTTTATGGAGAGGGCTTTAGGATATTATTTGTTTCACCATACATGATGTGAACTTTAGAAATAATGTTTCAACGAGAGCTGTGCGGTCGGAATCGTGGAGTTCCTTTTTTATAAGAAAACGTATGACTTAAAGAATCAAATAAGACCCGCCAATCAAACTAAGCTGAATTTCAGTTTAATTACTTTACGAAATTGAAATATTTTGGATTCATAAATACATAAAACGACTGTTGGTTTATTTTTGTATAATTAAGTATCAAACGTTCGTAAAAATATTGTATTTTACTACAAATTTTATATAAATCACTTTGCCTAGAATACTGCCGGCTAATTTTACTTACTTTCTTAGTAAGTACTGTTATGAAAAATAATTTATTACTTTTCTATACGTTTAGCTGCAATCAAACTGAAGATTTTGCCCTGGTCTTTCCAAAACAGTCGTGTGCCAAGTCTAATCTGGTCGCTGAAGCGCTCATCATCTTTTTCTGTTTGCTCGACTCATAATTACATTTTCAAACAATTTCTTTCACGTGCTCTTTGCACAATTGAATCGAGAAAATTAAAAAGACAATGTCGTAAACAAAAGATCGTTCAGAAGTGTGCTGAGGATTAGGGATTCCAAATATTTATCAAGAACGAATACTCGAATTTCGAATATTAAAACATTACAGAGTTTGAATATATCCGAATAATAATACTATAATACATAAATTTCATCTTGTATATTCATTTAATTAAAAACATTCTTGACGAGACCTATTATTTGTGAGTAAATACTAGTAAGCCAGCACAAGTCTTGAGTTGAGTATTATGATGTTCAACACCTCCATGCCCATGATGCAATCGTTAATAGTTGAGCCATTAAATCATTCAATATTTCTCTTAATATTGTCAATAAGTTTTTATCATTTTAAGTATTCTAGCATATATACATTTTTAAAATTATTTTTTAGCATCTAACAGGTTGAAATACTGTCAATAAACAGTCAAAGTGAGATGCCATCATGGCAGGAACGTGATTTTTTAGGATGGCATGTTACGGGTTAAATAAACAAAAAGGATTTTATCAATGTATTATGCTACGCCAAATGGTTTTTCATTACATCAGTATATACACGTAAATAATAATTAAATAATTTATCGAGTATTCACATATTAAAAGAAAGACCCGATTATATTCGAATATTCGATAGGAATCCCTTCTGAGTATACACGAGATATTTTTGACGAATAAGTGTGATGCTCATACAAATTGTGAGTGTATTATGTACATTTTACTGCGATCTCGTTTATTGCAATATGCAAATTACGTAATCTCTGGTATTTAGTGTATTAGAACAGAAGCAGGTGGATGAATTTTCCAGAGATCATAAATTTAGCTCAAGTTACCTCTTATACTATAATAGAATATAACCCTTAGATAAGGTGTATTTGAATAGATTACTGTTAGTTTGCATACTATGTACAGTGGAACCCCCAATTACTTGCTGGCTTTAATTATTCGCCGCAAATCCCCCAATTGCACGGTCGCATTCTATTGTCGTTACTAAGAGACGGTCGTCTGTGCCGCGCATACAGTCAAATGTTGGCTAGCGTCTGTGTATTCAACACGTGCCAGGCTATACACGCATAGCTGGGCGTCTGTCTGTGTGCGGGATATTTACTACTACAAATACTAAATATTTCGTTCATATTTTATTTTTTTGGCAAAACTATGGGAAATCTTAGTTTTGCGTTTTCCGCGGAAAAAACCGAATCCCTAATTGTGTATGATATTCACACCCCCAATTACACGGTTCCGACTATAGTGTAAATGGGGGTTTTACTGTATACGGAAATTATTTCGTATTCATAAAAGACATCTATCTCACCAAACTTATTTAATTGATATCCAAACAGTCGAGCTGTTTCAAACCATAATCAATTTCGCCATCTCCATCCAAAATGCATATTATAATAAAATATTGTGGAATATATCTCTAAGAATAATTAACATTAAGAATAATAATTAAGTCACTATGTGTATATTTGAAATATGAACTACATTAAGGGCAAAGAGCCCGAATATTAAAACAAACAGAAATAAATGGATGATTGTAAAAAAAAAAAACATTAATATTAAACTGAAGTATATGTCATCAAATTTACAAAAAGATCCTTGTTTCGATTGTCCGCAGTCAATTTAATTTGAAATATGTTTTTGTTTGGATATTATTTCACATGTACTTTGGTTTTGTAAAAATAAATGCGTTTGCTAGCTTCGTACATTTAAAGTTTTACGTTTACAAGCGTGAAGCGATGAGTGTGTGTTTTTATGTTTGCATTAATGTAAAATAAAAACGGTAAAGTTTGATAGCACAGGTATAAAAATAAGATGTATTCTAGTTAATCTGCCACATTATTCTGGATATTATTTTTTATTTACGTGTATAAATCATCATTTGTCATAATTAAAACGTACAATCCATTCAAACCGCTGGCATTTCGACACAACGTCTATTGTAATCGAGCCATAATGGTTTTTGGTGGTAAAGAAGACCATTTTGAATCTCCCTAAGACCCCCATTTGTCAGCCGCTACAATGAAATGATGTTAAATACTCCTATACAATACTATGAATAATTGCGGTTAGGCAATTTATCACATTAAAATATAATAAATGTGTTTTTATTATTCTGTAGGTCGCGGCGTCTCCAAGAATAACAAACAGGTAGCAAATATGACTAGGGTCGCAGCACCGAATATGGATGTGTTGTTTGTATGTAGTTGAGGATTATACTTTAAATTGGGGAATCTTTTATACGGTCATACAATGGAAGAAAGAATGCAAGCGTGCAAATTGATATGCTTGGCGCATCCACCACAAAGGCCAGAATAGCCCGAGAACTCAATTGAATAAGTAGCAAGATTCGGTAGTTTATGAAAGAGTAGTGATTGTCACTAACGGCGAAGCGCGGAGTTGGGTTTTATAATACAGTCAAACTCGGTTATTACGATCACGGAAATAGCGAGATCTCTAATGTAATTTCTCAAGCATCAATTTTAAATTTTATAAGATAATTCTAATTGTATATTTTGGTTTGAATTGCGACTTTTTGTGTTATGTGACCGGTCAAGATACTTCATGTCTTCATGTGATGGGTATGTTTGTAAGCATTTAAAAATACCTATACTCTGATATAACGAGTAATGCTTATAAGGAGCAAATTCAGAAGGTCCCATCTTCCTCGTAATAACAAATTTCGACTGTATTTACAACAACAAAATAGGCAGAAAATTGTAACCAACAATTTATAACTTTTAGGATTTTTTTAATTATGTTCGAAAAGAAGTTCCGTAAGTGCGGTTAGTAAATATGGTCAAAGCCTATCCTGTTTTTCCCTAGATCAGCGTTTTTCTACCGAGGTCTAGTCCGCGTGGAACAAGCTTTAAAAGTCAAAACATTGAAATGTACAGGCCCTAAAAAAGATCAGGCGAATGAGATATAACTCTAAAATTTTTGTCACCGACGCCTTTTGCGATATTGAACAACTATTGGTCTAAAACGCAATTTACCGAATTGGGTCGCTAAAGTTCTTTTGTCGATTATTAGTCGTTATTACTGAATGATATTTTATCCAACATTGATGGTTATTTCGAAGAATTCTGGAGTAGAGAACAATACAGTGGAACCCTCAATTACACTACCCAGAATTACGCGCTGGCTTGAAATATTCGCCGCAAATCCCCCAATTGCACGGTCGCATTCCATTGTCGTTACTAAGAGACGGTCGTCTGTGCCGCGCATACAGTCAAATCTTGTCTAGCGTTTTTGTATTCAACACGTGCCAGGCTATACACGCATAACTGGGCGTGTCTGTCAGCGGGATATTTAGTACTACAAAAACTAAATATTTCGTCCATATTTTTTTTTGCAATACTAAGGGAAATCTTAGTTTTGCGTTTTCCGCGGAAAAAACCAAATCCCTAATTTTGTACGAGGTTCACACCCCCATTTACACGGTCCCGACGATAGTGTAAATGGGGGTTTTACTATGCACTTATCACATCAAATCATCAACGCCTTCAAATTTTTAAAACCGAATGTTTTTTTTTCGTCTAATATATAGACACTGAAACTTAATAAACTGAAATATATTGGAAAGCAATGGCGTATAGGCAATGCATTATTAAAATGCAAGCTGCGAGTTGTTATATCGATCGGAAATGATACTGTGGCCAATGCACGTATGGACGAAATGCAAATATTTCAAAGCGAATGGACTGGAAAGGCCAAACAGGGTAATTTATGGATGTGTAACAACGGCCAACTGTGCCAAGTTACGGGTACGATAAGGAATTTTTGGACTTGTCCGAATCTCAGTTATTTTTTATTTTAACCATTTTAACAATTACAACTGAAGTTTGATCAACGCATACTTGTATTTGATTGCAAAACGATTTTATGGTCGAATAGTGAATAGGATATATTCTTGATAATGGTAAGTGACATACATATTTGATAATTGTAAATCTAAATCAGAAGTGAGAAACGACGTTGGCCTTACGTGACGGATTTTACGTGTTCAACCTAACTATTAACATTCGGGTTCAAATGGGGTGCATTCTTCTTATGTCAACCATTCGCTAAATACCAATAATATCTAACTTATATTCATAATGTAATCTGTAATCGACAATGATCGACGCAATGCAAATATTACGCAAATTAGTCTGATCGCTTCTCAATACTATTTACGACGTTTCGGTACTCGAGTGTTAATTTCTGTTCGAAGGCAAGGAATTGCGTTTGTGATGTCTAAAAAATACTTCCAACCCTTAAACAACGGTACGCCGCCTGTGTGGCCAACGTCGTTGACTTCGGTTACGAAGGGCACGGGTTCAAATCCCGGTGCGGACAGTTTTATTGATTTGATTTTTAGGTCGATTTATGAATTTCGTAGGCATGGATGTATGTGATGTCTTTAGTTCCACACTCCCACCCATCCTATCCTATGAACGGGCGTATCGAGAGCGATTGGCTTACCACTAGTCCTGTCCTAGCCCTATCCTTCTATCCCAGAGAGATTGAGCAACTGAGTAACAAGCAGTTCTCGTAGAAACACTTCTGTTGAGATAAACTATATTAGGAGTCTATATGCTCCACATTGGGTGTGGACATGGTTTAAAAAAAATGCAGTGAAAGCGACTAGTAAATCACTAGACTTGTGTCCAAGCTCGAAATACTTATATCTCTACTCGTAACGAAAAAAGGTGACAGGCAGTTTTCGTAGAAAAAATGCTGTTAAGATTTTTCCATAAGGGGATCAATTACTAGGTATCGGGAGCGAACATAGATTAATATAACTGTATGCCCGAGTATGCCGAAAGGTGAAACCCAGTTCTTTCAAAATTTGAATGGTTCAATGTTGATATTGTATGAAATTTTGAGAACATGGCAGTTTTATTGTATTTAAAAAGTAGAATAATTTGTTTCTTATATTGTGTATGTGTAACTAAACCAATGACTTCAGCCACATTCCTCGAGCATGAATCAAAGGAGCCGTGCATCTTCAACAACTTATCAACTTTGGAATTGAAAATTTTCGAGTAGGTACAATCTGAATGGAATTCTCCAGTCCCTCCGGAGAGTGACGCAGGGCTGGGCTGTGACAGTTGAGGGGAGGCGTGAGGCGCGAGGGGAGGGAAGCTACACATTCCTCGATCGAGAAACTGAGCCGAGAGTCAGCCGATGTTTACCCACTAAATACATCACTGCGAACGAAGTTTCCTAAGGAAGATGTGTGTTTTATAAAATCACATTCATTACACAACTTTTAGGAAATCACAGTCGATATGATAAGTGCTACGCAGAGCACTTCCATTTGACAATACTCATTAGCTAAGAAAAGCCTACCACGTTGTTCAAATAAATTTTAAAAATGTAGAAAATGCATTATACTAAAAATAATTAAATATTTTTAGTACTTTTTCGACTTAAAATGTATTTGATCAGAACCGGTTTCGCTCCTCACGAGCGTTATCAACTGATAAGGAAAATAAATTAAACAGTGCTATTTATACAAGTGTGTGGTCGATTGGTCAACATCGTTGGCTACCGCTACGGAGGGCACGGGTTCGAACCCCAGTACGGGCAGTTTTATAATCTGATTTTTCAATCGATTTATGAATTTCTGTTCAAAGGCATGGATGTATGTGATGTCTTGAATTCCCCCCTCCCACCCACCCTATCCTATAAACGGGGCGTAGCGAGAGCGATTAGCTAACCACTAGTCCTGTCCTAGCCCTTTCCTTATATTCCTACTCTCTTTGGAAAAAGAGAGGTTGAGCAACTGAGTAACAAGCAGTTCTCGTAGAAACATTTCTGTTGAGATAAACTCCATTAGGAGTCCATATGCTTCATATTGGGAGTGGACACGGGGAAAAAAAATTATACAAGTTAAATTGAAATAAAAAGGTGTAAGCAATTACTAATTACTACTTACTAATTATTTCAATGTAACTTGTATAAATAGCACTGTTTAATTTATTTTCCTTATCAGTTGATAATGCTCGTGAGGAGCGAAACCGGTTCTGATCAAATAAATTTTAAGTGGAAAAAGTACTAAAAATCTTTTATTATTTTTAGTATAATGTCATTCCACCAAGTATTGACAGTGAGCACCTTAAAAGTGACTGTATTATACATATAAAATAACTTAGATTATTCCACGTATTGTGCTACAAACTGTGACACGTGTTTCGCCTCTTTCAGAGGCATCTTCTGATCCGGTGGGTCCGAAGATGCCTCTGAAAGAGGCGAAACAAGTGTCACAGTTTTTAGCACAATACGTGGGATAATCTAAGTTATTTTATATTAAAATGAAATTCCACAAAGTTACCGCCGAATCCATCGAAAATATGTATTACACATGTTGTGAAACTGCAATTTTAGTAAGCCAGAGTAAATGCGTGCAATTACTACTGACTTAGTTCTATTAACAGCTTAAATAAAGACCGCACGTTTTTTTTTATAAAATTTCACCTGGCGAAATAAAATTTTGCGAAAAATTCTCAAAAATTGTAATTTTACTAAATTCACTATAATTTGTAAGCAAATTGAGATATCTTTACAAAATTAGTTTTCTTAGCTTCCAGATACTTCGTCTATACGCATATGTGTCCGCCGGCCAGCAACTTTTGTTTTTCAAAGACGCAAATACGCGTCCACGGTCGTTAAGCTGTAGCATCCACAAGTATTCAAAAGTGCGAGACCTTTATGAATAATTGTGGAATTTGTCAATTACTAACTTTTAAAGAGTTAGGAGCCAAAATCAAATTGAATAACCGATGAATCTATGAAATTTTCACTTAAAAAATCTCCTAATCACCCATTTTTTTCGCAATGATCTCAACTAATTGTGGCATGATATAATGAGGATTGAAAGAATTGTGAATACCAAAATCCTGGGATTGGAAACCCTAGTTTAGTGATGGTAAATCTTTTTGATGAGTCGGTCAAATTTTGATCATTATTTTTTTAAATACCAGCCCGTGGGTCACTAAGGCAGTGGCGTCGCTTGGAAAGTCGGAGAGAAATCCTTCGTGGGTCAGATCTGACGGTATGTTCGACATCACTGCTCTAGTCGATCCGGCTATTATAACATTACACATTGATAAATCTATTTGTGTTCCGAGCTGTTGGTCGAGCGATACCATCATTAGATTACAAAAATCTTGTACCAATATTGACAGGCGTTTATTAAAAAAAAAAAAAAAGATTTTTATTCACGAAAGATAAATAAGTACACATTCTGTATTTAAAAGATTTCTTTGTGTTGGTTATAAGTAAATTTATTGCGTCAATAGACATGCTAAAGTAATTCAACAATTAAGCTACTGTTATGCTGCAAAGCATTCACGTTGGGCGATAAAAATTGATAAGCGATAACGTAATCGATAATACTTTGCCTTCTTATACGTACCGAAAGCATCAAAAATTCTAAAAATAAATTCAATGATAAGACAGCGGTTATCTTTTCATCCGAACAATCATTATATTGTCCTGCTTGATAAACAAGGTACGTACACAGTATGGATTACTTGTAACATAATCATATTTACCCCTGGACCCAACAGATAACGGTGACAAAAAAATAGATTTTTTTATACAAATTACCAGGGCTGTAGAGTCGGAGTCGTGAAAAATGAGCGGCTCGATTTTTATTTGAAAAATATATTAAATGATGTGTATTTAAACAAAATAATCATTTCATGCTTGGCTGACTAAAGATGATCTGATGGTATACTTATATATAAAAGTTAAAATGAAATTATTGAAAAAATTCCTCGGAGTTGGAGTCGGAGTCGTTAATTATTTTTAAGCTGGAGTCGGAGTCATCTTTTTTTCACGCGACTCCACAGCTCTGCGAATTACATTCACTGTTAGGGTTGCCAGATTTCTTGCAAGTCAATCCAGGACATTTATCCGATTTGCTGACTTCCGAATCCAAAAACCCAGTAATATACCGATTTGCCCAAAATACCAGCGTGACTTGGTTTTTGTTTTGCTCTTCCGAGACTTCCGAATCCAAAAACCCAGGAATTAGTTAGTTAAATGATTTTCTCTAAATTTTTGAGACAATTGAGTACTTACAATACGGGATACGGGACAATACCGGCCAATCCAGGACACCTTGGCAACCCTATTCACTGTAGAGTTCATTTAATCCCGGTAATTTATTCATACCCGTCACCTCAGTACAACTATGTGACTGATTTGATCATTGTCGGGAAAATGAAATTCAAACTTTATTTGATAAACTAAGGTTAAATGTGTTTTTTTAAATAAAAAAAAAAATGCTCTGTGTAATTAGCAGGGCTGTGGATCAGACAAAAAAATACGACTCCAGCTTAAAATTAAAGCCTACTCCGAATTGATTATTTCAATAACTTCCGTTTAACTTGCATATTTGTTTATCATTCCAGTAACAATAATAATTCTAGTAGATTTCACCAATCAATATGATGAATAAACTAATATTTTTACATCGTCTACTTCTTTTTCCTCTGATTTTTCCGGACCCGGAGAAAACACCCAACTCCACGACTCCCGACTACAGAGCCCTGGTAATTAGGAACATTTAAATATAGTTCAATTGAATTTCGTACAAGGCAATGTGGGATCATATTCCATAGATACCTCAAAAACATTGAAAATTACGTTACCTAGTTGTAATATTGAGGTGGCGCCGTAGAAAAATGACTACAGTTAGTCTTCGACTTACGACCGAGATACGTATATCATTGGCCTTAAACAAATAATTAATATGTAAAAGTGACGTACGAGACGAAAATTTGAGGCCAATAAATATCATTGTAATAAATTTACATAATTTGCATGATTTCTAATAATATATAGTATTTCATTTTTTTTCGAGTGTTATTAAAGCATCGGTGGTATTGATTGTTATTGGTACAGCATTTTACATGACGATAAGAATGCGAAAATTGTGTATCGCAAAGCACGCCATGGTCTACCATTTTTCACGACCAGATAACATCTCTATTCCCACGACAAAATCCATAAAGATACCAGATAACATGATTATCAGTAATACCACAGCACGATAAAAAAAAATCATCCTTATCTTCACTTTGCACTAATCACTAAGTAATAATATAAAGTCTGTTTCACAATGGTCGAGTGGTTTAATGTAGTGAATTAGTATATTATTTAGTTGTTATTAAAAATTCACTATAATTTGTAAGCAAATTGAGATATCTTTGCAAAATTTAATTATCATAGCTTCCAGATACTTCATCTATACGCATATATGCGTCCGCCGGCCAGCAACCTTTGTTTTTCAAAGACTCAAATACGCGTCCACGGTAGTTACGCTGTTAAGTCAAAATGAAAAGAGTCCGTTAGTGAGTGACGTGTGAAGAGTCAAGAATCGAGATGAACAGAGCACAAATATGTCATATTTTTCTAAACTGCTTGAAATTTATTAAAATAAAAATATCTATTCTATAAAATCTTTGTCCACTTCCAATGGCGAGCTTGTGACATTTTAATATAGGTATCTCAATAGACGCTTTTCTGCGAGGACTGCTTGTTACTCAGTTACTCTCTTTTTTATCGAAGAGAGTAAGAACAGAAAGGATAAAGCTAGAACAGGACAACTGGTTGGCTATACACTCCAGCTACAATATGTTATTTTAAGATTGGAATGGTTGCAGGGAATTTATTAACATCAGAAACATCCATACCTTCGAACAGAAATCGATTGAAAAAAGCGCTGTTCGTACTAGGATTCAAACCCGTGAAGTCAAGCATGGAAACCATAGACGTTGACCACTGTGCCATGGACCCGATACATAATAAGCCTTTAAAATTTATTGATATTAATTTTAAAATATTTATAAATTTTTACGGCACTATTTTCGCTCCAAAGAAAACGTTATTTCTACGATTACTAATGAACTTGACCAAAGATAAAGTATTCCCACTTCACCCGTGGCTTGTTAAATTTTTAGTTTCATGTATTTAAAGGTCTTACTAAGCCAAAAAAATATAAATAAATGTATAGAATCCGTTATTCGATTCTCCTTAGTTACATGTCTAGCTTTGCCAGTTCACACGGGACTAGTTACAAAACGACTAATTCACTATACTAAACAACTCGACCAATGCAGGATTGTGGAGTCGGATAAAAAATACGACTGACTCCGGCTCAAAATTAAAAACCGTCTCCGACTTGATTTTTTTTTTCAATCATTGCCGTTGAACTTACATATATATCTGTATAACATTAGATCATTCTAGTTACTAGAATAATTCTAGTAGATTTCACCAATCAATATGATAAATAGACTAATAATTTTTCAATATCTTCCAATTATTTTTCTGACTCAGGCAGAATACCCGACTCCACAGCCCTGGACCAATGTGGACGAGGATTTTTTAACTGCATGAATAAATTCTTAATATTTTTTTATCCGCTTATCCAAATTCAAGGAAATGTTATTTCGTTTCAATTGGAAGAAATTTATATTTATCATGTACAGCGTCGTCAAACGCGATAAAGGTACAAGATAATAATAACGATTCCAATAATTCATCCAATTTCTACATAACTTCCTCGAAAATGTATTGATTTTGGAAATACATATCTCGAAAATAAACGACTATTTTGTGCTATCACTACAGCCCTGCTGAAACTAGAACTGGCTCCAAGATTTTGCGTGCAGTATACAAATGTTAACTAGAAGCAAAATAAATCGACAGGGTCGGTGGTTACAGATAGCAGACATTGCACACAAAGCTTCATCATCTCTTTACCACGTGTAAGTCGATTGATATTTAGCTCAAAAATCCTTTGAAAACGCTTTAAACAACTGTTATAATTGTCTTTGAACCAGTAAATAAATTTGTAATGTTAATTATAGAATTGGAATTAACTTCCTACAACTAGATTGTTATATGGTCAAAAATAGCAAAGTGTTGATATCACGGCTTAAAACCATCCGTTTAAACATAATTGTAGACTGTGGCGACGCCCTCCCTAACTTAAATCAATGATTACTTGAGTGCTATGAACTTGTCTCGTGTATGCTGTTAACTTCCAATTCTTGGCGGAAAACAAATGCATAGAACGAATAAAGCGATCTTTAAAACATCTTACATCTGAATTTTATATTATGATCAAATTATTTTTTTAAAAATGCAGATTTATTATTTGTCACGCTAAGGGGTGGGTGGGTCTGATGCAATGGCCTCTAGGTAAGTAATAAAATAGTTTGCAACACAAATCAGTTTCTTTTCTCTAAAATACATAGTAATACGGTACCTTAAATATTAAATTGGAAAAATCGCAAAGATCAAATTTCAGATTTCTGAATAACTAAATTATCTTTGACTTCCACTAAATAATACACCTGGAATTTTACATAATGTTAGTATAGTAATATTAAATTGCGAAATAGAATATCGCAAGAATTAAAAATAACCATTAACATAAATAAATATTCACGTCCATCTTCAAAATTTCGTTGTGTTGGTGTTTTAATAAATAAAAAAAAACTCTTTGTTAATGTTTAGTACCGACAACATTAAGGCTATAAAATTTCAAATGAACAATGGGGAGACGAAAATATCTATGAAAATTATTAATGCATACAATCCGAATATTTTTATTATATAAACAAAAAGATAATTTACATTTGAAAAAATCGGCCATGAATTTTGAGATTGTCTAACATGTGTTTGTTTAAGACGTAATTAATATGCTGATTTTTAATTTAAATTCCACATCAGGCTATATCGCTAATAGTTTTGCGGAGTGATCAGTTTAAGAGCACGTCAATTCATTATAATATTTTGCATGCTTTTTGTCAATGAATTAACATTTAAATTTGTAAACTATTTTCAAGATTGTAAGGATATTATAATGCTATTTAAATTTGGAAGAGTCGATTGGTTGGCGAACTTTTTGATAATATTTTTACTTCAGATACCTTGTTAAATTTTTTATATCACTTTGTAATGACTGAATAAATTATACGCTGCGAAAAATCATTACCCATACATTCATAATTCACGATTATTACATAGTTCAAATCTTAGAAAGGTTTAGATATAAATTATTAAACGTAAGAATTACTTTCTACCAACAACTAAATACCATCTACATTAGAAAATATATACACTCAACTCTTTTTTTTTAACACGGTAATAATATACCACGGTCCACTAAAAAGAACGAATATTTGTAACACAAATTATTTGTTCTAACATGATTTTCACAAGCAAAAAACACAGAAGCGGATTCGCTTACAACAAGAAATTGAACAAGACAATAATAATGACCGAAATGCTTTATTAGATCCCAACACATACGATGTGCTGAGTTGACAATGCTAAAAAAAAGAGCGAAACCGGTCCTGACCTTTTAAATAAATTGGAATAAAGTACAAAGGAATATTGTGTTTTTATTAGCATACGATGTGTCAGAAATTTCTAGTGATGGAAGCTGTTTATGTCCAGTCCCTCACGAAAGTCCCCGTATATAATCAAGTAGCGATGAATAAATAGTATTATGTTTTCTCAATTAAATTATTTTATTACTATGTTGTTATTTGTTAGCACTTTTTGACACGGATTTTTGTGGAACGCTTCTACCGTGTAAAAGAAGAGTTCAGTGAGTGTATACTAGGGTATCCAATCCCGGAGTCTTTTTCCAATGCCGGGATTTCGGGATTGATAAATTTTGGGATTGGGAGTAGCTCACCGAGGAATTTGAAAGCCTCAATTCCCTATACTTTTTCCTCAGATTATATGCAAACCTTGTTTTTTTTTTAGCTCTCCGAGGAATTTGAAATCCACAATTTGCTAATTTCGTCTCAGTTTTCGTGATTTACTCAAATTTTTTCAATCCCGGAATCCCGGGATCGCGGCCATGTCAATCCTGGGATATCGGGATCAGAAAAGTGAACGGCATCCCGGGATTACAGGATCCCGAATCCCGGGATTGGATGCCCTTGTGTATACGTAAGTTTACGTCAAAAGTTAAAAATGAATGAACTCAGATTTTATTGTTTGATTTGATTTAAAAAAAAAATGATATGATTCTGCGAATAAATGGATGGGAATATTAAATATATTCCAATTGCATTATTTAATTAATCTCTTTTATAACCTTTTTTTTTAAAAAAAACCTAAATGACTAACGGTAAACGGTCAGAAATGATAAAATACAAATATGGTGATCCATGTCCGCAAACCAAAAGTATCCGGCGATCATACGGTTTGAGGAGGTAAATCGAGTGTTGTTGCCCTTGGGACGACTATCGCGTGCGGCCGGCGAGTGGGGGCGGGGGGTCGATGTGAGACAGCCGGCGTCACGGCTAGTCTATTGGGGGGCGGGGGGGGGGGGGGGCAGGGGGCGATAGGCGCCATAGCTTCGCGGTGTTTTTGGTTTAAAAATAGAATCTATCCGAGCCGCGCTTTGCACTCCTGTTTTGTCACATATTATTTTATTTGTAACTAGGTGCTTGCGTACATTGGCAACTATGAAATTATGGAGATAAACAGATTGACGACAATATCGAACACACGACCATTTTTTAACACGGTAAACGTGTATAAAGAACCATGTAAAAATAGCGATCGCATTCATAGTCAAATTAAAGATTTTTTAAAAACCGTATTAGTTGAAAAAGGAATCAGAGCTGTAGTCGGAAGTTGGTGTTTTTTTTCCGGAGTAGGACATATTTTTGAAAAATATTAGTCTATTCGTCACGGGGACTTTTATGAGGGACTGTACATAAATAGCTCTCATCGCTAGGGTTGCGACCTTTTTCTGGGACAATTCCGGGACAAATAGCTCAAAACTCGTTTTTTTAGCTCACCGAGGAATTTGAAATCCCTGATTCGGTATACTTTTTCCCAGAATATCTCCGAAAGACCTTTTTTTTTTAGCTCACCGAGGAATTTAAAATCCTCAATTTGCTCAAAATTTCCGGGACAATTTAGCATTCATCCGGATCCATCCGAGACAGCGCTTTCAATTCCGGGACGACCCCGGCCAATCCGGGACAGGTGGAAACCCTAGTCGGGAGTCGTGTTTTTTTCCGGAGTCAGACCTATTTAAAAAATATGTTAGTCTATTCGTCACAGGGACTTTTATGAGGGACTGGACACACAGCGCTAGATATGTCTTAGGCTCTAACGAAGCTTTTGGTTTGTTGTGACTGTATTGTGTTGTTGAATTCCTTGTTTATAATATAATCCTTTATACGATTACATTTTTTATTTCTAAGAATCATGCATGATAAAAAAAAAAAATGTTCTCTTCAGTGGACCGTGGTATTTCAAAACAGTGTAAAAAATGTTATTGACTAATATCCACAATGATACCAACTGGGCGCCGACGCTAGTAAAATCTCTTTACAACTAACTGCAGCTATGAATACATACATACCTACATAACATGGATCTAATTAATTCAAATGTTTTAATTCTTCTATTGCATGCGGGCACGCAACTATGGCCGACATACTTCTAGCTATGGTTCGGTCGGATTTAATAGGTAAATCAAATAATATTTGCACAAATCTGGTGATGAAAGCAGACTGGATACAATTTATCGCGTCTGTCTATCAAGTTTATTATATTAAATTGTACATGGTACACATAAAAAAATCAAATGAGAAAATACACTGAAATATAAATTCAACGTTGCTGTCTTTTTGACGTAACGATAAAATCGTGGTTTTGAATACAACTGAAAAAATAAACCATTTTTGAAATTGGAACAGTAGCAGTTTTCATACTCACAAGAGGCACGAGTAGTATAAAATTTATCTCTTCAGATTTTCTTAGCTCCTGATACATTTTGCTGCAATAATCAGTATGAAAAGTGAGCAAACACGTTCAAATTCAGAAAAAAATAAGATATCGCTATAATAATTATTGTAGCGATTTGAATCGTTCAAATTATGTACATTCACACAGATTTTGTCACTAACGACCCGGGTTTCGCCTTTCAGCATCTTCAGGCGTTCAAGTGCACGGATGAACTTGAACTGACAAAATCTGTGTGAATGTACATAATTTGAACGATTCCAATTTAATATTGAAATTACACCAAGCACCTTCAGTCGAAATCTTGAATTATATATTGTAGTGATTTAAAAAAAAAACAGAATTAAATATTTAACGTCGCTAAAAAACTTCAGTAGTTCCATGTAATTAAGATTCAAAGTATGACCTTATAATACAAGTGTGTTTTCCTCTGTTCAGGAATAAATTGATCTGGTAATTTATGATCCCAAGATACAAAGCTGTTAAGTAAAATATTCTCATAGATGATATAAGAATGTCAGTATACTGGTACAACTATAACACAAATTATTTACATATTATCAAAGAATGAAAAGGTTCTGTGTTAAATACCCAGGAGAAACAAGTATTCGGTTAATAGCTATCACTCAAAATGCAAAATATCAATTTTTCATACGGTGAGTCGTCGACAAAGAGTTGCCTGGCTGAAATCATCGCAGAAATAAGTGCAGGGCGAGTTAAAAAAAAAGCCTATAACGTACATTTCCGCGTTTGCCGCAAGGAAATGACCACCTTGCAAAAAATATGGTACAATACTACTCAACCGATCTGTTGTATTATATTATAGGAATACCGATCCGACCCCAGTTAAAACGGTCCGATTCAACGACTCCGAGTCCTCAGATTGCATATTACTAGATTTTAGATGACTAGCACACACTCGTGATTGCTGCGCTGTGCTGATAGAATATTTGTATGTAAAACAGAGATTTAATAATTTATTTTCCTAATGAGTGTTCGAGGAAAGTTCATTCATTACACAAAGCACAATGCGATGTTTTTTGATGTTGGCTCACTGTTTAGAGCGATTCATTAATAAAAACCTCCAGAATGAGCATGATAAATAAATAAAAATGAGAGGAAGTTTGTGTGTGGCGTAAGAAGTTTATGCCGATATCCGGAGCGCATAAAAGAATGCCAGAGGAGTCATTGAGAATGCTGGAAGTGTGCATGCCCTTGATAAGTTAGAAAGAGAGGATCACGCATGGTTTGCGATGCTCAGATTGATGCTTTAAAAATAGACCGGTTGTCGAGTTGCACTTGTTCGTTTCTCGAATCTCCGGTTATTATTATTGTATGCAGTCTTCGGGATGTGTACTGAGCACACCAAATAAGCACTTATGTCCGCCTGGTAGAGAAACATCTCGGCCTTAAGAGTTTTTATTTTGTTTTATGAAATAATAAAAGAGAACTTCAAAAGATTTCTAAAACACGACCATCATCCACACACACACAATAGCTTGGATAAACACAACCGTACATTTAAAGGCGTATAGGAAAATCGTGTGTATTTTAAACTGAACAAATATTTACGATATTTTTGTGTAATAGGCAATTTATTTTTTAATTTTTGTTGATTTAAAGGCGCTTGATCTCAAGATTGTTGTTGGAAAGAAAATAAACACAATTACGCAGAAAATACACGAGAATGGTATTGGTTGACAGGTATAAAACACACTTAGCAAGGAAAAAAATATGTCAGAAGATGGATGTCCTGTTTCCTCTATACATTCTGACACGTAAAGTGGAATCTATCTATTTCGAGACGTTTCCGAATTTAAAGATTTATTTGAGATGTTCTTATAAGCCATGTTTAAGCCTTTTTTACATTTTCAATTTTCATAGTTAACTGTTTGGATACCGCGCAAATAAATCATTAATATGTCCCAGAGATACTGCGTGTTTTTGAGTTTTTTTTTTGCCTAATATACACTCGAATTCAATATTTTAAAAACCTATATTGAATTGGTATGGATGCATGGATAGCACATATTCATCAACATATTGCTTATATTCTATTAGAATATCAAGTATTTGATATTTTAAATGTCTTGGATATCCGTGTGCGCTTGCATATGTTCCGGACATCGGTGTCCGCTTGGTATTCAAGTGGTTAAGCGGAATAAAATGATACATATTTTGGAAGGGTGGTGTGTTAGGTATGGTTATTCAAAATAAATAGCTGTTTTATTTCACACCACACCACTGCTAGTGTGGAATACAAAGTATTGTTTCATCATGTGTATTTAAATGCAATTTAAATTCAAGCGTGTCTGCAATCGTTGCCAAAACAATGCAAGAATATGAATCGCTTGTTAGGCGGTTCGAAGAATCAAATTCTAATGATTTTCACGCTGGCCCTCTCTCTCCTCTCAGGTGTATAATGGAGTTATTGCATGTGGCGCAGTGACTATTATCTGCGTTCAGTGAAAAATAACATCAATAGCTAATGCAATTCGTAAAATGTAAACATACATGGCGGAGAAAATCTGTTGTGTCTGCACAAAACGCGAATTATATTATAAAATCTGTGATACATGAATCAAATGGTTTGGCATCTTAAACAACATTTTTTTTAATTCATTTATAATCAATAGCACAATAAACTACAGTGGAAAGGCAAAATGACACAAAAAACATTTTTTGAGGAATTTTGGGCCAAAGGCAAATTATGAAATGTATACAGTTTTAGGGTGTTCACTGTCAATACGGTGGGAAGGCATTGTGAAAAGCTTAACTACCGCGGACGCGTATTTGAGTCTTTGAAAAACAAAGGTTGCTGGCCGACGGACTCGTATATGCGTATAGGCGAAGTATCTGGAAGCTAAGAAAATTAAATTTGGTAAAGATATCTCAATTGGTTTACAAATTATAGGGAATTTAGTAAAATTACAATTTTTACGATTTTTTCGCAAAATTGCCCGGCCGCCAGGTGAAATTCAATAAAAAAAAAAAGTGCGGTCGTTAAGCTGTTAAGAAAGACACAATATTCCGTTGTACTTAAAAGTGGAAATAAGTACCTAAAAAGGAATATTGGGTTTTTCTTAGTATATGTATACAGCCTTGAAGTGGACAAAGACAAAATATATAAATTAGTGTTTTATTGAATTAATTAAAATTTGTTAAGCAAAATCAAATCTAATAAAACTATGATTTAACTGTTTCTTTTAGTATTTAAAGCAATACACATATTACAGTAAAAATATGTCTACTTGCTATTCTTTTCAGTTGTAATGGCATGGTAAAAAAGCAAAGCATACAATTAGATGAATACGAACAATAACAATAAATCATAACCGTTGTTATGAATACATGACAATTAATCCTTGTATAATTTAAATCTACGCTGATTACAACGCACCCACGCATCGGTAATAATTAGACAAATACCAAAAGACTACAATACAGGACAGGGTGACCATACGCATTATAAAATAAAATTAGTTGTAAAATAAATACGTAGATACGGCTACAATTGATCCGTCTAGAGGTGAAGTGAGCCAACCAGTAAAGTACAATCACGTCTTTACTAGGTGTTTTGGTGGATTGCACATGTTTATTTTACGGAGATAACACTATTGAAATGTGTATTAACTGAGGTTACGTCACTTTTACGATACTTTAAGACGTGTAGAATATTATAACGCATCTAATTATTTTTTTCTAAAATACCACTTGGCTCATTTCACCTCTAATTGGCACAATTGTTTCATTCGAGTGATATTATGTTCAAATATTATAAATGCCAAACATCATTTATACGAACAACTTCGTGAAAAATCGAATAATCCCAAGGTTTGGGAAAGCTATTCGAAGTTTCATCAGAAATAATAAATTAATTCATTGATCACCGCTGTTAAAATTTCAAGAACGAGATATCAGTTGTCAGAAATGTGATAACTTAAAATTCCAAGAAGCACAGCATGTTAAAATATTTTTAATCAAGCTCTGACGACTTAAAAACGCATTTAGTGCGGAAGTGTCTCGATTTGATATTACATTCTTCATCAATCAGTTGAATACCAAATTCTGGCTATTTTAATAGAAGAATACATCGTTGTTAACAGTGGCGGATTAGCCTATAAGCAAATGAGGCGCGCGCTTGGGGCCTCCAGATTTAAGTGACCACAAAATAGCTTATAGTATTATAACTCACTTTTTTTTTCAAATTTTAATATATTTTTATTATTTTACATAAAATTTAACGTCGTTTCTATGTTATCCGAAATACATGGCCTCCAAAGTTTATTGCGCCTGGGGACTCTCATGTGTTTAATCCGCCACTGGTCGCCAATATTGTAAGAACACGAACAGAATATCTGATATCATTGGCAGACTTTCGTATATACACATATTTTTATTTTTAACATAGAACGTATTTATTAATTATTGCAACACAAGCGTAGGTAAAAAAAATATCTACATGTATTTGAAATAATATCGTTTTTTGTCTCTCCAGTAAAATTAGTCCAAATTCATATACGGCCTCCTGATGGAGATATTTAAACAGGAGTTTTTCTAAGATAACTATTTGTTACTCAGTCGCTTAACCTCTCTTTTTTTGAAGACTAGTAGAGATAGAAAGGATAAGGTAGAACAGGACTAATGTTCCACTCACCACTCTCGTCACACTTATTTTAGGACAGACATCAAAAAATCTATTAAAATATGTATATATATTTTTTAAATTTTCAATCTTTCAAATAAATTTTGAACGGAGATGAAAAAAAATGATAGCATTGACATAGATAGACTCAGTAGAAGTATTATATTTAGTCCCAGAAGAAGAGAAAAATAGTTGATACGTTATTTCAGCATAGTTTTAATGAAATAAGTAGGGTATCCAATCCCGGGATTTTGGGATTGATTAATTTTCAATCCCAGGATCCCGGCATTGGGCACTCAACGTGAAATCGTGTATAATTAATTTGAAAGTTTTGGTGATTCGTTTTTTTTTTAGCTCACCGAGAAATTTGAAATCCTCAATTCTCTATACGTTTTCCCCAGATTATCTTCGAAACTCGTTTTTTAGCTCTTCCAATTCCAAGGTACTATCAATTTTCCCGGGATCGCGACCATGTCAGTCCCGGGATTTCGGAATCAAAAAATTGGACGGGATCCCGTGATTGGATGCCCTAGAAATAAGTAATGATGTTTTCTATTTGAAGTAATAAGTAAAACAAGACGTCAGGTTCTTACAAGAAGTGTAATATTTTTAATTTAGTTCAAGATTTAGTAGACGTAATCGAGTCATTTATTATGTTCCGTCTTGGCGACAAAATATGTTCTTACTACTCGGATAACAGGGTAGATCTGGGTTTACTTTGGGGCCGGTGTTCTGTGCGGCGTGGTCTGGGACGCCCATCGTTGGGAAGGGCCGTGGAATCGTGACAGCCGCTTGTAGAAACGTCTGGTCCGCGGTTCGCATCCCACGAGAGACACGCGGAATGCGCCAACGGAGGCGGGTGTGTTTGTTTATAATTATTATTCGTTGTCTAGCAAGATGGGAACCGCCAGGGTAAAAATATATTTCAACACACAAAGTGGTCAGCTTGTATTATTTTAACACTATAATTTATGCAGTTTACATTAGATTAAACAATTTCACGACAGTCGTTGGTAAATAATTTCGTGCATCAAATCACCCTCCGCAGCGTTGTCGTAAAAAAAGACGATTCAGACTCCAAAGAAATTTTTCAATCATTTCATTTAAACTTATATATATGTATGTATACCAGAGATGCACAACCCGTGGCCACAACTCAAATGTTTTTCTCAACCATATTTTTTTTTCACATAAAACATTTATTTAATAAATGTAAGCAAGCTTTTTTTTTCAATGACGGAGTATAAATAGGTTCATAGAAACAGGCTTACTGATGAAAATTCGAATCGTCGTCCACAAAATCAATAAAAAATCAAAATTAATCTTGCCGTATTAACAATAATTTCAATTACCAATTTATGCACATACAAAATACGTGGATATTTTTGTAAATTAAAATTATGATATCAAAGTTATGACGCATCATTAATCAGGTCAAAATGTAAAAAAAAAAACTAACGCGCTACCGAAGTTGATAATTAATAAAACCACACAAAGATACGTCTCGTTGAAAGTCCAATTTATTTGAAGAATCAATTATTACTGTCGGTTGTCAAAATGTTTGCTAGCTAAAAAAAACTTTAATTTCCTCTTCATATTAATCATGTTTCGAATTTTTGCACAAATAAAAAAAAAATGCACCTGCAAAGGTTGTTCTAGTAAATTATTAATTAAATCTTAGGAATCTAGCATATAGCATAATTAAAAATAATTAATGAACTTGAATTATTGTTAATTAGATGTCAAAAATGTATCAAAAAAAGTCCAAATAAATTTAAAATAAAAAACAAATAATATAAGAACCCGATTAATGAAAAATTCTCCAGGAAAAACATAATGAATTTGCATGGAAAATGATTCAACTTACGTTCGAATCGACAACTAATGATTTTCATCACGATTTGCTGCACTGCGAGAAAGAAACAAATGACTCGCGGTTCAGTTCTTATTAGATTTTCTAAGTCATTATTTTATCATTCTGTTGAGTCAAAAAATAAGTGATTTATATTAAGTAACTAACTGGTTTGTGTAATTAATCTCTAGATGAACGAATAAGGCTTCTGGGCGCGAAGCAAATCTGCACAAAACTGCAAATTTATTATGAATCAAATAGTGAAATTGAGTGTCGAGTATGAATAGAGTTAAGAAGAGTTCACTTTTAAGGTGTTCACTGTCAATACTTGATGGAATGGAATTATAATAAAAATAATAAAAGATTTTTAGTACTTTTTCCACATAAAATTTATTTAATCAACACACTAGAGCTTACATTTAGCAAAGCTAGTTTTTTGTGTTTTTTTAATAAAAGACGATCTATTAAATCCGAATCCTAACCATTATTCATAGCAATTTGTTTTATCGTAATCAACAAAAGACGATGAATAAAGCAATGAAAGGTTGCTAATTTATCCGAGATATGATGTCTGGAAGAATTGTTAATGCTGTTATCGCTGTATGAATCTTTTCTAAAAATACTGAAATAATACCGATTATTAATAATCTCGATCGTTAAATTCAAAAAGTTTATTTTATTCAACCCAACTCCATTGTAAATTGGATATGCGGGTTAACGTTATTAATATGTTAAGAATTGACACATTTTATTTCAATTTAATTTGTATAAATAGCACTGTTTATATATTTTTCTTATCATATTGATAATGCTCGCGATGAGCGAAACCGGTCCTGATCAAATAAATTTTACGTGGAAAAAGTACTAAAAATCTTTTATTATTTTAATTATTAAGAAGAGTTTTTTTAATCATTTAAATGCGGGTAATTTCGCAGCATTATTACTGCGTGAAACAAGCCAAACAATACAAACATTCAGATGTTGATTCTGGCACACACGCCCTTAAATTTCTAGGCATTTCAAGAGGAAATCGTGACAGCGATAATTTTTAACGCGCAAAATTACGCGCTATCGGATTGACCCGAATGAATGCACGCATATCAATCGAGAAACATTGCATTCTTTAAATGAAAAAAAAAAAGATATTAATTGCATTCATATCACGAACATTTAGAAATGATATGGATGGACAGGAAATGAAATAACCAGTTTTTTTTCTGTACGTAGTAAAAGATTGTCAATAGCTTCAGGAAAAATAAGGTGTAGCAGTTTATAGACATATTCCCCTCCCTAATATCTTGAAAAAAAAAATTGATAACACTACGAAATTCAATAACCAGCAGTGCTTTTCTTGCGTGCGTGAATTTATTTTGAAGCCTCTGTAAATAAGAGAATGCGCGCAGGAATAGAACCATTAAAACGACTTTAGAAAATAATACGGTAACTGACAAAAAAAAAAGATGAAGTTATTACCAGGGCTGTGGAGTCGGAGTCGTAGTCGGAGTCGTGAAAAATGAGCGGCTCGTGACAATTAATTTATTCTGGTAGTGGTATAACTGGTGTAACTTTTGTGCGCTCTGTTCTAATGCATGTGCGCACGCTCAGCGAGTTGTGTGCACGCGCACAGCTTAGAGGGAACACTGCTACAGCCCTGCAAAATAGCTCGAAAAATATCTAGCAGATATTTATTATTATCTTCAATGATACGTCAATAAATGCAATGCAAATATTTCGCAAATTTGCCTGTTGTCACTTTGTACCCCCGTAGGTCCTCGATCCTATTTCCGACGTTTCAGTAAGGTCGATGAAAAAAAAACAATAAAAAATTAACAAAATAGTTTTTGTAAAAATGACGCTTACGCGGTATTTCAAGCTGAAAGACGATATTTTGTTGTCCTAACGCAAAAACGTCAACGGAATTTAATGGTCAAGCCGTATCCCGCACATTACACTTTGAACTCAAATAACAATTTTTTTCTAAAAAAATAATGTTACTTAAATTTCTCGTGTACGGAATTTTATTGCGGATGACACACTGTATCAAGAAAAAAACCCGGTAACCAAATATTTGCGGTAAATTTAAAACGGCCTCGTGCAAATATTTGAAACCCGATTAATGACATGTTAATGGGCAAGCGACGTCAAATGTGGGCCTTTCTTCACTCGCGGTTCGGAAATCGACAATATCTTCGCCACGCCTGAGGTATGTGCAATTGGCGGCGACACGCCACGCCGGGACGGATAGCCGCGGGAGGCGCGGCGCCCCCGAGACGGCCGGCGCCTACCAGTTCATTCATTCCACAACCGTTCGCGGAATATCGATTTGCACTCGACACTCATACAATAATAACGAAACAACTCGCATCGATACCTTGGCTAGTCATACCAAGCTGACCATGGAACGCACAGCGGATACCCTTACTTATACCAAGTCTTAATGAAATACACCGGATCCCTCGCTTAACACGAAAGATAGGTTCTGCTAGATCACCGTGTTAAACGAAACCGTCTAAAGCGAGACTAACAAATGTATGCGAAAGAGGGTTATAGGTTATTTTTTTAAAACCATATTAATTTTGAAAATTTATTGAAACATATTATTCGATCTCACTATCACTAGAAATTATCACGGGGATTTTTCGTCTGAATTTCATCAGTGCCTTCACCAATGCCTTCGATATTTCCGTCATTTTCCGTCGGCCGTATAAAAAATCTGTAAACTTTGATGATCTATTTTGAGATTCGTGTAAATTTCTTCGCATTGATGCAATCCACATCCGGATCATTATTTAGAAAATAGTTTCCAAAATAAAAAATCGTGTTAATAGTAGTGTTAAGTGAGGGATAGATGTACATTAAAATCAATTTTTACACGATTTAAAAATAACACGGCTCACTAAAAAGAACGCACGGAGAAGGTAAAATATAAAATATGAGCATCGTAAGTATATTACAACGTAAGTTTAAGAAAAAATAAGCATAGTTTATATTATTACACTAAACCGATGTAAGAGTATCATGTTTGAAACAAATTCAAACATGTATTATTATGTTTGTGACGCAGATTTTGGCGTCTGGTTTTACTCGGCAGATGAAAAAAAAATGTTTACAATTGAATGACTTCATCTTGCGTGTTTATTTGCAAACGAGATGAACATAAACACGGTTCAGATCCAACAACAGAATCTGGAGATGTAAAAGTGTTATTGAAGAATACCATACGGGAATGATCCCGGGAAACTATAATGTGGCATTGAAACATAACTTACACATATACTGTGCTAAAAACCGTTTATATTTAACGCGTACCACAACGCAATTGTTGTGTTGGTCCAATCACTGACAGCGATATCAAAAACGCGCCACTCGCGTTCGACATTTATTTTACTGTATACAAATCGTTTTGACTGCACATATTATTTATCACACATTTAAATGTGCTCTCTTGAGACTCGATAGACAACGAAAGTATTTCTGTCGATAGATTCGGTGATAATTTTGTGGCATTATCAGACTGAATAAAAAAAATGGTAACCTTGTTATTCCAGTGATTGTGATGAAAACTATTTACAAATTGAATGACTTGTATAGTTAAATACTATTGATTTTGTAATTAAATGTCAATATTTAGAAACAAAGTTTAAGACATAGTTAGTCTGAAGATGTTTTTCAAAGAGGCAAAGAACGTGGAATAATTAGAAATACAATATGTCAAAAAAAACTTTGGATTTAAAACAAGAATTAATTAACAGTTAACACTTAAAAAATTAAATGTTTCAAATGAGTTTTAAAGATTTTTTAATTGTTATATTTCAAATATTTTCGATCCTGTAACCAAAACGTGTTTGCATTTACTCCCTTATTGAGTACCATCCCTGTTTAAGAATAGTGAATAGTTTTTGTGATGTTGAATAGTGGTGACTGGTGATGTTGCAAGTTAAAATACAATAATTTTCCATGTTTTTTTATAGCTAGAAACGACACCAATCGAGCGCGTAATATTTCTTTCACGCGCATCTTGCAAATAGAAAAGATTCTTCGGAACTGGTTCGCTCGACAGGATTTATGATCGTTTAGCAATAAATTACACTAATGGATAAACAAAAACTCTCCGGAAAAATGGAATTTTCCATTGTCCAACCGGCTCACATTAAAACGGACTTTGGTATATTTTAGTGGATTTTTACTCATACTTTCGTTAAGTATTTAATGCTTAACGTCCTCTACCGTGAACATTATCCGAGTTGCCAATTATTAGGGACATTATTCAACCAATTACAACCGGGACTGTTTAAAAAATAACGAGTATTTAAAAAATTCTTTAATCAAAAGATCTAACTGTTTTTGACTAGGTATGTCCGTTTCAAATCGATTCATAATGTGAGAATGGTAAAACAGCTAGCCGCACAACGTACCTTTTATATACGGTGGATACGTTCCACGTAGGTGCAGATTGCAAAGAATAATATGGCTATCGTTGTTTCAGAAGAAAATTAAATTAACTTTTGATTTTAACTCTTAAATACGCACTATAATATGAAAAGTAAAACCTATTGTTTACTTTTGTTTACAAAACTTAAGTTGATTTTAAAATAGATTTTTATACCCAATGGTAATGAAAAGAGGGGGGGGCGTTCAAATTATGTACATTCACACCAGTTTTGTCACTAACGTCCCGGGTTTCGCCTTTCGGCATCTTCAGGCCTTCAAGTGCACGGATGAACTTGAACTGACGCTTAGCAAACTTCTGTGAATTCACATAATTTGAACGATTCAAATTTAATATTATAATTCCACCAAGCACCTTCGGTAGAAATCTTAAAATATATGTTTATTGATTATTTACTACAAAACATATGTTAAATTAATTTCGATTGAAAAAATGTTATTTGAGTGTGTACTTTTGGTAAAACCATTCATTTTTGTAAAACGTAGTAAATCATGCATTTAAGGGTCAAATGAGGCGCCGATAAAAGTTAAAATTAAATAAACGAGAAAGTACCGGGTAGGTGGGAAAATAATGATTTAAGTCCCTGAGGTGAATCTCACCCAGAGGTAAATAAACAACGAGGTGCCTCTCTCCGCTCAAAACTGTTGGCGAACATTGTTTTTTAGAGATGCAAACAAATAATAATATCATTCCGTTTGACAGCTGATGTAGCAAAAACAAAATCAACACAAGAAACGACTGAAAATAGAAGTGCGCTCAACGCATGAAATTCACTGTCATAGACAAAAATACTGGGAAAACAGCAGAACAGGCTGATTTTTCGCTTGTTACCTAGCCAGTAAATTGATAAATAAAAATATAATAGAGAATAAAAAATAAAACAACGAAATCTTGATGTGGCAAAAAAGAACGGTTTCAAGAGAAATTACCTATTACTTTTAAACTGACCCAGCTTTAAAATAAAAAAAAAACGACTCCGACTCCAAAGAAAATAAGAAATCGCCACCGTGTCGTCCTTGTAATTTTGTGGCGCTCGCGATAAATCGTAAAACGGACTAGGACAGAAAAATACTCATTAAATATGTATTTTTTGAAACGGGTATAAGTCTGAAAAAAATTCAGAGCACCACGACTCCCGACTCTGACACCACAGCCTTGCTTTTGAAAAAATGACAGTCAAGATTAAATTTAATAACTTTGCTATACCACTTGTACTGTTACAAACTGGGACACGTGTTTCACTTATTTTTTTGATAAATTTTGATATGCTTTAATAATTCATATTTAGTAAATACTTAAATTTAGTGTTTTAAATGAATTTATTAGTTTTCAGAAATTAATACAGTCATGAAATGAGACGAAACATTAATTAATAAACAACATAATAAAAATAATAAAAGATTTTTAGTACTTTTCCCACATAAAATCTTTTATTATTTTTATTATAATGCCATTCCACCAAGTATTGACAGTGAACACATTAAAAGTGATCAATAAACAACATGTTAAATAAGATAAGATAAGATAGAAGGCGAATCACCATTGTTGAAATTATATCCATTGGGAATTACCGTGCCGAATGTAAGTAATTATTTTTTAATTAGCACTTTCAATGTATGTGTGTTACCCTTCTCTGTATCCGGATATTTTTTTTTAATTAAATGCAAACATTTTTCGAGCATGTCCGAACGGTAACTAAATACTTAACACTCTTTGATGCGTGAATTCCGTTACATAAACAATTTTATATCGCAAATAAAATGAGGTACACTTTTATCGAACCATTTTGCTTTTATGGCAAATAAAGTACACCGCAGAGGCGGTCACATAAACCTGTGTTGTGCATTCCAATAAACATGACTTTACTGCACATCCTGTGCAAGTATCCAGCGAAGCTGAATGCTGGAAACGAGAAGCGATATTATAATAAATGATAATCATACTACAAAAGAAGACAAAATGGATGAAGCATGAGTAAATTTATGTTTTTCATATGTTCCAGATGCATCAATGTTGTATGTCAAATTTGATGACTGACAATCTACCCTTAACCCGTTACAGCTTAACAGCTAGAAAAAATAACGTTTTTTGTCCTGTAATATAGCAATTTTCTAAAAACTAATAAAGGAAAACTTAATATTCATTTTGTGAGTCCTTAAGAGATGTCGGACCCTTTTTCAATGATGCAAACTCTAAAAAATATTTATTGACGTCGTAATAATGAGAACACACTGGTGGGTAGCGTGTGTGGTTAGTAGGTATGCGACACACCGGTGGGTCGTTAGCTTTAGAGTGGTTAATAAAAATGCATCGAAACGTTAGTTTGTTAGACAAACTTCCAATCCAATATATCTAGATTTCAACCGAAGGTTGGTCTTAAACATTTATTTAAAATTCTACTACAACACAATCAATTCATTCATTATTAATAAATTACGATAGTTTGTTTAAACTATACAGATAGGTAAAAACTAACTAGCTTATTTTTTTAAAATCACATTGTTTCTCAAGGGCTTTCCAGAATAGCCATATAACAATGTTTATAGATGTAAGTCTTACTCCCTTTTTTGCTTGCCTGGCAGGTTTTACAGTGTTTATTTTATAATTATATTTCCTTTTGGTGGATAAAATCGTAACTATTTTTGATGAAACTTATATTTGAAGACTGTTTTAGAATGATTTGAGTATATGCAGTGAGTCTTTATTAAAAAAGGGTTGCTAGATACCACAAGTATGGCTGTATTTGAGAGGATAGCGAATGATGTAAAAACACGGTCCCGGGACTATACGCTTGACTAGCTTATCACGTGAAAACACGGCTCCGGGACTCATCGTGTTAAGAAAACGTAATAATGTTAAGAATTCTAATATAATCATGACTAATAATAATTATTTGAATCGTATTATACTTAAAAGATTTTTCTGGCATTAGTCACGTCTATTTAAGTAATTAAAGAAGTTTTTAATTATCTATATTGAATGCAATATCGATAGAATAAAAAAATTCTTCCTGCTTTCCCTTTAGCGGCTACATTCAGATTGGTGTGAACCGGTTTGATGTACCAACCAAAGAGTCGTCGCAAAAGCGCAGCAGACAGAAAGACTCCAGTTTGTCACAGAAAAATAAAATAGAAGGAAATACAACATGAAAAAATATGTACAATATAGAAAATAAATAATTTATCCATCTATAAAAGTATCTCTTTGATTAAACGATGTTAAATGTTGAATCGTTCAAACTATGTACATTCTCACAGATTTTGTCACTAACGACGCCTTTCTGCATTTTCAGGCGTTCAAGTGCACGGATGAACTTGAACTGACGCTTAGTAATTTTTTTCTCCTACCTTTATTTTCCAACTGAAACTATATTCTCCTAGTTTCCTGACTTAAGTTATTGCTAGGGTGGGTACAGACTAAGTCTTTATATCCCTTTCCCGCATGTAAGCTAGCTACGTAATGACTTTCTAAAAGATTCTGTCAGCTGAAAGCTTTGCGTGGGGAAAACAGTTAAGAAAAAACCCCTGAAGAGAATGATTGGCTTTGAATCATAAAAAGTTCAATTCTTACCAAGAATTGCTCGTAATGTTTACGTAAACTTGAAGAGTTTACTGTTCTTATTTTAGACATGCCCAGTCCCTAGCTGGGCATGTCTAATACGCTTAATAAATGAATGTTTCGTGTTTATATAAGAAATAAATGTACCATCTATATATTAATACTCGATAATGTCCGTATGATTGCATGATTGCATGATTGTCCGCGATTTCCCCTCCCCCTGCCCATTCCCCCACCCTCCTCACCAGCTCCGCTGACGCAATATTTTTATTCATACTAAAGACATATTTTCCCAATACACTGGTTTATTATTTGACGAAACAAATCAAATCAGTGAAATTTCTCATACAAAAAAACGCCGCGATCGTGGATCGAACTCAGATCTCTGGATTACCAGTCGAGCTCTCTATCAACTGAGCTAACGTCATAATTATCAAGGCGATAAAAATAGTGTATATAAATTAAAATTTGAAAATGGAACGATATTTGTGATTCACAAACTGACTTCGATTGTTTGTATTCAAGATTCAAAAATGGAACACCTGTCAAATAATGATTGTGGTTTATTTTACATAATATAGTTTCGACAGTTAAATGCAAATATTCCATGTGTGTCATATGTATGCTGACGGCTATTAAATATTTTACGTTTTAACAGAGGGTATTTAGAATTTATCCCGATAATTTAATAATTTTGTATCTTTTGTTTTAAATAACGAGTAAACGAGTCTATGCTTTGGAAAAGGTAAATTTATGCTCAAATAGTAATATAAATAAAGTAAGCGAAATAGTTTGATAGATTGGGGACAACGAGATTAAAATACGGAAAGTGAGCCAAGTTAGGATGATGGGAAAAAGTGAACTGAACCCACCCTTTTTATTGCATAATTTAAATCATTTTTTCTCTAAAATACATTGTTTATGCTTTCGATGGATTCGTCGGTAACTTTGTGGAAGTTCATTTGAATATAAAATAAAAAATAACTTAGATTATTCCACGTATTGTGCTACAAACTGTGACACGTGTTTCGCCTTTTTCAGAGGCATCCTCAGACAGACTTACTTTTACTTACTGAAAGTAAGTCTGTCTGAGGATGCCTCTGAAATAGGCGAAACACGTGTCACAGTTTGTAGCACAATACGTGGAATAATCTAAGTTATTTTGTATTACTTTTTTATGCTTATTTATTGAAAAAACTTTCACATAAAATTAAAAGTTGATGACAGTTCCCACAAAAAAAAATTGAAAAACATAATTGCACTTAAAAGTCAAATGGAAAAGTTTCACCATTTTTATGTTTGGTTCCCTTAAAGACTCATATATTCCTAAAAATAAGCTCCGTTTGGCGAATTAGTGAAGTTAATTTATTCTGATTAATTTGATAAATATGCATTTGATTGTAACATGGAAAATTGATAATTTTGTTTTGATAAAATGTGCAATTAATTTATACCATTTTGCATGTGAAAAATGATTATTAGCAAACTTAAACATTATTTCCATAATTAAGTAATTTACAATTTAAAACTGCAGGGCTGTCGATATATGCGCCGAGGTCGATTTATGCTACTATGAAAAATGATTGTTAGCAAACTTGAACATTATTCCAAAGATTTAATATTTTACGAAATTTCTGTCACTACGTAAAAAAATGTTAGCAAACTTAAACATTATTCCAAAAATTAGGTAATTTACGAGGTATATTTCTGCTAATAGGAAAAATAATTGTTAGCAAACTCAACATTATTCCAAAAATTAAATAATTTACAATTTAAATACAACAGGGCATGCTGTCGATATATGCCCCGAGATATATTTATTTTATTTTTAGAATTTCTGGCTTATTCAATAAATAGGTTTGTAATTTTCTGACTTCTTAAAAATGCAACAAAAATCCCCCCGTTGAGGTCAACGGGCTTACAGCTAGTTGAGTTTAAAGCCATTGCTGGCGAAGAGGATAAGCTCATGGGAATGCCCACAGATTTGAGAGATTTAAGATGTTATGTGTGTTAGTACAAAGTGTTTTCTTTCGGGCGAAAAACGTTATGTCGTAAATGCTAGTTTTTGAGCTAATCTATGTTTAATAGTTGTGTTCATTGTTTGCAATTGAAATAATATATATAATACACTGACAGGAAAACAATTAATGTTTTCCTAGTAATAAAATTCAAATTTTAAATGTACAATAATTTTGTATTTTTGTATAATAGTTTTTGAAGAGAATGTTTATTTCAATAAGTTTGCGTTAAGATTGATGATCGAGTTTAAAAAATACAATACTGTGAGATAAATAAATTAAAACGTTTGTTTGACAGTGACGAAATAGGGTAATTGGTATGAATTGTTTTTGATGAGGTTAATACAAGACATAGGACAGAATTATAATATCAAAAGCATCGTAGACTTTCTATCATATATTTTACAGTCATTCCAAAATATATAACTACATATCAAATTAACTCACATTCATTTAGATCAACAAGATTATCGATGCAATCCCTAAAAGGTTTGCAAGCACTGCCTATTGTTAAGGCAATATAGGTTGAACATTAAAATCGTTTATTCGATACGGATAATAAGCACGCGGTTCATTTAATGGTCGTTTTAACGGAAACGGTTCACGCTTTACCCGCCCTGTCGATATACATTCGACAGTAAAATAACCTAACGCAGGAGCTGAGACGGAAGTTAACCTTTCATTAAATATTGTGATAACATTTAGAAATGTGCCTGTTTTTAATAAATTAAATTATAAATGATATCCAGATAACCCAGTCAAGGTGCTTAGAGACAAACCAATGATGGTTTGGTTCCTTTGTACACAAGGAAAATTAGGGAGCATTTTCACTAAGAAAAACTTAACGTAAATAAGAAAAACAATAAAAAAGAATTGAATAATGATTACAACTCTAAAAATATACATTCAGTACACAGTAACAACGGAGCCATTCAAATCTTAGTTAAAAAAAACTTTAACTAGTGGTTTGAAAAAGCTGCACATGCTTGGGTAGCCTCCTCTTATACCCTATATAAATATAATCATAAAACCTTTTCCGACAAACAAAAATAAATATAATTCTTAAAACTACTCACTATTCAAATCTGTGGGCATTCCCATAGGCTAGGCTAATCTTTTTCGCCAGCAATGGCTTTAAACTCAATGAAACATTTATTTCTCACATAAACACGAAACATTCATTTAGAAGGCGTCAGTTCAAGTTCATCCGTGCACTTGAACACCTGAAGATGCCGAAAGGCGAAACCCGGGTCGTTAGTGATAATGACAGCGAATGCACATAATTTGAACGATTCAAATTTTATATTTTTCACTAACAAATTTGAGAAATACATTTAAAAAATTCTTACCTTCGGGTTTAAGCTTATCGTCCATAGCGAAACGACAATAAGGAGGTGGTGGTGACTCTGAAACAAAATAAAACAAAAAATAAGTCGTCAAAAGAAACAATCTTTTATGCATATCATCAACAATGAATGGCCACAAAAATAAGAAATATTGCTATATCCTCGGTTTGCTGCCAGAAGCAATTAAGTGACATGTTGGTCAAAACTGACTTAGATGTCACAATCTACGTTTTATGTCATGCTTTACCTAGTAAATAAATCATTATGTTATAAAAAAAGGCCCAAATATATATTTTTTTCGATCCCTTATCCTGACAAACGAATTGACCGTACACCTTAATAACGGTATTAAATATGACATGTCGAAATACCGGTATTGCAAAATCTAAATGGGAAAAATCTTCGTGCTGCTAAGTACGACGTAGACCACCAAGCGCGTATTTTTTGTTAGTTTTCGCGGCGATTCCCGGAATTGAATCCATTGATATTCAGCCAGCGAACCGAGACATAATCAGCGGAATATTTTACTGAAATAGCACTATTATCTCGTAAGCTGTTTTCAGTACAAAGTTTACATGTCTGATTTTATCAGGGCTGTGGAGTCTGATGATGATGAGTGTTTCATCTTGTACGAGGATGTGGAGCTAGGTTTATTATCCTTTTGTTATATAAGGGGACGTGTTGAGGTGTAGGTCATGAACAACTGTGATGAAAGGTGAGATCCCTTGAGAACGATACCACTGGCTGTCAATAAATGAATGAATCTATGCACCCATGCAATGGCTAGATATAACATTTAAATATGAAATTGTATTTTAACATCGCTATAATTTATATTTCACACATTCATTTACTAAGCGTCAGTTGAAGAGTTCATCCGTGCACTTCAACGAATGACGATGCCAAAAGCGAAGCCCGGGTCGTAAGTGACAAAACTTGTGTAAATGTACATAATTTGAACGATTCAAATTTAATTTATATATCGTTGAATTTTGTGTTTTGTTTCGCAGGGCAACTAGGAAATTACGTTATATGTAAAGCATTAGCGGGCGCTTTCACATGCGATAAGTGATTGTGTATGTTTTAAAACCAAATAAAAAGAAGTGAAAACGACGTGTAAGAGTACTTTTTCGTTTTACAGAACCAAACACTGTCCAGTGTGCTTTAAAACGAAAAACACTCACAACACGTTCCGCTCCGTTTACACATATTTTCTTCCGTTTTAAAGAATACATTTTTCTTAAACGTAAATGAAAGCATATTACTTTGAGGTTGTTCACTGTCAATACTTGGTGGAAAGGCATTATATTAATAAAAAAAACACAATATTCCTTTGTACTTCATTCCACTTTATTTAATATGTCGTACTTTAGTTGACGATGCTCGTAATGAGCGAAACCGGTCCTGACATATTAAATAAAGTGGAATGAAGTACAAAGGAATATTGTGTTTTTATTAATGAAAGCATATTACTGTAAAACCAGTTATTAGAAAAAATAAACCTTATTTAAAGATTTTACAAGTTGAGATAAGAAGTGTGAACATAACTATTAATGTGAGGTCAATAGGGAAAGAATTTTCCGCAGAATTTATTAAATATGTTGAGCACTTACTATGTATTTGAAGCCTTTGTTAATTTATAGTGAATAACATTTTTGAGATAAGTGTCATATTATTTATAAGATTGATCAATTAATGATATAATATTCAAATCTTCTATACTAGCGCCAAAAAAACGTAAACAGAATTAATTAATAACAAAACTCTCGTGCTATCAACGTTAAAAATTTAATATGTTCGCATACAAAAACAAATTAACGTTTTATATCATAACTACATCCGTCTAAAATAATTAATTTCATAAAATGGAAGATAACACCACGAGGCGCCTTGAAATATCCTATGTAGATAGATGATAACTGTATTATGTACATTAAATTTATAACGAAGCTGTACAATGTTTTTTAATTTAAATAACCAAACATGTTTCAACATTGTGTAGTATTTCAATAGTAAAAGCGATAAATCTTAAGACTCGAGTTAATTATATTCACAAAGGGAATATAGTTAATCATACTTTGCCATGAACGCAAATTTTCCACGAGGAATAGTCGGTTGTACCAGCATAATTAATCATAACCCTGATACAGAGACTTAGCCTAACCTAACGTAACCCTACCTCACTGTTACAACTCTTTCAACTGTCGAGCATCACAAAAGATTCGCGATACCCAAAAAAAGCTCTTTTTATCTTCCTGACTAGGGTATACAATCCCAAGATTTTGGCATTGATAATAAATTGGGATTCGGGATTAAGGACACGTTTGAAATCCTGAGATTTCATGTCAATTTCAAAAACCCACAAATTTTCAGATTTGCCAAAATTACCAGCGCGAGCTTTTTTTTAGCTCTACCAAGTTTAATTTTCAGTAATTTTCTCAATTTCAGGATTTCGGAATCACGGAATTGGATACCCTCAGTGCTTTTTTTTGAAAAAAAAGTTGCCGGAACGCACTTTTTTCGAGCATTTTCTAAGAAGGTATATTATTTATTATATACTAGCTGTAAGCCCGTTGACCTCAACGGGGGGATTTTTGTTGCATTTTTAAGAAGTCAGAAAATTACAAACCTATTTATTGAATAAGCCAGAAATACTAAAAATAAAATAAATATATCTCGGGGCATATATCGACAGCATGCCCTGTTGTATTTAAATTGTAAATTATTTAATTTTTGGAATAATGTTGAGTTTGCTAACAATTAATTTTCCTATTAGCAGAAATATACCTCGTAAATTACCTAATTTTTGGAATAATGTTTAAGTTTGCTAACATTTTTTTTCGTAGTGACAGAAATTTCGTCAAAATATTAAATCTTTGGAATAATGTTCAAGTTTGCTAACAATCATTTTTCATAGTAGCATAAATTGACCTCGGCGCATATATCGACAGCCCTGCAGTTTTAAATTGTAAATTACTTAATTTTTGAAATAATGTTTAAGTTTGCTAATAATCATTTTTCACATGCAAAATGGTATAAATTAATTGCACATTTTATCAAAACAAAATTATCAAAATGTTGACTGATTCTCCAAACAGAACTTATTTTTTAAAATATATATAATGATTTTTACTGAAGTTATTTTATTACACATACTGAAATTATGCTTTCGCCAACAACTAACTATACCACGTATGTACCTAGATTAAAAACAAATCTTGAAATAATTGCGTCTTATATTTATTTTTTGAAAAACATATTTCGCTAGTCAATCGGATTTTGTTATTTTGGTAGCATTTATTTTCATACGATCAAGATGTACTGTGATTTAAAAAGAAAGTTTTCAAAAAAAAAAATGTTATAAACCCAAAAAAAAGCGCTCTAGGCTAGATTCGAACCAGGTTCCCACAGATTATCAGTCGAGCGCCTTACCTTTAGGGTACAGTAGAATTGAGAAATGCTCGGAAAATAAAACATATAATATGCATGCTGTTTTTTAAATAAAAAACGAAAGGTTCCATTTTCAAACGAAATTTAATATATATTATATATTTTCATCATTTTGATAATTGTGACGTTAGCTCAGTTGACAAAGAGCTCGGCTGATAATTCATAATTATGGGATCGATCGACGGTCACGGCGATTTTTTGTATGAGAATTTAATTTTTCAGCCATTTGATAATTCAACTGTTTATGTTTGCATGTGAAGTATGCGTATTTTGGAATTTTTAGAATAATTTAAATGTGTGCTTAATATATATAATTAAATCAGATCGATGCTGACAGTTGTTCGTTTGCCCGAGCGGTAACGATTTCAACTCATAATCCAGAAGCGATGGTTCGAACCACGGCCGCGGCACTTTTATGTATGAGAATTCAATTTTTCAGCCATTTGATTTGTTTCGTCAAATAACACTGTATTAATTAAAGGCGACAGCGGGGCAGGTGGGGGTGGGGGGGGAGGAGGACCATCTTTCTTGACGTCATCGAAAAAAGTATGTATTTGGTATGAATAAAAAAATGGTGACAGCGGGGCTGGGGCGGAGGAGGGGGAGAGAAAATCACGGACAATCATTCAGACGGACGGACATTATCGAGTATTAATATATAGATTCGAATATCATTTTGATAGAATTAATGACGGCTTTTCATATAATGAATAGAAAATAAAACAAAATATACATATTTTAAAATAAAAAAAATAAAATTAAACATTTATTAAAATTTCGAGAAAAAAAGGTGCCGGAACGCCGTTCCGCCGCGTTACAGGGTAAAAAAAGCCCTGGATACCCTAATCCTGACTCATCGTCTATCGACAGTGGTACTGTACTTACCTTACGTAACCTAGTATGACTAGCTGAAGCTCATAAGTAGGCATTTAAAAAAAAGTAAAATACATTTATCTTCGCTTGCTATTAACATAATTCGTTTGCATTAAAGTTTGTAACGATACATTGAAATGATAGCTGATTAACATATGTGTTATTTAGATAACCGACCAGCAATGAACTGTACAACACATTGTACTAAAAAAGTACAAAATAATATATAATGAATCATTTTCATATTAAAAGGTAACCGGAGACAGGGAATCGATAGAAGGCACGTATAAACATTATGTTCACTGTCACAAAACGCCGTTTTGATAGGCGGAGCCGATCAAAGAGCCTCGAGTAATATCCACATACCATGAAATACTGCATTTGCATATTGAACAAGTGTCGGTGAGATCACAAGGCCCTTCCTTGTTGGGCCGTGAGGATATTCAATGCAACAATAATAATAAAATTTTACATACAACAAAATATTGAAGAGTACGTGGCATCCGCGAAGGAATTCAAGATAATGTGACCAGGTGACCATCACATTACAATAGCTTCCAGAGACATGATCGTCCTTTTAAAAACTCAGATGGCTAACAATTTTAATATCCATCAAATATTCTTGCAAAAATTAACAGTACGGAACGGTAAGATGAATCTTTAAAGGAAGTCGAAGTACATAATATCATCACCATTCTGGTAGAAAAGTTAGTAAATATGACAAAAAGATGTTAAGCATACAAAGAGATTAATTGATACATTTTTTTGTCCGGAATAACACAGTTGGTGCATCGTTTCCCAAAAAATATTTTTTTACTGACTAAAGGCGAGCAATAATTGTCCTTGGCTAGTTATTTTAAATTCTTATTTGTGTCAGATGTGCATTAATGCATCTATATTTTAAATTATCTATGTGACATAAAATATTGAGGTTAGAGACGTAATCCTAGAAGCTGAAATTTTTCATCTACTATTTCTCAGAACTATCCATTTCAGTGGAGGGTGGTTACCTGCAGCCTTTTGAGTTGAACAAAATATTCACTTTGGTCAAAAAATTATACGCAAGCGTTTGTAAAGAGAATCTACCCATTATACGTTCGACAGTCGAAAAAGAGGGAGGCGGTGTCAACGTTTTCTTTACTGCGATCTTATGTTGAATCAGATAAATGTATGAAGCCTTTTGAAATGAAACGGTTCCCCACCCCTGATATATGTTACTTTCCAATTACTGTCAGAACAGTGGCGATATATGCGATGCAAGAAAGGATTCTTCATGTGAATGAGGTTTACAAATGGTATTAATTATAATGCCACAAGAACGTAACATCATTGACAGCAAAAATCTAAATAATTTTAAAATTAGAACTATTTTCATAATGTACGTTTCCATTATAATTTTGGCCGAACACGACCCGGGTTTTGCCTCTCGGCATCTTCCGGTGCTATCCAGAGCACGAATGCACTCGGAACTGACAGGTAGCGGAAGATTTGTATTGTCTATATACAAACACACAAGTATATTCGCTCTAAACGTATTGTTAACCCAATTGATAGCGAGAATTTACGATAAGAATTATTGATGTGAGTTAAGTGGGCAGATTATAATATTGGGCACAATGAATTGCCAGACAATAAAATGTAAACGCGCGCTGGATAGCACCGGAAGATGCCGAGTGGCGAAACCCGGGTCGTGTTCGACCAAAATTATAATGGAAACTTACATTATGAAAATAGTTCTAATCGAAACATATATTTCCATCAAGCACCTTCAGTCAAAATTCTAAATTCTAAATAATTTTTAATTTGTTTTTGTTCTTTTAATTGCTGTTTGTTTATCATATTACCGCGGTGTATTTTTTTCTCTCCAATGTGACCAATGCTAAAATATTTTGATTTCCTCGTAATTACTTGAAATGAAACGAGTAAAATAATCGATATATGAAATCTTGTCGAAACTCTTTCGGCCAAGATTCTATTTCGCAAGAAATCACATAAAATGTGACGGGATGGGCTACAGCATAATAAACGCATTACTTTGCCAATAATAAACAACTTCTACAAACTCGTCCAAGAAATGTTTTAGAGAAGTCTTCCCGCATGGATATTATGGTAGGTCCGAAATAATGACAGAGACAAACGTGAAGAGGAGAGAGAGCCCACCCAGGCAGGTAGCGGAATTAGCAGCCGGGAGGACGGGCGAGGAGGAGGAGACGGCCATACCGCAGAATTGCATCCTGGCTTGGAAACTTTGCGCATCCCAACAAAGAACAAAGCAGCGGATAATCGTCTTATAAATTATTCATTGTTTGTTTTTTCGGGATGGAATTCGCTAACTTTTAGGGTGGGTAGAAACTAGGGCATCCAATCCCAGGATTGGAGAACATTCATCATAATATCGTGAAGAAATTTAGGATTACAAAAAAATATGCTCGCCGATTTTTAATCTTTGGGAATTTACGGATTTCCTAAAATGATGTGAATTTTTCTTAGGTCATTCACAGGCTACAAAAACCAAGGAATTTACCGAATTCCCAAAAAGATGTTTTAAGATCATTCGCAGATTTCTAAAACTTTAACTCGTCAAAAACTCAGAAATTAACAGATTACATAACATTTTTAAATGTGGGAGATTTGACAGTGACCAATTTCAAAAAATCGAATTACCATTATAAACTGGTAAGTTTATACTTCGAGACAGTGTTAGTTACTCTTACAAAACCGATCGAGATATTAATTAGTGAAGTGGAATCAGTACAAAAAAATATTTGATTTTTTAAATATAATACAATAATTAGACAATGAAAATCTGTAAATATTGATAGATTTTTAACTTCAGCATGAACATTTAGTGCGCAGGATATTACATGGAAACGTAATGCAACTTATTAAAATAACTTGATTTTTCGAGAACTGGAAAGAAAAGGAGAGATAAAAATATACGAGATACACGTATACAAAATAATTAACCAATTATCGCTAGTATTAACATTAGATAGTGGGGAAGTTATCACATGTAGACCGCATTAACTATCTCGTAGTAATAATTACATTGCCACGGGCCTATTTGACACTAAACATAAGCCTCGGGGACGCGGGGCGAGGGCAACGGAGGCGCCCACTCGGCCGGCGCTAGTCGAATAAAGTAAGCGACGCCGAGCGTCGGGACGGCGCCGGTTTGACGTCCCACTTCAACTTAACGTGAAGTGCCCACCAACCAACCTGCCACTAGCTAAGCGATTCTCCAACATAGGTGCACGTGGTTCTTAAAAAAAAGTGGAGGGCCATTTTTCCACGGTTTTTTTTATCTTGGTCATGACGGTGCGATCGATGTCTTTGATGCAGGAAAGAGTTCAACATAATTTTAAATTATAGGTTATCATTAAGTTGTTTTACGTAACAAAATTTTCCTGCGTAACTAACTATACAGGAGACGAAAATGAAAATAATTGGTCGACAAAAGCTTTAGAAATAACAATGTCTTAATTGTATGTGTAGAAACCAGATAAAATAATAATAATTTTTTTCGTGTAGTACACGAAGATAGATAATTCAAAAGCAGTAAATAGATATAACGTTTGAATCGTTCAAATTATGTACACACGACCTGGGTTTCGCCTTAACTCCGATTATACTCCGATAAATAGCAATGAATTTTACGAACTCTGGTTAAATATTGAGAAAAAAAGATTTATTTTATAGAGTAATTTAAAATGAAAAAAAAAAGAAAATGTGTTAAAATCAGTGAAGCGTAAAGTTCACGTGGCGACTGCGAGCTCAACATTTTTGGTTTAAAAATGTGGCGCGCCGCTCGACCTTAAGGCGAAAGCTCCACTGAGACGGTCGTGGTACAAGCTCGTATTCTATAGTTCGCAAGTCGCCGCGCATATCTCTGTCATAAAATAACAATACATTTTTATGACCATATTATACTGCACGGACTAAATAAATATCACTGAGCGGTGGCATTCACTTAATTCAATTAATATTACTTAATAACGTAAAAGTTCATCATTTCTACTAGCATACATATTATTTAAGCTTTACAACATGCTACTCATTTTCTAACTGAAAATAACTTAAATGCCGCTAATAAAAATGCAGGTATGTAGTACATTTAATTACCGATAGAAAAATGCCAAATTTAATAAAAAATACGAATCTAATATCAGGATGAAAAAGTCAACAAAACATGGCAAATGAATATCGTAGAAAAACCTCATAGAGCAGGGGTTACCAACCTTCTCGGACCCTAGAGCGCAATCTAAAATATTGGTAGGGCGGCGAGCACTACATTTTTTCAAAATCTCAAGACCCAAGAATTTACCGATTTGCCCAAAATATCACCGTGACTCGTTTTTTTTAGTTCACTGAGGAATTTGAAAATGAAGTTGGCGAACGCATCAGAATCAGTCGGCGGGCGCCATGGCGCCCGCGGGGACGGGGTTGGCAACCCCTGCCATAGAGCATATTTAAAATACGCTGACGAATCAAAAACTGGGTTTTTGAATATTTTCATATTAGCAAATAAGATTGCATTGTTTTTTTGGGGGATTTCAGTTAATTTTCAAGGAGAAAAAAAAGTAGTATGATGTATAAGTAAGTATATTTAGGATGTTTTTTACAACCCTGTGCAAGAAATTATTAAAAGTGTAATAAATTTTGCACAAGCTTTACTAAGCTATACAAAATAATGGAGGAGGTTTCAACAACAACACTTACTGTGTACTCTTAAAAAATAAAGGTGAGAGACTTTATCATTCACAAGACAGACTAATATTTACTTCCATCAAATGAAATTTTTTCAAGTATAATACATATTCTAAAACTAAATTCTTGTACACTTTCGAATACGAGTAGCGTAAATTGCAAATATTTAATTCGCCATTCTTCCTCAAATGAAAAACACAAATAAAAGCTTACACTCTATTCTACTAATTATACTTTAATTTAATATGATAAGGACCAGTTTCGCTCGTGCAGATAATTTTCAACATATAAGAATACACGTTAATGCAATGCAATTTATCAGGGATGTGGAGTCAGAGTAGGGAATCGTGTGTTTTTCCGGAGGTGAAGTCGGAAAAACAAGAGAAAAATAATTTAAAGATATTGAAAAATTATTGTTATATTTCTCATATTAATTGGTGAATCCTACTAGAATTATTATAGTAACTAGAATGATCAGATGATATACAGATATGTTGGTCAATCTGAAATATTGAAGAAAAAAAAAACAATTCGGAGTCATCTTATTCTTACCCGACTCCACAGTCCTACTATTTATTTATGCTTAATAAAGTGTATTTATTATCAATTTAAAATACTTGTCACGATCGAAACTTGTCCTGATCATATTAAATAAATGTAGTATTAGTAAAAAAAATAGTGTTTTTTAAATGTCTTTCTACCATATATTGACAGTGAACACTTTAAAAGTGATTTATAACTATAAAACCAACTCAATAAATGCATATAAATAATGTGGACCAGTTTAGAATATGTAAGTACTTCGTTAAACTTAAAAAAATAAATAAAAACAATGAGTCAACACAACATGTACAGAATTATAATTTATCCCATATCCGTCTGTCTGACAGATTTACGGTACAAAAAAAAACTGTTGAGGCTTTTGCAAATAGTATTATGTAAAAGGTAAGGTAATGTAATGCAAAAGAAATTACAATAAAGTTGTGACAAGATCAGAGCTGTACATCGAAAGCCTCTTTCCGCTCTGAATAAAAGCTTTTTTTGCATGGCATGGCAATATCGAATAAACTTTTATACTCGGACGTCATCGTGGACTATTTTAAATGAAAAGAGAACACGAAACCAGGCCATCGTTTTCCGTTTAAAGTTGTAAAAAATAGTCAGCCTAGAATCAAAAGCTCGTAATGTTTAAAACTCTACAGTAAAGCTTTTTCAACCGTGTACGATGTCAAAGTAATGCAAATAATCTCTTCATAGAAGATTTCAACAGATCTTCAGGAATAACGACACAATAACAAGGATAGTAAATATTAAATGATGGAACTATAAAAGGACATGTATATAACTAAACGCCCTCGATACATTCCGTTTCTAGGATCTGACAAGTGGGAGTAGGGAAATACCTATATCAATATATACCGGTATTCGGTACTTTATATGAAATATCGATATTGCAAGTGGAAGAGAATGTTAATAACAGACATGTAAATTCAAAAAAAAAACTGATTCGACAAATCAATTTGTGAAATTATCTGTACGGCAATTCGCACACATGGAGTCTGCAACAGAAAAGGAAGCGTTTTGACCAACCGACTACAGGATCGGAATTGAAATCTTGAATACGATATATATTTGATAAAACATTTACATATTATTAACTTGAAGGAGAAAAAACTTTTATCGATAAACAGTGTTAGTTGTTATCGAAGAAGTAAGGCATTTTTTAATGTTACCTCTTCTAAACAATTCTGTAGAAATGTAATAAAGTATAAAAATACTTTGTGGAGTTACGAGCATTTCCAGACCGCCGATGTGAATGATATATTATATCGATTGTGGAAAGGAAAAAGGACGTAACCCACAGTTTTTTCAAAATAGGTTTATTTTTCGATAATCACAATGTATGAATGTTGATACACGTTCTATCAAAAGGATGCAAGCTGAAAATTCCGAATTAGTATCCAAATTTACCTTTTAAGTTTGAAAAAGATGACCTTGTGAAAAATTAAGACCAACAAAAAATAGTGAAATAAAGGATTTTACTAGACAATTTCTGTAATTAATATTAGGTTTCGTCAAATAAACTCCAGTTTGTAAGTTTCCGTGCACTTCAAGGTTGTGTATAATTCATAATTTGCATATGACCCAAAATCATCAAAACACGTTTTTTGCGCTTCCTGTAAAATTTGATATGTGTGGGTTACGACATTATTTATTTCCATAGTCGATATGGATCCAACAGTTACAGTAGTGACGAGTATAAGAAATTAATGCAGTTCAACAGTGAAGACTTTTAATTAATATAATGTAATAAAAACAGATAAACAATAAGATGTCGTCGACGAACTTTAAAAATACGTCAATCCGGAAATCCTAGTTTGGGCTCAATTCAGTAATACAATTATTACATTCTAGACAAATGCGCTTAAAAATAGTCAATTTTTTGGTTTTTCAACCATTGATTTCCTACCGGGATATTTCATTTACAATGCAAAATTATTTTTACATATTTCAACCATTCGCTGTTACCTCAATAAACTCAGTGCAAATATTACACAAATTTGGCTGGGGTCAAATAGTACAGCGGTCGGCAAAGTGTGGTCCGCGAAAAAAATCAGGTGATCCGCAGAGAAATCTGACATTATTTTATGAACTTGGAACATTTTTAAACGCATTTGATCATTTTTATTTCAATATTTATATTAACCAAAAAAGTCCAGTTAGTGGTCCGCTGGATTAAAATTCTGAATTTAGCGGTCCGTGAGCCCAAAAAAGTTTGCCGACCGCTGACATTGCTGACGTTTCGGTACTCAAGTATTAATAAAAGAATAAAAATATTTGTGATTTATTTACAAATAAAAATGATAGGTAAAAATATGATGCTTACTATCATAGCGAAACAAACAAGCCATGTTGAATGATGAGTCGTCACGTGCTAAAAAATACATCTCCATACCGCCCAATAAAGTCGCAAAACAATTACAACCATCACGAACGTCAAACGAATTTTCCGGATGTTTCACAAATCCACCCACACCTACGAAATAAGAAAAACCCACACACTGACAAGAGGCGAGCGGGCACACAGGTGCTTTGGAGCGAGCGAGTGGTGGCTGCGGTAGTATGCGTGAGCGAGTGCAGGCGCCATGTTAGCTGCGGACGAATTTAAATATAGAATTTTTACGATTTGTTTTTATGAGTCGCGCTCGTGTGTGTGTGATTGTTTGTGGCGAGAGTACCGCTGTGTTGGTTTGGCGACATACGCGCTATTGTCACATCAAATCACTCGTGGAGAATTTATGCACATGTACGCCGGAATTAAAAAAAAACAATTTAAAAGGTAATCTTCGAGACGATATCTCTCCGAGTTTAATTAACGGTTTTTTTTCAATTCACGAACACTGAGAAGCGACACAAAACAATATCTTCGATACATATGCAACGATTTAAAAATATTGTTTTATTCCTATGGAAAATAATATGCTTTCCAACATGCTACTTTTTTGAATCAATCAAATACCGCTAATTACAATACAGCTTTGTATCAAATTCAATTGCGAGTAGGAAAAAGCCTAATTGTCACAAATGGGAATTGGGGATGCCACAAGCAACGTTCCCTCTAAGCTGCGCGCACTCATTCCGGGTTGGCGCGCACTACTAGACAGTTGCTCAATTAATATTTGACCGGACCGCGCAGCTTCCACGCAGTCTTTGAAATGTCCGCGCAGCTATCCGATGGAACGTTGGCCACAAGTGAGGAAATTAGTCTAAAAAAATATTCGATCCACATTTTTATGAACATGAATAAAAACACAATATTTCTTTGTACTTTATTCCACTTTATTGCATATGTCAAGACCTGTTTCGCTCATTGCGAGCATATTCAACAGAGCAATGAGCGCAACCAGTCCTGACACATTAAATAAAGTGGAATAAAGTACAAAGGAATATTGTGCTTTTATTAATATAATGCCTTTCCACTAAGTATTGACAGTGAACACAATAAAAGTGATAGATGGAAAAACAAACTTGTTTTATAAAAACGAAATGCTACTCTTATTATGACTAAAAATTAATGAAATACCCGAAATTACAATGCAGCTCTGTAAGCAATTCAATTACTAATAGAAAAATGCCAAAGAATTCATAGGAATCAGGGAAAACGATGATTTATGCAAAATACAAATATGACATCAGTATGAAAAAGTCAACATAACATTTAAAATGGAACTTCTTGGAAAAAATGATACATCCATACAGCAACCAAATTTAAAATATGGCCGACAAATTGTCGTGAAAATATTTCATAATTCAGATGAATTATTGGTTTCCTTGATTCCAACGTTGAGTTTTTTGTTATTTGTGTAGGTATTCCAAATTAAGCTTTCCAGAGAATTGATTGTCATTTTGGGAGATTTAGTAAACTTTTGGGCAGACAAAGAGTAGCATTGTTTGCCCATCTTATAAAACAAATTGATATTTGATCTAGGAATATCAATACGAATTTCTGGAAACTTCTGATCGCTAAACGGAGCTGTTACCGTTGGACTATATAGGATCGTTTCGTTGTAATAAACCTGCTTTAAACATTGAATTAGTTGATTTATAAATTTAAATTATATCTTACATTGCAGCAAGGAACTGTAGATTACTATTACTATTTGTCTCAATGTCAAGGTTATAACTCATGGCCAAAAAGCGAGCAAAAAATCTCGTAAATTGAATATGAACATGGAAATAATTGTATTTGCTTGACGAAAAAAAAATAATCGGAAAAGTGTTAGGGAACGATATTTATTATGTTTTGCACGATTCTCGAATTAGTCTGACAATAAATCTCCTACAATGTATTAGTCAGCAATTTATTTTCGATTGTTTATTTTCTAATACGAAACGCTTAAAAATATAACGTATTTTTTATTTAAAGGGAAGGAAAAATATTAAAGCGGTTTTCGTTTGGCAAAATGTAAAAAAATGTTTTTTTTTACACAGACGCATAGCCAAAATAAAGAAGACAAAATAGATTTTCAACGCCTAAGTGAGGGCAACATTGGAGGAGTACATAATATATTATTAGGTTTACATGAATGGAAAATTTTGTATCAATACATACACAAAGAATGTCAACAAACATAATATTACATAAAGTCAACTCTTTTTTTACACAGTAAAATACGTTCCACAAAAAACCGTGTAAAAAGTTATAGAATTCACAGTCAAAATTGTTATCCGCATCTATGTTTTTGTATCTAGAAATCGTGTTAAAACAAATTCGTTTGTTGAGCGGACCGTGTTATTTCAAAATCGTATAAAAAAGAGTAAGTCGCTTACATGAATGGAAAATGTTGTAAATTTCGTATCGTATAGGCAAGCGGATGTCAACAAACATATTACACTTTTAAGGTGTTCACTGTCAATACTTGGTGGAATGGCATTAAAATAAAAATAATAAAAGATTTTTAGTACTTTTTCCACTTAAATTTTATTTGATCAAGACCGGTTTCGCTCCTCAAGAGCATTATCAAATGATATACTAATATTGTATGTTATAGGTGTTAAGCATTTAATTTTGTGTAATTGTAATGTAATTTGTAAATCCTTTTAATTGTTAGTAATTGCTTACACCTTTTTGTTTCAATTTAACTTGTATAAATAGCACTGTTTAATTTATTTTCCTTATCAGTTGATAATGCTCGTGAGGAGCGAAACCGGTCCTGATCAAATAAATTTAAAGTGGAAAAAGTACTAAAAATCTTTTGTTATTTTTATTAAACGTAGTAAATTTTTTTTATGTTTATTTTATTGTGTGAGATCAGCGGCGGCTAAAAGGAAGGAACTTAAAATAATTTTATGGGTAAACGATATTGTTATAAATGTCAATTTAAATTCTTATTAATGAACGTAAATAATCATTGTGAGTCAATTTTATTATGTTGCTCGCTAAGACGTAAACACGATACGTGAAGAGGACAAGTGGTTATTTTATATAATATTTAATTCATAAGGCTCTAGCCGCTAGAGCTTCATATATATTTCTATACATACGAAAATGATAATGTATACCTGCTTTTCATATGCAGTGTACCCTCAGAACTGCCACTGACATTTTCCACGTGAACGTGAGTAAGTACAAACAAATAAAACCATAAGAAGTAGAAGTAACTAGATGTATTTTCTTGTCAATTAGAAAACATCAGTGATTTTTAAAAAATAAATGTCACGTTGCTTCGGCAATGTTTCGATTTAAATATACCGACAGTTTGGACGAATGGTCAACATCGTTGGCTTCGGTAACGAAGATCACGAGTTTGAATCCCAATATATCCCACAGTTTGTATAAATTGGTGTATACATTTCTGTATGAAGGTATTCATATTCTTGTATGGGATGTCTTAAATTCCCTCTCACCCATGCTTTCCTAGAGCGATTAGCGAACCACTAGTCCTGTCCTAGTCTTATTCATATATATTCCTTGACTACTTGGAAAAAAAATGAGAAAAACTCCATTAGGAGTTCACACGCTCGACACTGGGAGTGGACATGGTTGACAACAAAAAAAAAATATTTGCCCAATTTTCCATTTTCTCATTGACAACTCAGATACATTCAATATTTTCGTTTCATTAAAAGAATCTTTTGAATAATGTACATCATTAAAGAATTCCATTATAATAGATAAATATTTAGTTGTAGGTACAAGATTTTACAAAAAAATATATCGGAGGATAGTTTTGAAGTTCTGAAATAGACATACAGCTTAACGACCGCGGACGCGTATTTGAGTCTTTGAAAAACAAACGTTGCTAGCCGGCGGACTCGTATATGCGTATAGGCGAAGTATCTCGAAGCTGAAAAAAATAAATTTCGTAAAGATATCTCAATTTTCTTACAAATTATAGTGAATTTAGTAAAATTACAATTTTTGCGAATTTTTCGCAAAATTTCATTTCACTAGGTGAAACTTTAAAAAAAAAAACGTGCGGTCGTTGAGCTGTTAATAAAACTTATGCATACTGTAATATGTATTAAGTCAATAACTATTGGCAACTAAGGTACATTCAATATTTTCGTTTCATTAAAAGAATCTTTTTATGATGTACATATCATGATAGAATTTCATTATAATAGCTAAATACTTTATTTTACAAAAAATATATTTGAGGATAGTTTTGAAATTCCGAAATAGACATATTAATAAAACTTATGCATACTATAATATATATTAAGTCAACAACTATTAGATATTTATGAGTGTTTATCTATTTATTTTTTTATATGAAATACCAGAAGCAATAAAAAATGTTTTTAATGTTCGACTGAATAATTTTCATGACTTCGGAGAGCGAGTTGGCTCGCGCAAGAATAACATATCGACTCTATAGAGCATGATGTTAAAATTTATTAACATTACCAACTTAATCGTGCCATTAAGAAAATCCCTCGGGTCGTAAATCAATTATTTTCCCGCGGCGCAACCCTTCGTCGAATAATATATCAAAAACATACAAAACAAATAAAGTTAAGAGCGGACCACTAAAATAATAAACAAACAACAAAGACATTGGTTAACCTCTTTTGGGTTTGCTCGCTCGCTCTTCCATTATGTTATTTTCTTAAACCAATCTAAATAATCGGTCTTCCTTCGACCCAAAATACCTGACGTAATGACTGGCATCCCGATTCGATATCAAAGTGCTTGTTCAACTTCGACAAACCGACCACCTCTTTACGATAATGCGCAAGATGTACTTAAAATATATCGACTGTGTGATAAAAGATGTTATATTTGATAAACACAATCGGTCAAAAGGACTTGACCCGCAAATTCCGAATAAGTATCTAAATTTAGACTGAAGTTTGAAGAAAGAAGGGCTTGTGAAAATTCCAACCACCAAAAATGGTTTTCTTCAAGTTATATTACATCAAATAGTAGATCACCAGTTTTTCGCAATTCATGATTGTGTTTATTTAATAATTCGAGTTAGGCCAAAGATCGCAAAAAAAAATTGTCTCCTGTCAAATTTGTTACGTGTGGGTTGATTTCTTTCACCTAACTCATGTCGATATTAAATGAATAAAATATTTTAAAGCATACATTTTAATCCAGCATCCATCGGCTAACATCTTTGAAGTAAATGCCTTAAGCTAAATGCACTAGCTGAAAAGCTAGAAATTAATAAGACATAATTAAGCCAATAACATCCTTAAAGACCAAACAAATATCTATCAAAATCACCATTGCTAATTTGTACTCTTATTGTAAACAATTTTCCATTAAAAGAAAGTGCTACTTTTCACTTGCGATAAATATTCATTGTAATTTAAAACATTTTTTATAATTACGAAAAATCGGGTGCTCCTATTTTTGTTGGCGATTTTTACAACATATTACAATTTCAAGTGTAATAAGATGCAGTTCCGCTGGCGAGGAAGCAGTTACAATATAGCTGAAAATCAATATTTATATCAACAAAAACTATTTACATTGAAAATATAAAATAACCATGGGGCCTGCCTGGCTCGCCCTGCTAAATAAAGACTGAGTGATAGATATATCGCGAAACACGGTTTGACGATGCGTGCTCGAGAATGAGAACGAAAACCAAAGTATTGAAAATACCTACAGTCTGAGGGATACTATGCAATTCAGGTACGGTCGGGTATATAATTTCTCCATAAAATCGAGCATAAACGTGGACAACATTCCATCAATCGATTGATTCGTTCCACGAGTGGCGCCAAAGAATTACAATCCTGGGTCCGAGGTCCAAATACGTAACACTAAGAAAATAGTTTTGCAATTATATAAAAAAAAATACATATTATGTAACACAATAACAACTAGGTGCTAATCTCAGGCGTCATCGTATTAAAATAAATTTATTTTTTGTCTGTAATATAATTAATAAGCTGTACAAGTATTGTCGGGACCTATTCAATCTTTCGAGATAATCTAATGTCTGACTAAAGTTTAAGTTTTTTTTTATAGAATGACATGTGCATGCTTGATGATGAATCAACAGTTGATTGACAATGAATATAATGTTGCATAATCAATATTATGCATTGTATTCGCTCACAACTAATTTAAATATTTTACTTCGTGGAGGTAAAAAAAAATAGTTGCGAAGTTGATTGATCTAAAAATTCAGTGATTTACGTCAGAAGGCAGAATTAATTAATCGTGTACAGATCAGCCGATGAGAGGTGAAATGAACCAAGTGGTGTTTCAGGAAAAAATGAGTTAGATGATGCGTTACTATATAAGTATTGTGAAAGTAAGGTGAACTCCCAACACTGTTATCTCCCTAAAATGGAGTTAAGGAAGGCGTGATTGTACTTAAAATCCAGTAGAATTTTTTACTACTTGGCTCACTTCACTTCGTGAGGGCTCATATGTTTAATATTTTATAGAAAAAAAGGTGGGAATAATTGCACCCAATCAAAATATCGCATTTGAGTCTTCTTTTTAATTAATGACATCTCCCAATTTTGAGCTTTTGGTCTTCAAACGTTTGTTATTGAGAAGCTCAACCTCTCTTTTCCGGAGAGTAGTAGGGATAGAAGAATATGACAGGACTGGAAGTACACCAATCGCTCTCACTTCGCTCCGTTTTGTTAGGATTGAAAGGGTGCGAGAGAATTCATTCTAATCGTTCTGCGGACTCGAAACTTCGAGGTCCGTCACTGAAACCACGACGTTGACCGTTGCGCCAGGGAACCGACAAGAAGAAGTAAGAACATTGAGTCTATATTGTTAAAAAAAATTAGTATATCTCGTAATTAGATAGTTGAAACAAGCCATTACTTTATCTGTGAAAAGAAATAGGTGATAGAATTGAGAACAAGATTTATTTAATAATCTACGTCTTTATATGATTAACGGGAAATTATTTACTAAATTTAACATATTTAAATTTGAATCGTTCAAATTGTGTACACTCCCACAGATTTTGTCACTAACGACCCGGGTTTCGCCTGTCTCTTCAGGCGTTTCAAGTTCATCCGTGCACTTGAACGCCTGAAGATGCCGAAAGGCGAAACCCGGGTCGATAGTTACAAAATCTGTGGGCGTGTTCATAATTTGAACGATTCAAATTTAAAATTGAAATTTCACCAAGCAACTTCAGTCGAAATCTTAAATTTAACATATTTAATTGCATCACTTTTATAAACCCGTGTTAATTTAATAAGTTATAATTCTATCAGAGCTTCAGGTGATAGAGATTATAAAATTCGTTGCATATTCTGAAATGAGAATACGGTCGTACTCGATTATTTCACACGTTTTCGAGTCTGGCGTAAAATTAGAGACCAAAAATAAATTGCCATACTGCGAGACTAATAAATATACGACGCGATGAGTGCTCAACGTGCTAAATCATCAATCCGTCCCAAATTAACACGCTGTCGTACAATATTTCATCGAATTCGGCTCTTCGTTAAATTCGTAACTGTATTCATAATAAAATAAAATTTGATAACTTTCTTATTTCACTTGTTGTGTTATAAGATGTGACACGCGTTTCGCCACCACATTATTTATTACATATTTGGACCAGTTTCGCTCTTCGTGAGCATTATCAACTGATGCGATATAAAACACAGGCTTATTAATCTAGTATTATTTTAGATTGCAAATTTGAAGCATTCATTTATTAGAAAAAGGTTACAAATAGTTTATTTATAAATAATATTGTGTCACTCATTTGTCATAATTAGCCTTACTCAGTTTTGTATAAATTACCCTGTATTGCTTTTTTTAAATATTTGACATTACAACTTACGCCAATGCGTCAAATATTTTGAACACTTTTAGGGTGTTCACTGTCAATACTTGGTGGAAAGGCATTATATTAAACCAAACGAGCATCGTCAACTGATGCTCGTAATGAGCGAAACCGGTTTTGACATATTAAATAAAGTGGAATGAAGTACAAAGGAATATTGTGTTTTTACTAAAATAATTTGAATTTGAAAGATCATAAAAGATATACTCGATGAGAATTTTTGAAAGTCACACAAGATCAACCCAAGGAGAATTTACTTCACAGACACCTATGTCTTAGATCTCAAATTATAATTGAAAAAATCCAATTCGACTTTGACACTGACCTTACCGGGAATCGAACCAAGACCCACCTGATCGATAGAGCAAGCTCTAACCAACAAGATCACATCGGGCGACCATTTAGGATCAATTGATAATGCTCGAAAAGAGTGAAACTGGTCCTGATATATAATAAATAATGTGAAATTGGTAAAAAAAGATTTTTTTAATTGTATATATATAAAATAAAGAATAAAAGACAGTGCCGTATGTTCCAGCCAACACAGTACATACAGTGAAACCCCGATTTTACGTTTTTTAATGTACCGTAAAAAGCAAACTAAAAATGCGGGAAATCGATAATACGGGAAATCTTCAAATAATACCAAAATAAAAACCTATTTATTTATTAACACTTCTTTTATTACATAACGTGAATTTAAATATATATATTATACATTTAAATTCCTTCAAACCGGTAAATCGGAGAACGATTAATGCGGGATTATTTAACATTGTTTTTATGGATGTTTGACCGGGACTAAAACAAAAAAAGAAACCGTCAATGTGAGAACGGTAGATCGGGGTTCCACTGTATTTAAAATATAGCAATATGATAAAAAATATTTTGGCATGCAGTATACTTATATATGTCAGAATTATGATTGCCTACATACCCCTGTAGAAAACTTTCTGAGCTATCTTTCATTCCAATAATTAATTGCGCTGTTGTATGGTTGATTTATCACGGAAGTAAAAATGCTACAGGAAAATTTTCTTCTAAAGAAAATGGTGCTACGCGTCATATCATTTCTATAAGCACGTACGGAGCCGTCATACATTTTTGCGCAAAGGTGGTCCAGTTTAGAGCCGTTTTATGTTGACGCGCTCATATTGCTGTCACTATCCAGCGTTAATGAATATTTTCTTAGTAAATTTATCTGCCGTGAAACAAGTACTTCTGCGTCTAGATCGTGTACATCGATTCTTTGGCTCGACACCAATAACTGTATGGAAAAAATCGCCGACGTTGATAATACTTTAGTTCTACAAATAATATATGGTTGGTAGTTATTTGAGCCTTCATAGAACTCCGAAATAGCTATTAACTATATATACAGGGCCGATTGCACAGTAGCATAGCAGTTTTTTAAGGGGCTATATACTATAGGGGGCTTTGACAGTAGCCAACGTTCCATACGAGACTTCACAGGTTCAAATCCCAGTACGAAAAGCATTTTACCAATTTTCCGGCAGTAAAATCATTAAGTTTTTTAATCAATCAATTAAACTTAATGATACATTTATTTATTATATAAACACGAAACATTAATTTACTAAGCGTCAGTTCAAGTTCATCCGTGCACTTTAACGCCTGAAAATGCCGAAAGGCGAAACTCGGGTCGTTAGTGACAAAATTTGCGTGAATGTACATAATTTAAGCGATTTTGCGATCAGATTTGAACATTATACAAAGGGTCCTCAATGCGTTTCCTCCGCGATAAAATTATCTTCACTTAACCGCTTCAGTACCGTAAGGCCACTGGTGGCCGCTACATAGGCGCACCACTAATACCGTAAGGACACTTTGTATTACAAAAAAATCCAGTAGGAATTTTAACAATATTTCTTTTTGTGTGGCTAGCTACATCTATACACTATATCTGCAAGAAAATTGAACTTTCCGCCTTTGGTTGATCTTATTGAAAAAGGCATTATTTTAGAAGTCGGTAGGTGTTGGTCTGGTGAACTTACGGCTACCACTTATGGTGAAATTGGCATAAAGGATCCATTCTTTTGTTTTTGATTTATACCTGAATTTCAAGAATTTGTCCCTTTTACTTTTTATATTTTTTTTTTATAAAAATGTAAAAAATATATTTATTTATGCTTGTGACAACCCTGAAAGAAATTGATAATGCAACATGAAAAATTACAACTTGATATATCATTTTATATGTAAACTTTTAACATAATGCATAACATCCATGAACCCTATTTTTAAAAAATAATTTAAAACATGTGGTATGTGAGTGTTCCTAAGCTTAAAACATCGCGGCACTGAAAAGGTTAAACAGGGCAGGGTGAAACAATGTTGAGGACGTGATAGAGGCAGATGTATAAGCGCCGACCTGTCATCATGGCGATTGCCGACCGGCGAGCCTCGGCTGGCATGTCCGACGGCATTCAATACCGCTTCTCAAATGTTTTCAATCCCTGGACAAATATTAGCAAGTTGATCTGTGGTATAATTTATTCTTACTGTATAGCAGAGCCTATTTTAAAGAATGAAAGTTAATATAAAAGCATTAAAAATATTACTACAACAAAAACGTATTTGTGGATTAACATCGTAAATATCAATAAAACCTGCCTAACCAAAGATTTATTTCGTATTTACTGTTAACATTATTAAATTAAATCATATGTTTATTGCTTTCAGAATGTGACGAATGGTAAAAAATATAGTTTTTAAAAAAATGGCAACTGGCCAGTAAGTCAAATGAGAAAGTTCTGACAAAATCTACTTTAAAATATTGGAAAAATTACTCGTCTGAAATCATTCGCGTTCGCGCAGAATATATTGACATTCGAAGCAATGTATGTATGGTCGAAAAAATAATAAAGCTATTCCTAGTGGTGTACACGTGGTATGAGAGTGCAGTTTGAAAGTAGAAGTTTCGTGTCGGTCTCGTATGAGAAACTGAAAGAAACGTATCTGAAAGAAATATAGTGCTATAGTTTCTCTTATCCCTAGTAAGTGGTTATCAAAATTTATTTATATATATATGTCGTTTATATAAAACTAAAAGCAGAATTTGGACATCCCGTATCAAACACGGCCATGTCACTTTCACTTAATTTTTCAGGAAGGTCAAAATTGTTAAGACTAGTTTTCAATGAAATTTGATCCGAAATAACTTTGATAACTACGAACAACCAAGACACTAATCGTCAACTTATTAAAGCTGTTACGTTCCATAAAAAATACTAATGAAATTTAGTCAGATGATTCAAATCCTGCGCCAGTATCATGACAATTTCCCTTTGACTTGGCCAGTTTTGACGGTAATAAAATATATTTAAAGTTGTTTTAATAACTTGTAGTACGATTTTGAAAGATAATTATATTGAATGGAAAGATGGCCGTTTTTCATAATGGACGCCTAAAATAATAAAAAAGCTATAATTTAACTAATACATGAAAAAAAAACATAAATTTGTACAAATATTGAATATAATCAGGAGAAATCTATTTTAAAATAAGGTTATTAAAATTTTACGAAAAACAAACACAACAGTGTCAGCGTAAAACGTTTTTACGAATATGTACGTAATAAATAAACAAATCGAGTGATTTCTTTTAATCCAAAAAAGAACTTTCATATATTATATTAGGAATGTTTAATTATCGAATCTCAACGCACTGTGACAAGTCGCATCGAAAATTTGATACGTCAGCAAGCGCAGGGTTAATAATCGAAAAATCTTTTTAAAAGATCTTTGTCATTTTACATATTTTAATCGAGTAAAAAAATATACTATAAGTAAAGTTTAAAAACCGTTGGTTATATAGAAGATGAGACAACTGTCGTAATTACATATCATGCATAATGTTTTCCAGTGGAGTGTGCGCCGGGCTCACTTTGAAACTGCTGCATGTTTTTCACGAACTTGAGAAAATTTAGAAAGGACTTGAGAATAAAAGTTCATTTGAAATAGTTTGGTACTAAAATCAACTTTGAACACTGTAAAAATCACGCCCAAAGATCACTATCGGTAATCTTTGGGCGTAATCAGCGATCAGTATTTTTTATGATGTGTAAGTATATATTGCATCTTAGGAAAGAGCTACTTTTCATCACTTACGATACATATACATGTTAATTTATAATTTTTTCTATGATTACGAAAAATGTGCTTTTTCTCAAAACTAGATTTTTGGACATAATGTGTAATGAAACTTAAGCCCATCAAACGATTCCCTTTAATGTCGTAGAAAAATGAACGGTTTGTTGCTTGTTTAATAATAATATCCTAGTTTATTAGCTTACGATCGAAGCACTGGATCAGGGGCAGGGAACCTGCCACCATAAAGGTACCCAGCGCAGTCGCGTACGTCTAAATCTTACAAAGTTTTCGGTCGATTCTAAAAACATGTTCAAATTTAAGAGTGACTTATTATTATCAATATGCAGCATACGGCGACGAAGAAACCGTAGCTGCATCAATTTCCACGCGTGCTGGCTAATGACATCCTGTGAGCTAATCCACACCAATCCCATCCAAACATCTCTTATGTATTTTTTAAACAACATATTTAGAACTAGACTACAGCGGACGACAGAAAATGGCGTAACTTCATGGAAATGTTGTACGCTCCAAAAGTTTCCGCCAATTCGTTATTAGCAATACATACATTGTAAAATATATGTTGTATAGTTAAAAGAGCTGCCAAGATAACGCACGATACGACCATAGTCCGCCAGGTAATAACAATAATGACTGGTCGTCGTGCGGCGCCAGACAGGTGCATCTTCCCTTACTTGTTCCGTACCATTATTATCTACCAATAACATCATAGAACCAATGACGGCATGGAACAACGATAATAGGATGTGTTCCGAGAATGAGGCAATTCAGATATTTTATGTCATATTGTGTTCAATAGTCATTCATACTATTTGGCAAGGCTTGTTTTAACGTGAATTTATATTAAGGTATAGCTAAAGAATGGCGTCATCATAATTAAAAAATAGGTCCAGTTAAAAAGACCGATATTGTTTGGACAATGGTTATCATGATATATAACACTTAGCGTTTATGTTATCGGGCACATAAATAATGAGACACATGTTGCTGTCTTTAGTGTTGATTAAAAATTTTAAAAAAATAATAAAACGTTAACTGCTAAACTTAAAATACGATAACATTGATGCCGCGTTAATAAGTTCAAATATATGATGTCACCTTTTTACATCGATACACATTAGCGAACCCGAAACGAATTTCATCGTAGTATTGACCCGGTGAGATGTGCTAGTGTTGTTTTCGTATACTTTAACGGCGGTGGGTTTATTGTGTTAAATTTTAATTATTTTAAGATTGTCCAAAATATTGCATCCAATCCCGTACTCTTTTTTGAATTCTGGATCAGGGCTTTCGGGATCCCGGGATAGATGACTGGGAAAAAGTGAGAAATTGAGAGACGACTTGAAAAGGTTGGAAATTCACAGATAGTACAATTATTGAAAAAAATGCGTTTTTTTAGCTCGCTCCGTCAAAAAATAAGCGAATTGGTTTTTACAGTTCTTCATAAATGTAAGAGCTTTTTTAGGTACATCTTTTCAAAGAGTTACGACCGCCGGAGACTCGGAGACGAATTTGCCGTGTTATAGTGAATCCCGGGATTACGGGATCCTGGGATTGGAGGCCCTAGTCCGAACCATATAAGGTGAGAGCGTCAATAGAAAAAAAACTATATCCGTACCATTACAGGATTAGCGTCAGTGAGTAACGATTTATCAATTTGTATTCAAAAGCATGCATGTTGTGATTGCATTCACATTGGGTTTCTTTAATTAGATTTTAACACCAGGGACGTAAGAAAGGCTTCTAAATCGAAATGTCATATAGCAGCAATTTAGAAACGAAAAATAATTGGACATACTCATAGTTTGTAAGTTTTGCTATAAATTTCTGGGTATATCTCATCGTATACATTATTAGTCAATCGTTTTAATACTAGATTAGAAATAGATGTAAGTGGAAACGTCTATCTATCTGATAAGAATGATAATACGGCCTAGCAACAGGAATAATGTAATAATTTCGACAAAAATAGATAAGTACACAGAGATAAGATAAAAGTATTAATATTTGAAGATTGTTCAATGTTATTGAATGGCGCCAAAGTTCTTTGCAAAATAAATATTTTGTATCTGATAATCTCGACATTTGATTAAGATATTTAAACAGAAGATAAAGTTCACATACAATACGGTTTAGAAATAGTCTACAAACGAACTGAAAACCCGCCATAACGAAGTTGAACGAGTTTTTTTTTTTTAAATATAATAATTACGATGTAAGAACTAAAATAAAACCGAATTAAATTCGGGATACTAAATAATCAACGAATTCAGAATATAAAAGGAAACTGAATATCCACAAATGAATATACATCAAATTCTCTTTTTGAACAGGGAATACGTTCTATGCGAAAAAGTCGTGCAAAAAAAAACAGTGTAAAAATGAAGTGTTCGTAGAGAAATTAAAGATAATTACACTGGACCGTGCAATTTCTAAACCGTATAAAAAATCCGTGCAAAAGAGAAATTGGTGTATTAAAATGAGCAAAGAATTAAACCAACGAAACAATAAACCTATCTACCATGCCCACGTCATTTAATTTAATATGATCAAAACCGGTTTCGCTCATCACGAGCCATTTCAACTGACAAGAATATATGATACATTAATACAGGGCTCTTTATTTATGTTTACCTAGTCCGCTCCCAATGTGGAGCATATGGACTCGCAATGGAGTTTATCTCAACAGAAGTGTTTCTACGATAACTGTATGTTACAAAGTAGTTCAACATCTCTTTTTCTCGAAGAGAATAGAAAGATGGGGCTAGAACAGGACTAGTGGTTAGCAAATCGTTCTCTCTACGGTCGTTTTAAGGATAGGATGGGTGGGGGGGGGATTATATCACATACAACCATGTCTTTGGACAAAAATCCGTCAATCAATTTCAAAAAACTGTCCGTACTGGGAATCGCGTCCGTAACCTCCGTAACTGAAGTCAACGACGTTGACTACTCGAGCACACAACATCTTACACAAAAAAAAAATAGTTACCCACTAGTCCAGTTCTATCTTTGAAAAAAGAGAGGTTTAGCAATTGAGTACCAATCAGTTCTCTTATAAATACTTCTGTTGAGATAAACTTCATTAGTAGTTCATATGATCAACACTGAGAGCGGAGTGGGATTGATTAAGACCGACAATATATTTTCTTTATTTTATTTGTTTGGATCAACACATTTCCTTAGGACTAAAAGAAATTCAAATTATATATTTAAAAAAAAAATCGGTTTGCCCAATACTACGCCATTATTTTTAAATTAAATACAATTATTTATTTCATGTTTTTTTTGTACTATTATTATTTGTTAAGATGGTTGGTGGTGGTGCTGAAGACATTCTGATCCGAGATGATTTTTAAAAATATATAATAATTATCGAATAAAATCTTTTGTTTTCTTTTAAAATGGATCAGGCGACCAGAAGGGTCAGTGGGAATCAAAATGGTTGTTTTCTTTTCCTTTTTGAATGCGTCAGTCAGGTTAACAAGGAATTCGATTAAGCAAACAACGTGGCGGATGATGGATCAACGTGTGTGGGCACAGCGTCGTCAAATTGATTAGGTATCCAACGAAATTGACGTATAATTAAAGATTATAAATCAGATAAAAGAACCAATACACCCTCCTCATTTAAAAACGCAAGCCAGCGGATGATTTTTGACGGATAATTAATACGCCCGGACTCGTAAGTGGTCGGTTGGGCAGACTGGGTTCTTAATTATTCATACGAATCAATTATCTTCAGAATTCAATTATAAAAATTTAATCAATCAGATTCACAAGCACAATTCGCAATATTGATAATATCAAACAGTGAAATCATTATTTTCAACAGTCAACTCATTTCGAACGATTCTATAACATACATATGTCAATTAAAAACAATAAGAAGATTTTTCCTGTAAAGCTTAGCAATATAAATCCACAATTAGGAGATTCAATAACAAATATGAAAATACCAAATTTTCACCCAGGAAAATCAGGAAAACTGATAATGTATGCGAAATATGAATATAATATCAGTATGAAAAAGTCACAATAATAAGTCAAATGAAATTTCTTAGAACAAACCATGTAGAAGACTTTGAATATGGCAACGAAATTTCGTAAAAAAAATACATGTTTATACCAGTTTCCTTGATTCAAACTTGTTTTATATTTTTCTATCCTTGAATTTTCTAGATAATTATATCATTTATTGGGAGATATAGACAATTTTCGGGGCGAAAAAGAGTAGCATGTTGTAGAGCATTTTTTACTTTTTTGTGTGAAAGAAAACGTAATTAAAAAAAAAAATTCATCACGTATTACAAATAGCAATTCTTAAGTGAATTCAGAAATTATTTGGAAAAATCATGAGAGTTTTTTGTTCCAATAATATTAAAGTGACGAAAAATACGAGGATTGAAGACGATACAAAATCCACTCGGCCGTAGACCGATTTATTCTCGGGAAAACAATATTTAAACTAGTCGAGACATACAAATGATAGTAATTCGAGACAGACGTAAAAGGGTAGCGGCCGTGTCATTGTTTTTAGTCAGAAAAAAATAATTAATAGCCCGATGCAGCGCACTTCGGAGAATCAGACTGCGCCATAAATACCTGCGTGGCGCCGGACATCTCTCTCTAGAAACTATATAATTCATGGAAATTACAGTTGACGAAACGTAAAACGCCAAAAATGTCGCTGCCTTTGGAACAAAACCGTGAATTAAACATTGACGTCAGAAGTCCTGGAATGATTCGTGGGAAGAGAATTTAGTAGACATTAAAAAAGAATATTATGTATACATTTTTAACATACCGCCAAATTTTGGTAATACTGTAGAATCCATTTACAACGACATCGTTTAAAATCGTTTTCAGCGAAATATTATATATGTCATGTTGAGTCCATGGCACAGTCAACTTCGTTGGCTTCCATGACGGGATTTGCGGGATCGAATCCCATTACGAACAGCGTTTTATCGATTTCTGTTCGAAGGCTTTTTTGATATTTGTGATGGTTATAAATTCCCTCCCAACCTTCTAACCCTAAAATATCGGGTGTAATTTTACCATTTTGATGTTTGTCTCACATAACCTCCCAAGGGTTCAATTATATAATGTAGTGTGAAATAGTAACAAAGATAACATAAATATTAAATTACGTGAAACTTTAAATATTTTATGAAAGCTGGCTCGACTCGGTTCGTTCTTTTATTTACAAGCATGTAATTTTAAAAAAGATCGTAACGTCTTCAGAAATGAAAAGAGAAGATAGTGAAATCAATTAAACAGGTCAGTTTTATATATACACTAATTCAAGATTTTTCAAATAAAACACATGATTTCTTGTTCGCCAAAAAAGGCGATAATCAAATAATCTGTGAATCGATAAAGATAATAATCTAAAATACATAAAAATGGCTATTTCTGTTTAAAATTGAAATCTTAAGAGAGAACAAAAGACAAAAAAAATGATAAGAGATGTGTAACGATAGTATTCAAAGAAATTGTGTTTCTAGAAAGATCATTTTAATTAAATAAATATGCATACAAACATTGTTTTAAAAGTAACTTGTAAGTAAAGAATCTTTAAAAAAAAATACACAAGTTTTATTCTTGATAAGCAGAAAAAATCGGATTTAAATAAAATAAACAAATACGGATTGGCGCCATTGCGATGTTATCGTTGAAAAGAGTGAATTAAAAAAAAGTTTAATATCTAAGAATTAAAATATTCTCTTCCTAGTCTGACAAACTTTAAAAAATAATAAACTAGACATATATTCATATTGTTCGAGTACGGAAATAAACGAACACGTCAACTCCATATATTATGACATTTTATATCCAAATATGTACATATACTCCTGCGATTGATAAGTAGATTGAAACTTTTCAATGATTATATAATGTATTTCTTCTAGATTAAGGAGTCTTTCACAACTGCTTATAATTAATACAAATTGCTGATAGTGCTTTTTTTATTATGTGCCTTTGTTACTTTCATTTTATTTAATAAAAAAATAAACACTTTTATGTTAGACTTTCAATTTTTAAAATTTAGACCAGTCAGTTTCTTTCATTGCAAACATTGTTAGTTGTTTGAATTTCATATTGGTTTTTATCATTTGAAGGAAACGCATAAAATCATACGTAACGAAAAATAATACACCATTTAATGCACGACTTTTATGATCATTTTGCGAACAGCTTGAGAAGTTTGTACAAGCTATACTGAGAATGTTTCAATGTTATTATCTAACAGAAGTTTAGGTTGGATTAAAAAACAATTTCCCGCCAGTCTCGCCCCGTATTTTCTAGACTGGGTATTATGAAAAACAAACTGACTTTATCAACGTGGAGACATAATTAAATATGTAATTAGTCAATATGACTTAAGAGCCTAGAATCGCGGTAATATTGAATGAAAAGATTCAACAATTTTAAAGAAATAATGATAACGTATCTCCGAAAGAGTTTGTATTTTCAGAAACAACACTACGCCTATCACCTTGGTGCGCACACCACGGAATACAGCACAGCAACGTGACAGAAAATAATGCAACTTTGTCCGGTGAGCATTTGTTTGTAATACAAACTATCCCAAAACTGCATCCTTTTGAAAACTCGTTGAATTACCCAATGAAATCATGTTATATACAATAAGACGTTAATAATATAAAACAAATAATAGTTAAATATGTAGAATTTTCGCATTAAAATATATTAACATTCATAAAAAGATTATTGGGATGTATTTCAGTCACTAACTTAGGTAAGTGTTTCTCTCCTAAGACACACCATTTTTTAGCCAAGATTACAGCGGCACACCACAAATTAAAAATGAACAAAAAGGGAATGCACGGAATTAAAAAAGTGTTTTTATAATTAAGTAAGTGTACTCTAAAAGAATTGTTTGCTTGGACCATGCGCTGTAGTACACAACTGTACACGTCATAGCAAATGCGGAAAAACAATCGTCAAACGTAGCACATTCAGTAATTAAATAGTGTTAAGAATGCAGCCGTGTAAAGTAAGACTCCTCAGAAGATGTAATAAGGAGTTGCATATAATTCACAGAAAAAACTAATCGCAGGTCAAACGGTTTACTCCTGCAAAGTCTTTGAAAATTGAACTGTTCTAAATGACAAAATAAGGTCTTGGCATTAAAAATTTGAACAAGACGGATTTTCAAACCGTAACCCTCGACCACCAAGAGAAAATATCAATGTACAGTGGAACCTCGATTCTACGTTTTTCAGGGGACTGCAATAAATGAACGAATAATGCGGGAAACCGATAATGCGAGAAATCTTTAAATAATATTTTAAAAAAATGTTTAATTTTCAAAAAAACTTATTTATTTATGTAACTAAAGGCGATATAAAACTGTTTGAGCGAAAACAAAATATTCTACAAAAACGGTCAATCGGGATAACAATTGGGACGGGACCATAATATTTAGATTATAGATCGAGGAAATCAGTAAATCAGGGAATGATAAACGTGGAATTATTAAGTATTGTTATGACGGGGTCTTGAAACAATAAACGATCCATGCACAAAAAACGAAGATAGTGAGAACGGTAGATCCACTGAAAAAAACGTGAAACGAAATGCGAGGCAAAACTAATTATGAAAAATATTGAACGAAAACGGTCAATCGAGAAAATATTCGTGACGTGCCAAAATATTTAAACGATAGATCGAGGAAAACGGTAAATCGGGGAATGATTAATGCGAGATTCTTTTACATTGTTCTTATGGGTGTTTGGCCGGGACTATGAAAAATAAACGATCCATGCGGGAAAACGAACAATGCGAGAACGGTAGATCGGGGTTTCACTGTATACCATTGTATGTTGTCAATAAGTTTAGACAAAAAAAAAATAGAATCATGTCGCCTGGTGTAAATAAGCTGTTCGTATCTCGTTTACACGACAATTGAATAGAAAGAACTCAAATTTTGATGTTACGTAGCTGTAGATTGAAGGAGATTGCTGTGTTTGTGGGCAAACATGTGATAAGAAGTGATAAGTGACAACATGTCAAAATTGAAATGATTCTGCTACCCGTGTTATGACCTTAATCTCCGGCACTGTTATCGTGTCGACGTCTGCGGAAATAATAAAATATTTAACACTGGGTACACAGACAAATGACACCTGAGAAAAACATTCCGATAAACGTTAAAAATATACACAGGTTGGCCGCGTGGGCCAAAATAGCAACCTAGAAAGAATCGAAGATTTTTAACAAATTGACGGGACAGTGAGTGAGCTGAGAAAAATATAATATGAACCAACATAGTTTAGTACTAATGTTTGAGAGTAAAAAAAAAAGCATTTGAAACGCGAAAACGTTTCGAATTTTAATGTACGAAATTTACCATGACACCCGCTTTCATACGTCGTGAAAAGGTTACATATTAGAATGACTGTATAAATATAATATAATATCGATAAATTGTGTCATAATTATTATATTCGCTCTGAAGTATTTATTTTTATACAACGGGTTGTAAGTCGATCAAGCTCTATTCAAAGAGGGTGAGAGTAGAAGTGTTGGAAACAAGCTGGATTACACTAAAATTCCGGAATCGGATAGGGGTTGGGGTGTTAACGTATGAAAACGTTACAAATTTGATGAAATTGATATTTGGTAGTATGGAAAAATAAATCAATTATTATACTTCATATAAAAGAGGTGATTTGGCTGGTTTTCATAGTAAAACAATTTAGGTATTAATCAGGTCCATAATAAAAAGAAAACGATGAAACATTCTTTTGCGACTGGTAACATTAAAAGAATACCTTTATAGGAAAAAAAAAACCATACAGGAGACCGATAGATCCACTCTTTCCCGGTCCAGAGATCTGTGGGTTTTTTTTTTTTTTTGTTTTATCATTTGGCCGAGGATGTTTGTATTGGATGCCATCGCCGGCCGGAGGTTGCCGAGTTCACCCGAAGGGTATCCGAATGCGACCGGTTTACGAGAGCATGGCGGCACAGGGAGCCGGTGCGTGATGCGCTCGCGAGATGCAGCTCGCCGTCCATTCTAGCAGAGGCCGAATGAGGAATTCCGATAGGCAGCGCGAGTGCGTCGGTTACGGTAAATATTTATTTACAAACGCGCGTAAGTGAATGACGAACAAACATTGGATTAATCCGGCAGGTTCAAATCCCATTACGAACTAACTCACAAGGCTTTAGTTATGAATAAGTAAACGAACAACAACCAAATGACCCATTTATAACCATGACCGCTCAAAATGTGGAGTATATGACCCAATGCATATGTGAGCGCCTTAGTTTCAAAACCTACCTAACTCCAAAAACCAAAATTGTTGGCAAAGTGCAAAAAAACTGCTTTGGGGTTTTTGGATTTCAGTATATTTTGAGATTGACCACGTTTTTTAAAACGCATTTTCTCTGTATTTCGAGAGGTTTTAAAATAGGAAATTTATTGATTGTGTAGATCAGTGCTTCCCAGATTGGGGGCCGCGGAATTTCTCCGGGGCTTTCTGCGTTTCTTAATATAATTGTAATGCATATAAAAATAATGTATTACGCATATATCTGAGAACGTTGGTTTTCTTAATTTAACAAGGGGCTCGCCGGCCTGCATCAAATTTAACAAGGGGCTCGCGCGAGCCCCCTCCAGCCCACACCTGATTAATAGTTTGACTTGTGTTATTTATACACAATTCGGTCAAAGTTGCGAGTGAGACCAGAGTAAGCATACATGCTGTGAAATGAGTGACAGAATTGCGAGTTTTGTAAAAAAAAAATATACATAAATAAAGAAAAATCATAAACCTTTTATGAACACGTCATATGCACCACTCAAACTACAATAAAACCCATTTTAGGAGTGTATCTTTATTAAAAAAAAAAAAACTTTGGTTTCGTCAGATCCCACCACAACATTTTCTCCCGGTGACCGATTTTTAAAAGCCTTTTTATGCGCCTAATCTATTTATGAATGAACGGATTATTTATGTGTCACTCGGCGAGAGATCTCTCGGCAATTCAGAGAGCGGATTAAACACCCAAAGTATCCGGCGACAAGAAGTCGAGCAGAGGCGGTATGTACACATTATCTTCCCACGCGAGGCGCAGGCGGGCGGGCGGACGGCCGAGGACCTAGCGCCGGGCGGGGTCGCCCATCTCGCGGGCCATCAGCCGCGACACGAGAATCGACTTAGCGGCCGGGGTACCTGAGCGGGCGTGCGCGCAAAGCCAACGGCCAAGATGCATATACCAGGAGGGCAGAAGGCATCGGGAGGTGTACCCAGTCGCGCCGAGATAACGGTGGGTTTGGGAGAGGTGATAATAAAAGTTGAAATACTAAGTGCACACATCCGGCGCTCAGACTCTTGTATGATGTGTGCGAGATAGTAGCGTATTTAGCGTAGGCAATGACTGACTGACCAACGTCTAAACAGCGGAGAATTTTGACGACCGTTTAAGAGATAATAATTTTGTTTTATTTAGGTGTTGACATCATTTTCGGGCCATATTTGTCATTTTTTTTTTGCTTTTAATATTGATAACGTGACGCATCACAAGACAAAAGAATATTGATATTTTTCAAGCCGTCAATTTACTACAATAATATTCCGATCCAAACAGTGGCGGATTACCCTGTAAGTAAATTAGGCGCGCGCTTGGGGCCTCAAAAATAGCTATATACTTTTTGTTCAGGTATTAATATATTTTTACAATTTTACTTGAAATTTTTATGTTATCCGAAAAACAGGACCTTCAAAATTTATTGCGCCTGAGGCCTCCCATGTGCTTAATCCGCCACTGACTCCTAATGTGGACCATATCGACTGTGGAAAGGAAAAAAGACGTAACCCACAGTTTTTTCAAAACAGATTTTTTTCGATAATCACAATGTATCAACTTGATACATTGTGATTATTATTATTTATTTATTAAAAGCTCTTTTAAGCCCTTGTGAATATTCCTAGAATGAAAGGAACGCCAAATTGGTCGGGATCTCTGATCCCGGGATGGAACATAGAAGGTATCAAAAACATGTTAGTTTTTGTTATTATATAATAATTATCGTTTACAATAATTATACTGTGCGAATTCACTTTTATGTTTTTATATATAGATGATGCAAACCGTTTGCTTCCCGTCAGTTCAAGTGCATTCGTGCAATTGATAAAACCAGAAGACGCCGAACGGCGAAACCCGGGTCGTTATCGACAAAATTTATGGAAGTGTACAGAATAAAAAATAATTCAAATTTCCATCAAGCACCTTCAGTCGAAATTCTAAATTATATTTTGTTATTGTTTGATAATTTTAACACAAGTTACGTTCATAAGAAAAAAAACGTCAAACACATTTTGTCCCAAAATCAATACAAGAGTAAGGAAAGAATATTTGAAAAAAAATATACGCTTATACATATTTAAATTAGAAGTTAACCCAATTCTGTGGATAGCGGAAAAATAACAACAACCAAAAAAGGTATAATATTCTCTGAATAAGCGTATGAATGAAATTCGAATGAACGCTACATAAATAGGTATACAATATCCATTAACCTTACGGCGCCTGGCTTTCGGATGTGAAGATATGACAAAATCGGTTTCGACCCAATAAGGAGCACAGCGGATAAGAAGAGGTATACGTATTTGAAACGAATACACTAAGGAAAATGCTGCAGATAAAAACTCAGGTACAAAAAAAAACTAAGTGCAGATATCCGGAGAACATAAATTACTAACGAGAGGGGTGGGTGTTGGAAGAAGATTGTAAAATATCGTTCCAGGCGTACATTTGAAAATATTTTTAACATGAGATTAATAATTTGATATTGGTAGACATAATCAATTATTTATATACACTTGGGCCCCGTATAACACGGTTTCGTACAACACTGTTTCTTTATACAACACGGTTGTATAAATTGTGGAATATTTTTCATACATCATGCTTTATACTTATAACACGGTTTTAAATTTTAAAAAAATACATATATTGAAAAGGATCCTATAGTAGAAAGAAGTTCGAAAATTAAGAGGGAATTACAACAAATTTTGGAACCTTATAAGGAAATACGCAAAGATTTATACGCTTAAAGCAGACAATCGCTTATTACCGAATTCTTGAAGGCTAAAACCACAAGAAATCCAGAGTCCTCCGATGATGATGAAAACTTACAACCGATCTCGAAAAAGAGTAAAACATGTAGAATTCTAAGTGATAGCGATGATGGTGAATGAATGCTATATTATGTTAATCAAATTTCTTTCAATAGATAAGTAAATGTATATTTGTTTATTTAAAAAAATAAAGTACATATTTATAAAAACCATTTTCGATATTTTTTTTTGGAATGCAATCCCTAATTTTGTATGAACTTCAAACCTTGTATAACACGGATTTGTATTACACGACGTTTTTGTGGAACCATATAACCGTGTTATACGAGGCCCAAGTGTATAATGAAATTCGTGAAATTTATGTTTTATTTTATTTAATAAAGATTAATTGAGCCCTCGACAGGTGAAGTGAGCCAACTAGTAAAATTCTTAACTTGGTGGATTGAACATTTTTATTTTACGGAGATAAGACTACATATTGCAATGTGTGTCAACTGAAGTTACTACATTTTTACGATACTTTCAAAGCGTGTCGGATATTACAACGCATCTTATTTATTTTTTTCTTACATGGTACTTGGCTCACTTCACCTCAAATGTACGCAATTGTAACTACCAGTAACTCAGTGCACACGCTGCCAGTAATAAATTTCCGCCAGTCGACATAATGGACGGTCAGCAAATAATCATTTATGTCAGTTTCTTGGTCAGTTAAATTCAATTGAAATACTGACCGTCCAATTTATATAAAGTGAATATTTACCAAACAATAAAATTAGTTTGATATTGACCAACCAAATGGGAATACGAATTGCATACATTGAATTGTAATGGCAGCAAAAATGAACTATGTGTGAAAACGTCGCCTCGATTTACTGGGATTTACTTAAATTTTGTAATGAGAAATCAATACTCCTGAGACACTACCGGCTTGAAAATAGACTATCAAAAATTATGATCGTGATTGAGTTTAGTTGAAGGATAATTGACTACTGCATGATTTAGAATTTGCCGACCCTGTAGTCAAGTGGTCAACGAATGGTGCAAACTGCTCTTGAGACGCTCCTGTCGTGAAACGGATCTTTGAAACGAATAGCTCCGGTTGGAGATTGATGAATGAAAAATAGCCGTCTAGAAGTGTGCAATTTATCAGCAATGCTGGTGCTAAAATAAAACGATGTTTCGTGCATTGCTCAATAATTAAATGCAGCTACATCAACAATAATAATAATACTAATGGTTATTTCTGAACATGTGCAAATATTAATTTATAATTACAATTCCGTGCATGATTTGAATGCATCAAAAGCTTTTCCCACAGCGCAAATAAATTTATATAGTTGGGTGGCGCCAGTTGCAAATAAAGCAAACAATGTTGAATAATTATTATTAATAAGAAGGATAATGCTTCAGGAATGACGAACACCTTTGTTCTGCTCGAAAATTCACATATTTATCATGGCGAGTGACAGGGGGGGCTCGTTATCTGATGAGACGTGTGCATTAGCAGGACCGCAACTACCTCGGGCAAAGTTTATTGACTGTTTGCTCAGTTTATTGCATTTCGGTGAGCGGCGTATGAATATTGCATTAATGAATAGATTAAAACAACGAATAACTCTTGGTTCGTGAATATTATACTGCTATACTTAGTATAATTGAATTTTTTTAATGGCGGGCAGATGAAACAAACTAAATACATATATGAATACAGAATGAAAAAATTCACTAAGAACTAAAATGTTAGTATGCAGAAATGTTCTCTGTGTCACAAAGAATATGTGTGCATACTTACTTTTTTTATATACTCAATGCCTTTTTATTTCTCGTATTCATATGATAAATATACGAATACGGAAATAAAAAAGGCACTAAGTACTAAAACGAAAAAGTTAGTATGCAGAAATGTATCACACAGAATATTACTGCATTCGCACTTTTTTGTGCTCAATGTATTTTTATTTCCGTATTCATATAAATATATGAATACAGAAATAAAAAAGGCACTAAGTACCAAAAGAAAAAATAAAAAAGTGAGTATGTAGAAATGTTCAATGTGTCACTTAGAATATGTCTGCATTCTCACTTTTTTATTTTTGTTCTTGGTACTTAGTGCCTTTTTACTTTTCGTATTCATATATGGCACTAGAGCCGATGCTAATGCGCTGTACTGTAACATAATAAACTATCCATAAAAAAATCAATCCAACCGAATTGGAAAAAACAGACATCGATCAACAAAATCAAGTTTTATAGATTCAAATAAGAAAAAAAAACACAAAAAGCAAACCACTGAATATGCCCACTACTCGCAATGTTCAGTCAAGATCCTTTCAATTGGCATTTCATACGACTAATGAGAAATATAATTTGTAAGAAGAAACACTACATGGTTTCTAAATTATTAAATGTTATTGAATTCCAAAAAAAAAATGAAAAGGTTTAATTCCTATGCCAGAATTCTGTATATTAGACTAACTCAATTTTGCTAATTTCGGACTTAGTTAAAACCAATTCTAGTCAGGCGAAATGTATCTCAATAACGCTAAAACAATGAAGAGCTGGTCAAATCGACAGAAGACATTCGTAAGACACGTTATCGAAAATCTGATACTCATTTTTTTTAAACGGAAATACTTCTCCCAATCCTACATCAACGAGGCGGTTCTGTTGATTTAGATTCAGTCGTGACACTTAACAATAGTCTAATGATAGCCCTTACTAAATATGGGAATGATGAGTCTAGGATGGCGTATGAAAAAAAACTCGTAAAAGAGTTAAGTTTCACTGGAAGCATACCCCCCACGCAAATGACGAAATCAAATGAACAGAACCAATTTAATACTTAGAGTACTGATTGGATAATATTTTACACGTAAAAAAAAAAAATTTAAACGAATAAAACAAGACGACACGGGACATTTACCAGCATGCTTTTTGGTGGTATGGCGTGAGCGGTTTGTTACAGAGACCATGACCCAGGAATCTACAAATGATCTTACGACTTATTTTAAATGTCAACTAAAATGCCGCCTGTGTGGTCGAGTGGTCAACGTCGTTGGCTACCGCTACGGAGGTCACGGGTTCGAATCCCTGTACGGGCAGTTTTATAAATTGATTTTTCAATCGATTTATGAATTTCTGTTCAAAGGCATGGATGTATGTGATGTCTTTAATTCCCCCTCCCACCCATCCTATCCTATGAACGAGGCGTATCGAGAGCGATTAGCTAACCACTAGTCCTTTCCTAGCCCTTTCCTTATATTCCTACCCTCTTTGGAAAAAGAGAGGTTGAGCAACTGAGTAACAAGCAGTTCTCGAAGAAACACTTCTGTTGAGATAAACTCCATTAGGAGTCCAAATGCTTCCTTCACGTTGGGAGCGGAAATGGTAAAAAAAAATCCAAATGTATTTTAATGTTATTATATAAAGTCATAATCTCCTGTTAAACTCAACAAATCAGTAGTACTATTCCAGCGTGCGCACACTTACTTTGGACGGCTTATTACGTTTGAGTAAAAGTTGAGTTGAGTTAGTTTAGTTTCAAATGGTTTTTCCTGTTTAACTGTTTTATAAAACGAAACAGAACTATAACCCATATCGTTTACTCAACTATTTTTAGTCAGCCTTGCATATGCAGTGGCGAAACAGTGTGAACCATTGTGCTTTGAAAACACTTAAATATATTTTTTTGAATGGGTTTTTATGCACACGCACATCACATTATATCACGTGAAAGCGCCTTGGTGTACACCCCGCCAATGGGACGAATGGTTGACCGTATAAGACAGGCATGGACAATCATCTTTCCTAGGTCTGGGGCCAAATTATCATTCTGTCTCCGAGTCAAGGGCCGTACCAAATTATTTAACATAATAAATTAATATTAAATTAAATAAAGCACGTTGCTATTTCTTATATGGTGGTGATCATGAACAAGTAGAGTGGAGCCACTGCAAGCGCCCGTGTCATCTCCATTATTTAATTCCTCCCTGGAACTATTTATTTCTTTCTCCAATACTTCGCCGAGATGAATCAGGGTCGGACAAAATATCTCGGCGGGCCGGTGGTTGCCCATATATGGTATAAGAAGACTACAAGAGATGAATCGAAATTTTAACCCATTTTTGCCCGTAATTGATGCCAATAAAAAAAAAACACTGCTCACTCCGACAGGTCCAAATCTGAAAAAAATACTACGCGAAACGACCCCTGCGCTTGCTAGCTGTAGACTGATTGAAACTGATGCAATCTCAATTTTTATTGCGTTATGCATAATGGAGTAGAAGTAAAAATACTAAATGTTCCAATATTGGAACACTGGCCAAAAATCGGTTAAGTACTTAGTACCTTAAGAGCAGTAATGTATAAAAGAAACAATTGGATTTTAGCGCTAAATAAATTGTCAAAATTAATCTAAATTCCAGCCATTTTATCCACATAATAACACGTTAGAAGAAAACACATACATATAATTCATTCGCTGCAAATTTATCACTTCTCATTACATCCATATCAGTTGTTGTCTAATTATGGTTAATATTAATGTTTTGCTCTGTCAATTAATCACTTATCATGTTACAAACGAATATAAATAATTAGATATACTTACGTAATGTGGAATACAATAATTCCATATAGGAATTATTTAATCGCCGATGGGGTCATCGTATGCGCTCATGCGGGACAGGTCATAGGATAGCTTGATTATTGTATGCGCGACCTGCTTTGAAGATCGACGATATAAACAGCAAGCGTACTTTCAATAAATAATTTAAAGCTTTATACGTGAAATTCGATAAAGTTTAAGTACCGTTAAACAGTTTATGGAGCTTCAAGAAGCTTGCGTCGAATATTGCAGGAGTAAGGTAGTTTGATTTGATAAGAAATACAATGACTAAAGTCCAAGGGACGATGATTCTTTCAGCTGTATGTTAAGTAATTCAAAAGTTATGCGAATTATAAAAAACGTTTGAAAGTAGGGATTAGCGGAGAGTGTACTTCTTTCTTTAAAGAATTGCACAAATCAAAATCAACATGCGTAGCGTTTGATTAATCCAAACACAATTTCTATTTAAGAATTGATTTTATTCACGAACCTATACCGAACGAATTTAATCATAGAAACGATTTAAGTCATTGAGAATGATTGAATCTTAATACAGTAATTAAGTACATTTTTCTTCATTCTTAGAATGCAATATAAGAAAAGCACGCATAACTAAATAAACTTCGCAGTGACTGCGTGTTCGATTCTCCGTTAAACATCTTATTTACATTCATGTAATAATTTGTGTGCAAGGGCATGGATGTCTCTGATGTTAGTATTCCCTCCCAATCCCGTCCGATACTAAAAACTAGGATTTATGGAGATCAATGAGCTAACAACAGTAGAATCTGTTTGTATCCACTTCGCTTACAATGACCAACCGTTTTTAGCGTCGTAGATGCAAAACCTCATTTTCCGCGTCACTTTACTTGTATATTTACCTTCTCAGACAAAATATTTAGCGACTAAAACAATTAGTTTTACTTAAACAGCATGGTATGTTGAGATGCTTCATTTGGAACAGACATGGTTTAAATTAAATGCCAAAACAGCTAGTAACAAAATTTAAAGTAAACTATTATAGCGTTTTAAAACCAGAGCTGTGGAGTCGGAGTCGCGGTGTTTTGACCGGAGTCGGAGTCGTGAAAAATGAGCGGCTCAATTTTTTTTTTGAAAAATATATTTAATGATGTGTATTCAAACAAAATAGTCCAAAGTGTTGATTAATCATGCTTGGCTGACTAAAGATGATCTGATGGTATACCATACATATAAGTAAACATGGAATTATCGAAAAATTTCCTCAGAGTCGGAGTCGTCTTTTTTTTACACGACTGCACAGCCCTGTTTAAAACAAATAAAAATATTTCATTTCGGGACACTTAACCTATACGTGGACCTTTACGCATGGAAAGGGTTATGAATGATTTAGCTTTGATACAAATGAAACCCGTTATAATTCTTTAAATGAGTGATTCATAAGAGAATTTGTTTTGTTCTCCGAATGTAGTCTGCTTGTTTTCAACGTCATATAGAGATGCATGTTTGAACGTGGTCATGAAATAAAAATGTCAGATTCGCACGAATTTCCGTGTGTACTCGATAAGGTGCGTGGGCGATTACGGAAAACCTTTGAAAGCCAAGAAGAATTCTCGGTATTCACCAGAGCAATGTGGACCACGCCAACAGTGCCAGACACAATCCCGGGAATTATTTACACCAGAAAAACAGTCACAACAAAGAGACTGCCATTAACCAAACCGAGCCGCGAGATCGATCCCCGAGGAAATGAAAACAAATGCAGCGCGAATTTGATAGCGCCGGAACGTAAAAAAATAATAACAGCTGTTTATCAAAATTCAAACAAATATAATTCTGACATAATGTTTAGTTACATCGAATGAAAACAAACATGCATTGCAAAGAATAATGATGATCTCACTGAGGGATTGCGATCAGAGTACATTATGCGATTTTAACGCAGTGAATTTTTAAAAAATTCATGTTTTCTAAGAAATTTTAATGTATCATTGTTAAGTAGAAGATAACATTAAGATTTTTTGGCAAAAAATAACAAAACAATGTGACAATTCAAACGTTGAAACCAGAGCTGTGGAGTCGGAGTCGGAAAAATCATACGACTCCGACCCATTTAAAAAAATATATTTTTGTTTTCAAAGCAGAATGGACCACACTGTTTCGCCACTGCATGCTAGGCTGACTAAAGATGATCTGATGGTCATAAATATGAGTCCCTGAGAGGTGAAGTGAGCCGAGTGGTGTTTTAGGAAAATATGAGTTATGATATTCTACAAGTCTTTAAGTATCATAAAAGTGCTCAGTGCTAAATATACACTGTAATAGAGTTTTGTTATAAACCTAAAATAAAACTAGACTTACTCACAAAAAAATAAATTAAACAAGTGATTGTACTTTAAATTTAAAGTCCAATAGAAAATATATCTCTTATGGGCCCTCTAGAGGTGAAGTGAGCCAACTCGTAAAATGGTAAAACTTTTAAGTACAATCACGTCTTTATTTGGTGTTTTGGTGGATTGCATATTTTACGGAGATAACACTATTGCAATGTGTTACTGAGGTTACTTCACTTTTACGATACTTTAAGACGTGTAGAATATTACAACGCATTTAACTTTTTTTTTAAATAACATATTTTATTTGACAGATAAAACTTCCTTGTGCCCACAATACCACAAAGATGGCCTGTCGGAACATCTAAATATATAACACTGTGCTTACTTCCATAATGGCGGCTATAAAGTAGCCGTCTCTAAGGAGGCCATACAGACAAACGTTACAAAAACAATTATAAGAGTTATCCACGGCGATCATGAACGCTAACAGCCCGAATGAGAATCCAAACAACTCGATAAAATCAATCATAACCCTTTTTGTTTGCGTTATTGTATTATGATTGGGGCCCTTCTTGTGCGGCCGCGCGAGGCCTCGGCGCCAGGGGTCCTGAGGGGCGCGCAAAGGTAGGGTTGAGTACCTGCGATGCAGCGGGTGCCCCACTGTGAGCGGCGCGCAACCTGCATTCGTTCAGATCCGGCAGATGACTTCAACTTTCAATACTGAATTATTTTAAGCCAAACATTTTTTATACCAAGACTTACATACAGTGTGTCTTACGGTTGTCGCTCATTTGAACAACGACGTCACGATTTATATTTAATTTTATTTTTAATTGTTTTTATTTAAATAAAACTCAATTATGAACATGAAATGCAAATGAACATATTAACATTTTTAAATTACCGACAGTGTGGTCGAGTGGTCAACGTCGTTGGCTTCGGTAACATAGGTCACGGGTTCGAATTCTAATACAGACAGTTTTTATAAATTGATTTATGTACTTATGTGATGTTTAAAGTTTCTTTACACCCTTCCTATCCTCAGAACGGATGTAACGTAAGCTAATTTACCCAACCACTAGTCGTATCCTTCTTTCTTTCTTTCTTTCTTTCTTTGAAAAAATAGACTTGAGCAACCGAGTGTAACAAGTAGTTTTCTGTTGAGATAAACTCAATTAGAAGTCCATATTCTTCACATTAGAAGATGACATGTACTGATTATATATATGTAGGGATGGTTTCAAAACATGCGAGTGGATTTAATTGGTAGTAATTTAATTGCTGTCATCGTAAGAACTTAAGTACTATCTACCAGATATACTAAGTTCCCTTTTAGGGTGTTCACTGTCAATACTTGGTGGAAAGGCATTATATTAATAAAAACACAATATTCCTTTGTACTTCATTCCACTTTATTTAATATGTCAGGACCGGTTTCGCTCATTGTGAGCATTGTCAACTGATCAGTTGACAATGCTCGCAATGAACGAAACCGGTCCTGATATATTAAATAAAGTGGAATGAAGTACAAAGGAATATTGTGTTTTTATTAAGATACACTAAGGGTTGCCAGGTGTCCCGGAATTGGAATCGCTGTCCCGTATCCCGGATGAGTACTAAATTGTCACGGAAACTTAGAGAAAACTATTTAACTTCGATCGAATTAGGATTCGAAAGTATCGGAAGAGCTATAAAAAAAAGAGTCACGCTGGTATTTTGGACAAATCGGACAAATGTCCCGGTTTGACTTGCAAGAAATCTGGCAACCCTAGATATAATCGATATTCAGAAAGACTGATGAAAGATTTTGGATTTCGTTAAAAAGCAAAAAAAAAAGTGTGCAACATAACATTTACGACGGACACGTATCTTATTTCGTAAGCACACAGTCCACGAGTTGAAGTTCCCTGCCAAGGCTCTCATCACAAAGCAAACGAAGAGTTCACGCTGCGCCGGAGCATTGAACCCGGGACAAGCGAAAAACGAAAGTTATGTCCTTTGCTATTTATGATTTAGTGTGCATATTGTCATTGTGGCTGTTCATCTTGACAAATTTAAAATACATTATCTTCAAGGACATGGGTATACTAAATTTTCTTTTAACCTCAGGTCAGGCGAATAAAGCCCGTATGCATAATTATCTATTTCTCAATGCCGTTAGAAGGAATTACCATAGATTAGATTCCAATATATTAAAAAAATTACAATATTTCTTTATATTCATCGACTTGTCTGAATTAATAATTTTTTCGCGATACACCTGGTTTTTTTAAATATGCGACAGACAAGTATGTCACGACGGTGTTTGAGAAGGGTTGTAATATACGATATACCATTTTTAATTGTTTTGTAATGAATTTATTTAAATGAAAAATAACATTATATAATTGAATGGCTCATAAGACATACGCATGTTCAAATGTATTATACAGGACTGTGGAGTCGGAGTTGCGGTATATTGACCGGAGTCGGAGTCGTGAAAAATGAACGGCTCGATTTTTTTTTTGAAAAATATTTTTAATGAAGTCTATTCAAACAAAATAGTACAAAGTGTTGCCATTCCATGCTTGGCTGACTACAGATGATCTGATTGTATACATATATACAAGTTAAAATGAATTTGTTTCTCAGTCGTTAATTATTTTAAAACTGAAGTCGGAGTCGTCTTTTTTTTACACGACTCCACAGCCCTGGTATTATATATGAAGATAAGGTAGTTTAGTGCTACAATTTTTTTTAATCAATCGATGGCTATTCGGCGTATGCCTTCATCAAAACTCTGTTTAAGCCATTATTTACTCAGCTATACATACTGACTTCGAAGATATACACAATACATCCTGTTATTTACACTAAAATCATAATTTACATTACAAATTACATTTATTAAACATGACTTATGTGTTTTCAAATAGATAAACTTAGCTATTTTTTTTACCGTATTATAATGAAGTTCTACCAAGTAAATGTCAAGTACATCAATAGATGTTCAACTTACTGTAATCAAATAACATATTTTTTCTGCATACAAAAAGCTAACTGTATATTTCAAGTTTTTAATCTTTCTAATTGAAAGGTTTTGAGAGATCTGTCAAACTTGCCAATTATACGCAAATTAAAATATCCACCAAGGTCATTTATTAAACAACAGAAAAACGATCCAACAGCACATGGGCTTGTATTTAACACGAGGTGTGAGTGTAAATCTGATCTAGATTACTTTACCACTTAGCAAATGGTTTCTGGAGAATTTAAAAATGCGAAACGTGTGTATTTGGCCCGATTGTCATTTAAGTTCCTCGATTGTCATTGTCATTGACAAAACATAGAAGAATAACAAAAACCTAGGTTATTTAAAAAAAGAACTAGAATCGTGCAAAAACAGAATCACCATATCAGATCAACAATGTCAATGAAAGATATCAATCAAACTGTCGGCAGTTTGTTAAAAAGATGTAAACAATGATCATGAAACGTGGCGTACACAGAATCTACAGACAATACAGTCGATCCTCTCCTTACGCGGTTTCGTAGTTACGCGGATGAGAATTCAAAAATGTAAATTAAGTCTGTTCGTTTCATATATCGATTTATATGGATTTTGTTAGTGTATTAGTGACTAAAGAATTGAAAAAAAAACACTTTAATATGATAGCGCAAGATCCTGATCTATTAACGGAAGTGCATAAAGCGGTGCAGGATGCAATCGCCAGTTGAAACTGTATGAGAAAAAAGAGCTGTTGCACTAACATCACTGGATACGTATATCAATATATATTTTTTTTAAATAGTAAATTACAAATAGTATGCATAGGCTGACGTAGAAAAATTGTCAAATAAATCATTTCTTAGCAAAAATTGAACGATTTTGACGGTAATGAAAAATAATTATGGAGAAAAATTTGTTCTTTGAGAACCTAGTGAATAAAATATACGTTAAAGGCGATAGTATATACTTATTATTATGTTAGATCATGAAATTGGGAATGCAATCTACATATTAAATATATCAGGGCTGTTGAGTCGTGTAAAAAAAGAAGACGCCAACTCCAAAGAAATTGTTCAATCATTGTATACCATCATCAGATCATCTATAGTAAGTTAACCATGCAGAGGCAACACTATGGACTATTGTGGTTTGAATACAAATCATTTTTTTTTAAATGGATCAGAGTCGCAAGATTTTTCTGACTTCGACTCCGGACAAAACCCACGACTCCCACTGACTCCACAGCCCTGAAATATATATAGAAAATTAATTATTCCAAGACCTACGCGGATTTAGAATTACGCTGAATCCTCCTGAAAGAGAAGCTTCTGTATTAGGATATATTTATTAAGCAGGGATTGGAGATCCCTGAATACATCTGTTGACGATGGTTGTACATGTTTTATATCCACTTCTCTAATTGTAAGACAGTTTCTATATATTATTTGCAGAGCTAATATGTTTTTTTGTCTCCTGTAAATCAGCGTTTTTCGAGTTACTCAATAATTCTCTTGTTTCAACGACTCGATGCATGTTCATGAATGCTGCAAAATGCCACTACGTAAATCGACATCATGTAAATATATTGCGGTACAAAAAAAAAAAAAAAGCTGTAAGCAACCGACCAGTGTCTTTGATAGATAGAATACAAGAGCCGGCGCAGAGCGATTATGACATCATCGTCTGTCGGCTTCGACGGCGCCGGTGTTCTGTTGATTTGCCATTATTTCTCGTCGTCCGCCGCTCGCGGTGAGGTCATCGCCTAACTAAATAGAGGTGCTCGCGATCGACCGACTGTCCGACCGGCTCCTTCGGCGCGAACCGCTCCGCTGGCTTCCACTGTCGTTATACCGGTTTTTACTCTTTATTATACCATACGTATTCTTCAATCGACACGATTCGATATCGACTTATCAGATTTTTTTTTACAACGGCGCGAATTGGTTTTTGTTTAAACTTCGAATCTACTGAATTATTCATTAAAAAAAACATTCGACAAAGGCGTGTTAATCGTTTTTAAAAAATCCACTACGCATCAGAATGCACCTGTGGGTTTTACAAACTCACACACACCAAGGACACCATTTAGCATAAAAAAAACTTATAACACATACAAACATAATTTTATTATTGATTGAATTATAATAGGGTAAAAATAGCAACGTATTTATTTCTACATTTTTACATTTATTATTTGATAGCTATTTCGGCTTCCGCCATCGTCAGAATTTCGAATCACAGAAATAGTTTTGACGATGGCGAAAGCCGAACATCATTAAATTATTTTTTCCGACTCTATCTCCGACTCCGGAAACACTTGACACCACGGCCCTGGTTTTTTTCGAAGTCGAAGTAAAAAAATGTTGCGAATCGGATCCATTTTTAAAAAAATTATTAATCTATTCATCATTATATATTGATTGGTGAAATGATGACTATATATGTATACTATCAAATTATTCTTGATACTAGAATAATTTGATGGTATACATATACATAGGAATGTAAGTTTAAAAGAAATGATTTAAAAAAAAAATCAATTGAGTATCGGGTTTTTAAACCCGGTAAACTCGCCGACTCTGGTAAAAAGTGCAAAAACTCGACTACATACATACTATAATCTAAATTATTGAAAGATGAAAAACATTAAATAGAAGTTTCAATGGCCACAAATAATACATTGATCGTCCACTTCATTAATCAGACAGCTCCAAATGACGAGTTTTGTGATAATGCGACAAACTAATTCAAATGGTCGCCATAAATCAAGTATTCTACACCTGTCTTCGAGATTCATACATTTTATCAACAGGTGTTTACAGATTGGGTACTTAAATCTGGTTCAGAAGTAGGACATTAATAAATATGCGTGTAGTGACCCAGACAACACAAGGTGTTGTTTAATTTATTTTATACACAACTGCATATTATTCAACACCAATTTCTATATTCGGAGTTATCTGACGTATGTATGCACTCATCGATATAAAGTTAACAAGACGTTTTATAATAAACTATATTTGTACATACTTTCACAGTAAAATTAACTATTTTTTTGGTCGGAGTCAGAGACGTATTTTTTAACGACTAACACACCCCTGGAATGTGTGCAAAGTTTTTAATTTATAAAGGCCAGTATAAAGTGTTATTTGACAAGTAGACGAAGTCAGGAAACAGTATTATTTTAATGTATATATCGACTGTGGAAAGGAAAAAGAACGTAATCCACACATATCAAATTTTACAGGAGGCGCTAAAAACGTGTTTTGATGATTTTGTGACATGCAAATTATGAATTATACACAACCTTGAAGTGCACGAAAACCTCTAAGCTGGTGTTTAATTGACATTAGTTAATATAAATTTAAAAAGTTGTCTAGGAAAAACCTTTATTTCAGTCTTTTTTCTTGGTTTTAATTTTTTACAAGGTCATCTTTTTCAAACTTAAAAGGCTAAATTTAGATACTTATTTGACATTTGCAGCTTGCATCCTTTTGATAGAACGTGTATCAAGTTTTATACATTGTCATTACCGAAAAAATCTGTTTTTAAAAAACTGTAGGTTACGTCCTTTTTCCTTTCCAAAGTCAAAACGTATCAAAAAAATACCAGGGCTGTGGAGTCGTGTAAAAAAAAGGCGACTCCGAAGATTTTTCAATCATTTCATTTTAACTTATATATGTACATCATCAGATCATCGTCAGTCAGCCAAGAATGCAATGTTAACACAATTGACTATAAATCATTTTATATATATTTTTTAATGGGCTCGAGTTTCGTTTTTCACGACTCTGAATCCAGCCTAAACACTGCGACTCCACAGCCCTGAAAAATACTCATGTCGATGACTTTTTTTAAAATGTAGAATGTGATAACAAGGGCTACCCATGAATTTTAAAATCCTAAATAAGATATTATGTTTGGTAAGCATAAACATTGAAAGGTTAGAAGATTATCTTTAAAAACTGATCAATAGCATTGATTATAACAATGTGTTTAGTTCAACTTCGGTCAAGTTTGGTTGTCAACTTAAAACTATAATTCAGGTTAAAATGCAGATCGATAATATAGATTCTTACGGTTAAATATTATGAGAGGAGAGAATACAGCCAAAAAGTTGATTTAAGTAAGCACCGGCCAGATTAATACCAGCCATTTTAACCACTTGAATACCAAGCGGACACCGGTGTGCAGAACATATGCAAGCGAACACTGACGTCAAAGACATTTAAAAAATCAAATACTTGGTATTCTAATAGAATATAAGCAATATTTTGATGGACATGTGTAGTGTTATTTATACTGAGTCAATATAGGTTTTTAAAATATCGAATTCGAGTGTATATTATGCAAAATTATTTTTCTCAAAAACACGCAGTATCTCTGGGACGTGTTAATGATTTATTTGCGCGGTATTCAAGCGGTTAAAATCGTACACGACTTTTTACGATAGCATTTGTAAATTATAGCAATGTACGTTATCAAAATGCCGAGCGGCGAGGGGTTAGGTAATCGGAGTGCAGCGGGCGGGCGGCGAGCGCGCGGTCGGCGAGGGCAGTGGGGCAAGGGGGCGAATCGGAGGCGCCAGGCGCCCGCCCGCACACCGGCGCGGCGGCCATCGGCGATTGCCCGCGCAGCCAGCCGCCCGGTGCACTTATGCAAATGCCGCGAATCGTCGCCAGTGTGAAATGCGCTCTTTAACAGAAAATTTCACACCACTTCGTTATAACCCTAACAATACTATGTCACGGTTCGCAAAATCGAAACAAATGCATGCGCTCGCTTCAGGCCGATTCACGACTGGAAATCTCTTTCCACGGCTGTTACGCGCCAACAAGAATTTTCCAATCATTATACTCAAGCCCAGAAGACGGCGTATCGTGACTTCAACAACATTAAATTTTGATATATTTTTAAAATATAATATTTCCAAAAATTGTTTTTGTACATCGATCATATAAAGCAGTGTCTGCCAAACTTCACGGCACACTGGAAAATGGGATTTGGTCCGCGGCAAAATTATGCAGAAAGGAGTTCTAATGTTCTCTGCACTACTGGCAATTTTGTACGTGGGAAGCAATTAAGCTTTGAGATTTTAACCTATCTGGTCAACAGGCCTAACTTGCCAGCCAACGATTTAATGGCGTATTTTTCATTCGCGGCACACCTGAGACTTCTCACGGCACACAGTTTGGCAGACACTGATATAAAATATATTCAGAAACCAAATAACGTTTATTATTATAAGTGACATCGTGCATGAATTGTGCAAGTTAATGGGGTAAAAACAGCAACGTATTTAGTTCTACAGTTTTTTTATATATTTATTAGTCGATAGTAATTTCGGCTTTCGCCATCGTCAGAACTATGATTAAACTTACATTTTAGCTATATATACTGGCTCCAAATAGATATATATAAAACAAAGTCGGGTTATTTACACCACGTATATCTTGAGAATTACTGTAAGGATTTCAATGATATTTGATTTATAAAATTCTTATTTACCTAGAATAGCAGAATAAGCATTAAAACATCGGAAAAATATCACGGAAAAGAAATTATAAAGAAAATAAATATCTTCATACAGAATAAAATTTTCAAATGACGAATAGCTTCATCAAACGATAAAATGTCGTAAGCTGGTTTCAGAAAAATCCACCAGATCGCACTGTTTTCTATATTTGTTTGTTTTTGCTTTTTTTGCGTACTACTGACTTATAAAATTTTTTAAATTTAGAATATGGATTAGAATAAAAGAAATCGATGATATGAAATTAAAACGAAAGAAAATCGGACAATATTGAAATAAGGTTATGTTTATAATTAGGTATATAAATTTTTGACAACAATATTTTGCACGAACGTTGTTTTACTCTGAGATGACACGTTATTACACTTGAAACGCTATATCGAAGAAATTTTAACGTCAAAAGCAAAGCGTTGCGGTTCCTGATCACCCGAATGACTATTGATGCTCTTGGTCGCATTTACACAGTTCATCCGAAAAATGACGAATGTTTCTACTTGCATGTCAGGAGCTCAATTTGCTTGAAAATTATACTTATTGGGACATGCCAATCACTGAAGAAATTGTTTCTGAATCTCCATATCAGATACGCACATTATTTTCTATCATTATTTTGACATGCTTCACATCGAATCCATGTGAGCTCTGGAACAAGTTCAAGGATGACATTTTACATCGAATTCGTGTCAGTTCAAGGAATCCCGATCTCGAGGTGAATGAAAAGATAAATAACCAGGCTTTGATTTAGATCGAAGACATGTGTTACCTCATGTGAGGCATTTTGTTAATCAAGTTAGGAATGCCAACTTAAAACTAAATCGAAACTAAATCTTCAATATCCATTTAAAAAAAAACTTTTAGGAATTTATGTCTCATGTTCATCACCGTCACTAAAATATATACTGAAATGTGAAAAGACGAATGAAAGTACATAAAATCAGAAGGTATGTAAAAAAAAATCAGTATACTTTTCATGTATATTATATTGTTATAGAATACTATCAAATCATTATTTTATTTTTGATCCCTATATACAGTCAATCCTGTTTTTATGCGGTTTTTTTATGCGATTTCGAAGTAATGCGATTTTTTAGAAATGCATTTTTTTAAATGTACCATATTTTACGATATATAAAAATGTTAAATATTACATCGAGAGCATATATTGTTGTATTTTTGATAGAATAGAGAGAATTATAAACACAACCGACATTTGAAAAAAAAATACGATTTCGGACTGTTTAAATCATGTTGCATCTGCCATCGCTGAATTAAGTCCACCTAATTAGGTGTGTTACAGTCGATGAAACCATTGAAGCATCGGTAATATCAGCTGAAATGATTACTTTAGCACCTGAACTTGGCGAAGAAAGGTTTGATACCTTTAGCGAAAATTATATCGACGAATTACTTACAGATAAAGCTATAAGTGACGAAGATGTTCATAATTTAAATTTAATTATTGACAAAAAACCAGAAAACAATGACGAACTGAAAGAAATTCCAGTTTCTTCACTGCGAAAATAATTGAAGAAGGTATCAAACTTTTCAGTAAATTAGAAGATCATTTCTTTCTAAATGATTCAAATTCTGATCGCGCATTCAAGTTTCAACGATAACTTTAAAATATATATATATGGGTATAACAAACTGCATAAACAATTAATTATCGAAAAAGAAAATCTGAACAAACTCTGATCACTAATTTTATTGTTAGAAAACAACCATAGTTTTATGAAATTGATGCGCATACTATTTCTTCTGAAAAAGAGTGATTTAGAACCACATGCTTTAAAACACACATAGAATTGTCATACAGTGACTATTTTTTAATATTTTTACGCCGTGGTTTTCCCCTAATTTTCTTATACTTTGCGATTTAGTGTATATTTTAACTCGCTGTTTCAAAGTTATGCGGATTTTAAAATTTAAGTAACGCACCCTACTATTTCTATGGAAGTCAAGTTTTTTTATGCGATATATCGTGGAACACATCTACCGCATAAAAACAGGATTGACTGTATAACTGTTTGTATGTGTGGAACATTAAACAAAAATATATATTTTTTTCTAATGAAAGATAATCTCATAAATATAATATTGAAGATTTGGAAAATGTTGCGTTCTTTGTTATAATGAGAATTTATGTCATTTCGTAATATAAAAAATATGAAAATTTAGAATGAACTTTCGTAAAATTATAAAAAAGTATTATTTGAATAATTTTGAAAAGATCCCTGTCATTATGTAAGAGTCTTTCAGTTCTGTGAACATGAAAAATCTGAAAAACAACCAATAATTCCCTTCGGGTCGACATTTCGAATCATTTCGAACTGTCAATGGCGTCGTATGCCTAACATTTCGTGCCGCATGTCAATAGCTCAATTTGCTTGAAAACTAAACTCATTGGGACATGATAATCGCTGAAGCAATTGTTTCTGCGTCTCCAAGTCAGATACGCACATTATTTGCTATCATTTTTTTGACATGCTTCCCATCGAATCCACGTGAATTGTGGAAAAAGTACAAGGATGACATGTCCGAAGACACTTTACACCGAATTCGCGTCAGTTCAGGGAATCCCGATCTCGAGGTGAATGAGGAGATACATAACCAGGCGTTGCTTTTGATCGAAGATATGTGTTGCCTCATGCGCTGCATGATGCGTCGCCAGATCGAGGAATGAACGACGCTTTCAATCGAGAATCGGAACGTAAACGTGAATATGATCGAGATGCATTGAACCAATCACTTCGAACGAATGTACCACTGTTGAACCCCCAACAAAAAGTGTATGATACTTTAATGAAGGCAATTGATGAGGGAAATGGTGGCTTATTTTTCCTCCGCATTGGAAGCACTCAACCGAACTATGAAAGATCAGCGCAATGACTCAAAATGTTTTGGAGGCGCAATGATTCTACTATCTGGCGATTTTCGCCAAACACTACCAGTTATTCCAAGATCGACCGCTGCCGATGAAATAAACGCTTGACTTAAAACATCGACTCTGTGGCGCTATGTTAAGAAACTTCAGCTAACGACAAACATGCGAGTTGCATTTCTAAACGACCATCTTTGGCCCGGCCAGCAGACAGACAGCGACGTCTTGTTTTGTATGTCATGGGAATTTAAAGGGGGGGGCAGAGATCAAGCTGATCAGTTTTGATAGACCAGAGAAGATCAACAGACGATCAGATCCCTAGCGATCAGCAGATTTTTAGAAGGGTGCAGATTCTTTATGGATTGGAAATTTCTTATTTCAAGCAGAGCAGATAGATCAGCCGGAGCAGGATAGACAGAAAGCCCACAGACGATAAAATAAGATCAAAGAGCAGCACATGTTTCTGATCTGTGTGATCTTCAAATTCGTGAAGGAGTTAATGCAGCCAGCAAGGACCCAGTGATCAGATTCAGAAATTTTTTTGCCTATTGTTAACTTGGTCAGTGAATGCTTTACTTTATGAGCGTTACAGGACATGCAGATCCAGATTTCTCCAAGGCATTTGCTGACTATCTTGTAACGCCGTGTTCCTGTCGACGAATTTCAAATGGATTGTTTCGGTTTTGCCGAATTTTTTAAATTTCGTCTAATCGAAGGACATAATCAAAGTGGTATAATATCATTGCTAATCACAAACATCTTAATATTTTGGTTGAGGTGAACGTGCAATTCATGCAACAAATAACAAAGAT
>CM062836.1:18718767-18809011 GCA_031772345.1 Himalopsyche anomala | reverse complement strand
AGATATATAAAAAACTGTATAACTAAAAACGTTGCAATTTTTACTTATTATAATGAAGTTCTACGAAGTAAATGCTAAGTCAATAAATAAACTGCAAGTTACATAAGTAGGTACCGAATAAAACAAGAAAAAAATCACACTTTCAGTTTTAATAAATACAGATTGCAATTTATTTCGTAATTAACAGTTATTATAAATCTTTAGATGAGTGAATAGATCTTTACCTTACTGACTTTTCTTAACAATACAATTGTTTAACTTTTTTCCAAAGAATGTGTGTAATTCATACTTCAAGCATATATATTCTCACAGACAGAATGATACTCATGTGTTGAGTTAAAAGTATGTCCATACTCATTTACAAAAAAAATTGGCGCCGATGTACATGTACGTCCATACTCCTCGAAAGGTTAAGTAGCTCTTTTAACATTTTGAAGACGATATAACTTTTGGTTATTCCACTATTGTTTTTAAAAATGTGATACGTGTTTCGCCTTTTTCAGAGGCATCCTCAGACAAGGGATAGGTCTAGGACAAGACCAGTGGTTAACTTATCGCCCACGCTATGCCCCGTTATTTAATGATTTGAAGGGTGGGAGTGAATTTTTAGACATCGATTGTAAAAAAAATAAATGTTATTCGAGTCCGTGAAATCTGTCACGGAAATATAGTATATATTTTGAATGAAAAAGACACGAATAAAGTGTATTATGTTATTTTGCCGATTATGGGTCGATATTTTCGAAGTGGGTTTTTCAATTTAAAATCGGAGTTTGAATCGTATTTTGTTTACCCGACTACACGTCCTGCTTTTTTCTACTATCTGGATTGGCCAAATAAAAAATACTTCACTGAAAAAAACTGTTGGATATTACATGATATTCCGATTATGGTTTAAATTTAGTATTTATATGATATAAGCTGGTAATCAATTTGTAATTGTTTTTACACGTACCCCGTTCTTTATAATATCTTGACGGTCACCGCTGGGTTAATATTCAAAAAGCCAGGTATTATTATTTCTGCATCCAATATTAATTACATTACGTGCACATACAGACTTTTTTAATTCATAATTATTTATGAATCGATCCGCTACGACACGAGACAACATTTTATGGATCGACTACCCACACGATCGGCGATCAACAGAATATTACATGGGTACCCAACATAATTTTGAAGAGAGCCGCTAAGCATAGCAGTTCAACTCCCGAGGATCAGATGGAAAATTTATAGCAGTGTAATTAAGCATAATTTATGACTGTTGACAAAGTTTAAAAAAACACAATTTTACAATGCATGAAATAATTAATTAAATCTAGTGTAAATAGAACAGTCAACGGGGGTATATCCTAGGAGACAATATCGAAGGAAATATAAAATTGTATCTATTATATAATACCAATTTCAATGACATCATTATTTCTACGACCCCCCCCCTGCAGTGTGTTTTAGTTATATGTACTTGTGAACTGTAATCCGAGTAAAAATGTAAAATAAAAATATTTTCAAAATAAACCTTAAAATAATATTTTTAACGCATTCATTGATGGCTGACTATTCACCTACATCGTTTTTTTTTTTTTTAATAAATTAATAAAGAAAGGTACCAGGTTGAAACAACCGACTTCGGAATGTTGCAAATTGTACTTTAAACCGGTTTTTTAAAATCGACAAGCCCTAATATATACCAAAAACAAGACTTGGGAATATGTATGTACTTAAAAAACACCCTATCAACTTGTTATTGTTTTAAACCTTGAAAAAGTTCTGAAGATTTTGATCAAAAGTGAGCAGGAGGCTTGCGCGAGCCCCTTGTTAAATTTTACCAAGGCCGGCGAGTCTTTTGTTAATTTAAGAGAAAACAATATTTTTAGAACAAATTAGTACATACATGCAATTTCTGACTTATATATTATCTACGACAGCTTCAGTACACACAGTAGTACATTTTTAGCCATTTACATTGATTAGGTCACGGTGAATTAAATATATAGTTACAATCGATCGGTTATTCAAGTATGGCATATAATTGATTAGCATATTCACTCCTTCCCCAGAACAAAGAAAATTGCTTTGAGATTAATCTAGCCACATTGTTAGCGTATTGGGAGCCTACCGCTGTTTTTGATAGAATAAATAGATAAAAGGATGAGAAAATAAATGATATGTCAGATAAGTAGTACGGTGCGCATATTAAAATCTGTCACAAATATAACGTATTCATGTGACATTAGTGAAAAGGAATACATAACCGAAAAGAGGTAAACCGAAGAATAACACGACAGGTGGTTGGACGGTGTTGCATTGTTAGCGCTGGGGCTTGCGGTATTCGAAGGTCAGAGACGTGTTAATTGCACAGGTGTTGAAATCTGAGGACATCTTCGTTGCGGACGCTTTTGATGCCTGCCTACATAGCGGAAGATTTCCTCATATATAGATAAACGCGTTTAATAAACCTATTCACCATTCACATGCATATTATTAACGGCCTTTGAAGGAAAATGACGTTTGCGAGCGAAAAAAAGTAATGTAGAAAGCACGTTTTGTCAAATGAAAATAAATTTGCACTAGAATTTATTTGGCGATGCTTACTCAAATAATTTGACAAGCGAGAGATCATGTAGTATTATTTGTAAGAAAAATATTACGGTGGTTTGGGGTCATTACAAAAACTAAAATGGTCGCTATTAGTTAATCAAAACATTTTCAAACAGTTCATCAAAGTATTTGTAGCGTTGTTAATAGCAGGGAGTATAATATAAAATTAAATTTGATAACTTTGTTACTCCACGTGTTGTGTTACAAATTGAGACATGTGTTTCGACTCTTTAAGAAGCATCATCAGACAGAACGTCAAGTGTTATCAATTAACAGTTAATTAATTCAGTAAGCTATCAAATATAATTTTAGAGTGATCTTTCACTGATTTTATAATGTCTAGGTGTTTCTGTAAGAATTAATTATTCAAAATACAATTGAAATATATATATAATTATCAATAATTGGGGAGCTTAGAATCGAGCACATCCAAGTACAGTTTTGAGAAAAAATGATACATTCCTATAATATTAGAGAACTGAGTCAAAAGAACGGATTGAGGTAATGCAATATGACCTTATAATCAACAAAAAATAAGAAGTTTGTTTTTTTCTCTATTTGAGTAAAACTGTATGTGATCAATTTTGATCATAAGCGTCTTAAATTCAGATTTCGTAAAAATATTTGCTTTTTTTACTAAACCAATCTTGATTTTCATTCAAGTAACAACGGAGACAAAAATCTGTAAGTAATGTTTTAACGCAAGTAGGTAGGGAATATGTATTTGTGTAAAAAAAAATTGGGATACTTTGTTTTAGAAAGTTGGTATTAATTTGAGTTTTATAAAAAAATGTACGTAGGTGACTGTAGGGTTAATCCAGTCAAGAAAACACGTACCGTGTGCCAATGACGTACCTATAAACGTACAACATGGGCGGTTGGCGCCAGGCGCCTTGTTCGTACACTCCCGGCTGCATTTATGCAAATCGATCAGCGGAGATAAAAAAAAATATCGATATATTTTTTTTAAGAAATATCTTCGTAAAAACTAATCGTAGGCGATCTCACGTCGTGTGGTGCCGACGAGGATAATGAGAAATAATGTTTATAATATAAATGGGCAACACGGCAACATCGAATAGAGAAGAATCTCTGAAGTACCCATTTCTTCTTTGTGGTCGTATCGAATACAAAAACCGTTGGTGTTCGTCGAGTTTGTAGAATTGTTTGCGATATGCTTGAGTTTGGTCGTGTTTATGAATGGTGGTATGTATTTTACCCATGTTATCAAATAACAAGAATTTGCATTAAGACTCTGCCTCTTTGAATGACTGGAATCCTTCTTTTTTGGCAGTTGTGGAGGAAAGTATAGGTTTATATATATGCGAGATGTAATAAAGCCTTTGGTGTGCCTACCGGGTTTGCAGAGCCTGCTCCAATGGTAAGGATTGCAGCAGAGGCCGGCGGCGCACTCCGGCAGGGGCCTGAGGTCGGCGGCTCCGACCAGGTCCGGCCAGAGGAATAGGCGGCAGGAGGCGACGTTGGCGTGGGGCGGGCCGCCTGTCACGCACCCGCCCAGCGCGCCTCGCGACTTCAGGGCCACGATCAGAGCGTCCAGATCCTGCGCCGGGAGCGCCGCCAGCACTTCGCAATCTGCGTTCTGGGGGTTGCGGTCGAGCGGGGCGGCGGCGAATACGAGCAGCCGCCGCCCCGCCACGGATCGCCTGTTGAGGAACATGAGGGCGCGCGCGCATCTGCGCAGATTTCTGTCTTCTCTCGCGCTCCCGTGGAACCCTCGCTCCTCACTTCCCTGGCAGGCGACAGTGCCACTGGGTGAACCTCATCGGCATTGCACCACCCGCGCGCATGCTGCGGGAACGGGAGCCCCTCGACAATGGCGCAAACGTGCGCAGGGATTCTCGAGGATACGCGTCGGGTTCGTTTCGTCAGCAAACGAAACTAACTCCTGTAAACGTTAAGACTTCACACAAAATTGATATGATCGATTACTTTCAATAAAAGACACTTGATTTCACTCTCACTCTGTATATTTTTACAAAATTTGATATGATAATTTTTTTAGAATACAAAATAACGGTCAGGAATATTTGTCGGAGACTAATTTATATATATACCAGATATGTTTAATATGTATATATAAAAGCAGACACGTATAAAGTACAGACGAACCGTTTAAAATATGATAATATAGATATGAATGTATTATTTTATTATCACAACAATTTAACAAATTTCCTACGGAAAATGATATGAAGCGGGCTTTTCAAACGGAATGATTACCGTGCCTCGCAAATCGCGCCGAAATTTCAAATCAACAAACACTACGATTATGTATTTATTTACTCTCAGGTGAATTAATCAATTATCACAAGCAAGTCACCTCTGATGATAAATATTTTCACTGATATTATACACTTTAACTAATTACTCGTCATCCGTTGCAATACAGATGGAATTTTCTTCCGTATTTTTGTTATTATAATCACAACGTCAAAACTTTGACACCGAAGTAAACGCAATGATAGTTTCAAACTTTGATATAATTATTACAAACTACCGTAAAAGCTAGTAGGCATTAAATAGATGATATATATTTTCCAGTCGCGACAGGTTACAAGTACGACACAAAAAATGTATTTTTCTATTACTCGCGGCCGTTCGTATGTACTTAGACAGTGGAACTATTTTTCGAGAGGCGCGGGCGAATGGGTTATGGTGACGAAACGTCGGACGGCATTAATAATACGAAAGCACAGGCACTTTTCTTGACTATGCAAAATGGATAACACACCGATGCGGCGGGATTATAAAGCGACATTCGAGGAACACGCCACCGGCGATACACAAAACAATATCACTGACATTTTGCACGTACTCACCGCAGCCGACATTGTGAGAAGACTGGCGTGAAGTAAGGGCCGCAACCGACAGCAACTGGTTGAGAGCTTCCGATAATCGTCGATAGTGCGGCGCTACTAGCCGGCTATCATTTTAACTACCTTTGCGTTTAGTGTTTTTATATTGCACATTTCAACTAAACTTTAATATTAATAATCCTAGAATATCGAATTACTGATATTCCAAAGTCATTTTACCTACTCCCATACCACAGGTAAAACTCTTTACTAGAGCTACTAGAGCTACTAGAGCTACTAGACCTCCTATCAGAAACATTAATTCTCTATCAAAATAGGTTTAAAATGTTTATAGGCTGATTGATAATTGATTGTAATTGGGGGCAACCCGACAAATTTTGTAAGGGTTGATTGAATCGCAGTTGTGCAACCGAGTGCAAATTTATTGAATTATCTCATTAAAACTATTGGGTTTTAAGATTAATTGTAGCTGTAATTTTAGCGTTTTATCAATGGTAACGCTATTGACATAAACAAATCGTCAGAATAAACTAGATTTTCAATAATTATTAGAAACTAATCATTATTTGTTGATCCGAATAGCTTTTATGAACGAAATGAAACCATTTACCTACCTGTCATTATATTCAAGTCTCCTTACATATTATTTGAAATTTAGTATCTAAAAGATATACGTATTATGTTAATAATATTCTTGTATAATAGCTTATGTCAAAGATACCGACTAAACATTATTAAAATCTCGTCTTCTAAATGAAAATTCCTATCTCAATATAATTCTCGTATCTATATCTCGACTAGAATATATCTACCTACTTAAGAATTTGATTGATATTAAGAAATAGTTGTTAATTAATAAATATTATGAATACATGTTTTGTTATTCGTTTTAATTTAATTATCAAATAAAATGTATTTTTTATGTTTAGTGCAAAGATGAGTTGAAATTGATAAATCGGCCATTACGTCGAGAGATATCTAACCAATGGCGGTCGGCCTCCAGCGGTCGCCAGTCTGGTCGGCTCGTTGGCGCCACTCGCCACACACACTCAAACAATACCGTGCACGTATTATGAAACACTTGCGTGCACTACTACATTACACACGCATGTGCACAAAGTGACTCCAGTGGCGCGCATATACACACAAATTTTGTCAAAAACATTATTTATGTACAAACAACTCTATTTTTACACGGTAGATACGTTCGACAAAATAGCATGTGATAATTAATAAAAAAAATTAAGAATGGTTACTAAATTTAAAAAAAAAACCTTAGAATAGAAAATCGTATAAAAATCGGTAATAATGAAAATCCAATTAGGTAAATTACACAAAATATTATTCATAAAAATGTATTTTAATTAATACAAAATACGACTTTTCATCACTACTTGAATATATCGTGAGACTTTTATGAGGGACATGATATACAACGCTTTCTTTGCAAGAAATTTCTGACTCATCGAATGTGTTAGAATCTTATGAAGCCTTTTGTTTTCTATGTACTGTCTTGTGCTCATGAATAATTGTTATTACAAAATTCGTTATCCGCTTCTGTTTTCTGTATGGGAATCGTTTAAAAGAAATAATTTGTGTGAAAATTTAGTATTTTTTTCTTTTTAGTGGACCGTTTTACTTCAAAATAGTGTTTACAAAGATTTGAGAAAACATTATGTTTTATATAGGCCCATTAGAGGTAAAGTGAGCCAAGTGGTATTTTAGAAAATAATCATTTAAATGTGTATTATATTCTACACATCTTAGAGTATCGTAAAAGTTAATTAAACTCAGCTAAGACACATTGCAATCGTGTTATCTCCGTAAAATAAAAATACACAATCCACCAAAGCACCAAGTAAAGACATGATAGTACTTACATGTCAATGCAAGAAGTTTTACCGTTTTCTAGTTGGCTCTCTTCACCTCTAATGCGCCCCTATGTAATAGAACTGATCCTAATCGGTAAGCGGAATATTATTATGTGATGAATTCGTGTACCGAGTCTTCTGTGCGAAAAATTCGTGTTCGGAAGAATCTTGTACGGAAGAACTCTACTCGCCATACTAATGCCTCTTTTTCAGTTGCTTGCTCGTAATTTAAGATTATTCGTTACCATCGTTACAATTCGGACACAAAAATTGGTTATGATCTCGATAACATTTTAAGAGCACACTTAACACTTTTTTACACCCTCCTCTATTTTCAACTTCGCAAGCCTTTGGAAATTGTAGTTCGCAAATTTAGGTGGGATGGCGAAACTAATAAAATTTCTACGCGATAGAAGTATGAATGGTGATAGATAAAACACAGAACTTTACTGATGTTATTTTGTACTTGCGTACTACTTTTCACAAAGAACGTAATCTTAAACGCTCTTCGGCTATTTACAGGGGTGGGCTGGATAGGGCTAGTGGGGGCTCGCTCGAGCCTCTTGTTGAATCAGGAAAATCAGTATTCAAAATCTAATGCCTTACATAATTTATAAATATGCTTTATAATAAAATTGTATGTATACATACAATGTATTTTAGGTTTACTGCCTTATATTATTATTCTATCTTACTACTGAATACTTATTTTCTCGATTCCAGAGAAGTTTTCAGTAGTAAGTTACCTCACTTGTTGATTTCTTGCAAATATCATAAAACAACAAATGCATAGAGAGACCATCATCGCTACTAAAACCCCTAATGTAACTATTAATAAATATCAGTTTAATTAAAACTAATTTACCTTTAACCACTCTAAAGCTAACGACCCACCGGTGTGTCGCATACCTACTAACCACACACGCTACCCACCAGTGTGTTGTCATTATTAGGACTCACAAAATGAATATTACGTTTTCATTTATTAGTTTTTAGGAAATTGCTAGCTTACAGGACAAAAAACGTTATTTTTTTCTAGCTGTTAACAGGTTAATAATCTCATATTTATTATCGTTTTTAGAAAAACTACAGTCATGTTTAACAAATTTAATACCATAATTTGTAATATAAATTAGGTTGATAGAGTAAATAACAAGATGTATTGTGTATCTCTTCTAAGCCATTATATATGACTGAGTAAATGCAGGACTATCAGGATATTCAATTTAGCTTAGAAAAACGTTATTATCTACAACCAGGGTGGGATGGATGAGGCTCAGAGGGGCTCGCGCGAGCTACTTGTTAAATTTTACTAAGACCAGCGAGCCCCTTGTTAAAATAAAAAAATATTCTCAGATCAAAAGTAATTGCTGTAGATGGTTTACATGTATTATGAAACAAAAGACGTTGTTGCATTTGGAAATTTCTCGTAAAATATATTTATTTCGGGAGCATTCGAAAAGATATGTGAGTATTTTTAATGTATATAGCAGTATATTTTTACCTAATAAAAGCATATTAAATTACATTCGATTACTTTCATAATTATTGCGAATCGTCCTATACGAGTGATAAAAAAATCCATCCCTTGGCTCAAGGAAAACAAAAGGTTGGATACCGACATTTGTAATATGAATCCTGAGAAGTCCTCGAAGGATACAAATTAAAATTACATCATTCTTTGCAGTTGAGTTATGTGACTTGAGATATTACGTAAATATACAATTATATACCCACTTGAATACAAACGGTTTTGGTTGTTCGTATTGATAATTGAAAGAATTCAAGGAATGAATGAATGAGCCCCAATAAAAAAATTGCGGTCCACCGCCACTTAATAAATTCCGAGAAATCAAATTGAGTACAGAAAACTAAATTTGGATAGAACTGCGTGTGGTGTTTCGCATATTGTGTTATCAGCGTTTCACAAATATATTTAATGGCGGAACCCTTTTATTAAATATATAATACTTGTAAATAGGCGGAACAACTAAAATATATTTAGCTCATTCCCCGCACGTTTCACAACATTTTATCATAAAACCAAATGATACACTGTATTATATTTCATCTAGTGAGTTTGCTATACTTTGCGTATGAACGGATCTTCTTCAATACCTGTGTCAAAAGAAAATTTTACTCTTCTACAATGTTTTATTTAAGTCAAGTGTTGAGCTACGCGGCCAATTCAAAGGCTGAGCAGACCAATCAAACAAATGGGCGGCATATTTTCAATCTTTTTGCAAATATCAATATCATATTTAAAAAAAAAAAATAGCGGTTTATTTGGTTTTGATTTACAAAACCAAAATTGTTGTCATTAATGTGTATTCAAGTAAAACATTAAAAACAGCAGAATTCATTTTTTACACAAGTACAAAACAATATTAACAAAATGAAACAAATACTCGGCAATTAAGATGATTATATTGAGATTATTAACATATTTTATAAATTTATTACATTTTTCATCGTTTTTCACGTAATTCCTTAGAGATAATCCATATATATTACTTATACTTCATTAACAACTATTTCTTATTCTGATAAGAGGTAAGATTAAATGCTATATTCCAATTTAAAAAAAAAAAAAAGTATGGAAGTGCACGCCAACCCTATAAGTGTGCGCGAGGGTTTTCAAACTACTGCGCCGCGCAGTACAATACATTGCTTGTCTATAAAACTCTCGATGTGCAATGTTCGACTTTTCCGCGGAACCCTGTTATGGAAACGCTGGGCTTTATCGATTGGTCCTGATCAAACATCTCTTTAATGTTGATTTTATTGCACTGAAAATCTAGTAGTAAGAACTGTAACCCCAGCAATTGGATGGCTCTGGGCCAGTGTTCCCCCTAAGCTGTGAGCGTGTGCGCGCGCACACAACTTGCCGAGCGCGCGCACATATATTACAACAGAGCGCACAAAAATTACAGCTATACCACCACCAGAATAAATTAATTGAAATTAAATAGTGTTGTTAATTATTGTCATTATTATAAATCAACCTTTTCGCTTAGTAGGTCTAAATACCGTTATGTGTCGCAAAAATCTGTTTATTTCTTGTCAAAGTTGCACAGCCAATGTATTTTGCGCACATAACCTTCCGAAAATTAGAGGGAACATTGCTCTGGGCTCATATCTTGATTAAATCAATATCAAATTTAGATATTTTTAATTTTACATTGGGTATGGGTGTCTTTTCTCTTCGAGATTAGTATTCTTATTATTATTTATAAATCCTCAAGTTTATTATATTATATAATAATGTTAGTAAAATGTTTTCCTGGTAGCGGTGAGCATTTTCATGGTTTGTTGTTTATTAAATATATATAAAAAAAAGATATTCATTTTAGTTTCATAAATGGAACTTTTGCGTGTCAGCTGAAATGCAATATATTTACATATGCCATTAAAAAAGAATTCATTACAATAAAACTAAATATAGTAGCTACGGTTAACTATCCAATTGGACAATATGAGATTTTTGTTGATAAAAAACATCACTTTTTCCGTAGAAATTGCTACATAAAACTAAGCTTAAGCTTGCAAAAAAAGTACAATGTCTACTTATCAATTCTGTTTAAGAGTTCTTAAAATTATTTTTTACTGTTGTTTTCAATCATATAAAAAATAATGTACTAACATTTTTAGTTACCTATTTTAAATTAAAGTTTCTTGAAAACGTTAGTACATAATATAATAATTCGTAGTTGATATTATAAAGCTGAAGCTAAAGAAATTATCGTTATATTTATGCAATACAGCAGTGGTTTCCAACCTTTTTGTTACTGCGCCTCCCTTTGCAGAAAAAATATCTTCGCGCCTCCCCATTCTTTATTTTATATAATAATAAGGACACGTTTTAAAAAGTAAATACATATTTTGAACTGTTTGCGCCTCTCTTTGCAATGGTCCACGCCTACCCAGGTTGGAAATCGCTGCAATAGACTACTTCATTACATTCGTGATACATTTTAGAAGATTTTTCGTGGAAAGCATTCTTTTAGCAATACTGCATCACATGTAAAAATTAAAAAGGTTACATGATTGTTTTTGTTTAAGCAATGGTTGAATACCCAAGGTGTTTTTTTTTTTGTATAGAAAAAGGTTATATTTTTACTTAGCTAGACAGTTTTTTTTATACAAGTTAATTTATACTTTAAAAGTGAAATGTAAATTTCCCGAATAACAAATAAATTAAAAAATCACTTCTACGTAAAAGTTTGGTTTTGTGCCACTTTTACACTTTTTCATAAATCGTCGTCGACAAAAATTACAAATTAAAATAATGATTAATCATGATTATTTATTTTTTACGTCTAATTTATTTTTTTAAATGGCAACAATGGTTTTTCAAAAAGACACAGGCTGTGAATATATGTATTCCCCAATTATAGTTTCGGAGTTGGCCGCTAGATGTCAATCGGTGGTACAAGGAAAATTGACAGGAAAATAGCTTCATGATATTTTGCACCCTCAGTTTTGAACTATTAAAAACATTATTATTTTGAAATATAATTCAGAGAGATTAAAAGTATCATTATTTACTTTTTAAATAATACTTTTACGTCTAAATAAAAAAGTGGTGATTTAAAGAAATTCTAATGATAATAGTTGTATTTGCCCTTACTTGAAAATGGAATATCCGAATAAGAATATGCGGTCCGATAGTACCGCATAAATATAATCAAATAAAAATGTGTTGTACAAATAATATTAAATATGTAATATGTAATAAGTATACACAAAGTATTGAGGTAACATAGGAAGCAACCAAAGAGTTAATAACTAAATAATAGATTCTGTATCTTTAAATCCAAATAACTAAGAATACCATTTTTTGACTTGACCATAGTTTAAAACTGTGGTTTCAATTTTATGTTTTGCAATATGTATACGAATATTTGTTATTTAATATTTTTTTATTAATGTCCGCTCTCAATGTGGAGCATATGGTCTCCTAATGGATGTATCTCAACAGGAGTTTTTTCTACGAGAACTGTTTGTTACTCAGTCGCTTATTTTCTCTTTTTCGAAGAGAGTAGTTAGGATATAAAGTATAGAGCAGAACAGGACTAATGGTTGTCTTGATTGATCACTCTTGCTACAACCTGTTATTTTAGGATTGAAATGGTGGTAGGGAATTTCCAGACATCACAAACATAGATCGAAAAATCTATTGTAAAAAATCTGTTTTTTCTGGGATTTAAGCCCATGACGTCTGGCATGGAAAACAACGACGTTGACCATTGCCATATATCCGATATTATAACAATTATATGCCGATAATTGTGTTCTTTAAAACTTTAGATAGCGAAAAAAGTATAATAAATATAATTAAATTTATTTCTGTTTTTTAATTTGTTTTAAATTTGTGTATGCGGCCGGCTTCTTTGATAGTTTTTTTTATATAGAGAATTTCGGAAAATGTCAATCAGTGACGTTATAAAACTACAGGCCAAATATATTAATTTACTTTATCAAAAAGATACAATGTTTTCCCGCAAAACTTCAAATGGATATAATATTTATCATAAGCTATAATATAAGAAACTTTAGTTAGCAAATATTTTTATACATACCCATACTTTGTGAATAAATACATCCGACTAAACTTTCCATAAACTGATTGTTAAGTCAAATAAGTTTCTTGAAGTTTACTATAATTATCCACACTTTTACTGAGGTTTTTCCCGAAACAAGTTTGGATTTTTTTAAATTTCTCACTGTTATAATTATAGGCACTTTTGAAAACTTTATATTTAAAAGACACTTTGGTTTCATTTTTTGAGAATTATTGTCAAGAAGGCACATATATATACAACGTTTGTTGATGCGGCGAAAAGTTTAGTTATTTAAACCAGAATGTTCACTATCCGTTCATTAAAGTTATCATATATGAATCCAAGTCAGACTGAATTACACATATGTATATTAAATAATAAAAAAGTTTATTTATTCCATACAGGTTGCATTAGTTAATTTTGTTTTACATAGTTTTTTGTTTGTTTTAAATATTCAAAATTAATTTTGGAAAATAAAGTCATGTAGGAATAATAAATGGTGCCCTTTTTACTCGGTTGTGTTTTGGTAACGTAACCACTGTCTTTTGAGATGTTAGAAAACTTTCCAAGTGTTTCGTGGGTGAAATGAAGATGCTTATACTCGTGTGACATGTTTCTATGACAGTTCGCATCGAAATGGCCTCGTGGTGAGCGAGGCGTCGCTTTTATCCGGCGCCGACGTCCGTCGCCATGGGGACGTCTCGACGCCGGCCGATGTCTCGGAGGCTGAATGGAGCCAAATTTCAGCCAAAAACAAAACGACAAACCAATGACAATTTTAACAGTTCATCGGCATGATATTGTGCTCGGCAATTGTTATTTCGGAATAAGAGAGTAATCGTGTTAAACACCATGCCACTACTATAATGAAAATCATCACTATAAAGAAAATATATGTAAAACCAACTTTTTTTCATTATAAGTCTCAACGATGCTACATTTTTTTGTACATATAGGTATTATTAATTATGGTCATAAATAATAATGAGTGTCTTTATAGTATTATCCTACCGGTTCGATTATTCCCACTCCTTTATTTTCTTATTTTCAGTTATTTTTTTTTTTAATTAAAAAAAGAAAATATCATTTGCTCAATTTGTAAAAAAAATCGAAGCTATGCAATCATTCAATTTACGCGTAAATTACGATTCTTCTATAATTTAGTAGACATTTACTTTAAAAAAAACTCGTTTTTACCCCTGTAAACTTTTTGTTTGTGAAGTTACTACCTTTACAGTTTCGGATGGTGATTTTGTATTCGACATATTCTAAAAAAATGTGTGATCTGAACAGGCTTTGGCCAATAATTTCAATATTAACGTACCAATGATTAATGAATACACTGTGGTCTAAACTTCATTTAGACTTCGAGAAATAAAACAATCATTTGCATTAATTCCACTTGTAATTTAAATGATCAGGACCAGTTTTTCTCACGACAAGCATTATCAACTGATTGTTACATATATTATCAAAATTTATACTTTTTTTTTCTTTTTTTCCACTGTACACTCTTCAAAAAACTTTATCGAAGAGAGCAGCATTGTACCAGGTGAAACACATTCAAAGTTAAGAAGCTCGTGAAAATTTAATATTAGACAGATGGGGGTTTACGGAAAAAAAAACGACAAAAAGATCTACTAGGGGGGGGAGGGAGTTTGAGAACCCATTCAAATTTTTATAATAAATAGTATGTTTATTATTTAAAATTCTATTGATTATATTTTCTTTTATCACCCTGTTGATAGACAGGGGCTCTTCTCTATTTTAAAAGAATTCTTGAAGAAATAATAGGTTTCGTAGTTCTTTTGCTATATCTGTTCATCTTATCGTGAATAATACAGATTTCTACTTGATCATTTCAACATGCGCTGATTTGGCTTATCCTCTATGAACATGACATGGGGGCCATGTCCCCCATAAGGAGAATTTATTTTCCATTTTTATAATTAATTTATTCAAGCCGCCTGTGTGGTCGAGTGGTCAACATCGTTGGCCACCGCTACGGAGGTCCCGGGTTCGAATCCCAGTACGGGCCGTTTTATAAATTTATTTTTCAATCGATTTATGAATTTCTGTTCAAAGGCATGGATTTATGTGATGTCTTGAATTCCCCCCTCCCACACATCCTATCCTATGAACGGGGCGTATCGAGAGCGATTAGCTAACCACTAGTCCTATCCTTGCCCTTTCCTTCTATTCCTACTCTCTTTGGAAAAGGAGAGGTTGAGCAACTGGGTAACAAGCAGTTCTCGTAGAAACATTTCTGTTAAGATAACCTCCATTAGGAGTCCATATGCTCCATATTGGGAGCGGACATGGTAAAAAATAAAATAAAAATAATAATTTATGTAAACTTTATTGTGAAATGGGATCTTTAATTGATTAGTTTACTATGTTTTATAGAATACATACTTAATTATGTATTGACTATTTTTATGTAGATAAATTATTTTTAAATCTATTTTTTAATGTATTATTTTTATTTTTAAATTTAATGGCACCCCCCTGGGAAAAAGGACTCGTTGTTTATTATACAATGACTCTGTCTCATCACCATTTTAAAAATTGATTGGTATAGTAATACAAATATCACAAGCATTCCTGCATTTGGTTACAAATCTATAAATCGTTATGGTTAGTATTGGGTAAAATGTCATATTATTTTGTATTGATTGAATGAATGCACTCCAATAAAGTACATAAACCATTGATATAATATTATTTAGGTGGTTGTTTGCGCTGCGGCACCAAGAAAACATAGTTTGGTACTCATAAAAGCAATAGGGTGATGCATCCATCCATTTCTACAACCATTGGCGCCATTCGCCCTGCATGGGGAACCCCGAATGTGGGGTTAGTTAGACAACTTGTAATATTCCCCTTCTTAACATTCTTATTTTAAACTGAATAGTTTTCAGCGCCATTTCGGTGATTCTAAATGAGGACGGAATTTTTATTGTTTCGTTCTGAAATTTAAATATGCGATAGTAGGAATTAATGCTGTCATTTTATGAATTTGAAATTGAGTGTTGTACTTTCTTTTAATGTGGTTTTAGTTTTTTTTTAACAAATTAATCAAATCGTAAAAAATGTAAATTCCGATTCGTTTTTTGAAAAAGATTAAAATACAAGTTAATAAAATGTATTTCACAAGAATGACATAAGCTTGTTAATTATGTCCATCATTCCGGTATGCGAATATATGAAATACTACATAATAATTTTAGTAAGGTATGTCATACGACCGCCTGTGTGGTCGAGTGGTCAACGTCGTTGGCTTGGGTTACGGAGGTCTCGGGTTCGAATCGCGGTACGGACAGTTTTATAAATTGATTTTTCAATCGATTTATGAATTTCTGTTCGACGGCATGGATGTATGTGATGTCTTCAATTCCCCACTCCCAGAAACCCATCCTATCTTATGAACAGGCGTATTGAGAGCGTTAAGCTAACCACTAGTTCTGTCCTGGCCCTATCCTTATATTCCTACTCTCTTTCGAAAAAGAGAGGTTGAGCAACTGAGTAACAAGCAGTTCTCGTAGAAACACATATGTTGAGATAAACTCCATTAGGAGTCCATATGCTCCACATTGGGAGCGGACATAGTTAAAAAAATGTCATTGGACAATAATGATTGATGATTATAAGACATTGTAATTTTTTTCATTAAAAAAAAAATAAGCATTTTTATTATTATAACTCTGTTTTTACCAAATTGTCAATTGTTTTTAAAGCAAACCGACAACATGAAAATTCATTCAGAGAATTTGTATGTTCTGGATTTGGCATCGTATTTTTTTCGCGATTTTTATTTCAATGCAGTATAAAAAACACAGATACAATTTTAAATTCTATTAGAAAAAGAGCACTTTTTTTCAGCTTGTAAAAAAATTTTATTGATAAAAAACAAAATTCAATTAATCTCTGATAGTTATATCGACTATGAAAAAGAAAAATGACGTAACCCACACATAATAAATTTTACAGGAGACACAAAAAACGTTTTTTGACGAGTTAGAGCCAAAGATATATATATATTATACATGTAAATATATCGACTGTGGAAAGCAAAAAGGAAGTAACCCACAGTTTTTTCAAACGAGGTTTTTTTCGATAATCACAATTTATCAAACTTGATAGATGTTTTATCAAAAGGATGCAAGCTGCAAATGCCGATTTAGTATCGAAAAAGTTTGAAAAAGATGATCTTGTGAAAAATTAAAACCAAGAAAAAAGACTGAAATAAAGGTTTTTCCTAGAAAATTTCTTTTATTAATATTAGATGTGTCAATTAACATCAGTTTAGAAGTCTCCGTGCACTTCAAGGTTGTGTATAATTCATAATTTGCACATGGCCCAAAATCATCAAAACAAGTTTTTTGCGCCTCCTGTATAATTTGCTATGAGTGGGTTACGTCCTTTTTCCTTTCCACAGTCGATATGTATTTTTGAAGCCGCTAAGATTCAGAGGCACTAAGCGCGCGCCTCCTCCACTTGTGGGGTAATCTACCACTGCCTCTCTAACTTAATTGTAGTTGCGATCGCAAATTAGTATTACATATTTGTATGAAATTTTAATTATAATAAGCTTAGTGTCACGTATCGATAGTATCTATCTTTAATCGGTAAATCGGTGAACGATTGATGCGGGATTAACACTCCAGAGACGAGAGCTTTTTTCCATAAAAAAATATTTTAAAATCCATATTGAAGTAACGGATAACTTTTATTCCTAACATTAAAAAAAAAAGCGCAAAGTCGTTGTATAGAAACCCCTCATGACTATATGGTCATGCTCATCCTTTTATTACCGTGTAATATTGTGTACGGACAGTAGTAAGAACGAGCGTGACCGTATGGACACGCAAAAATTCGGGATTGAAATATAACTAAACGTGAAATTTCTAAGAATATTTACAATTTGACGTTTTTAGATCAACATAATTTCAATACAAATATATTTGCAAAATAACTGTAAACAATTTGATGTTTTGATTAAAAAGTAACTAACAGTTTCAAAAAGCCCATTAAAAAAACCGGAAATTCAAAAAATCGCATTTGCTTTTGGTGACCGTTTCTGTCCCCGCCGCTGATGACTAGCTGAAGTCTGTACTCTCCTTAACCAAATATGAGTGAAAGCATCGATACTCAGGTAGAAAAAGGGTGAATAGTGGGATCAATAGACAACGGTGTTTACTGTGACCACATGGTCACGCTCGTTCTTGAAGGGTTAACAAACGTCGTTCTTTTTGGTGTTTTGCCGGGACTACTACAAATAAACGATCCATACGGGAAAACGAATGATGCGAAAACGGTTTACCAGGGTTCCAATGTAGTTCCAATATTTTAATCATTTAAACGCACCTGATGGTTTTGTTCGACTATTTTCCCAAAAAAAAAAACATTTTTTAACAAAGTCATAGTGTTGGATATGAAAAATTATTTAGTTAGCGATTAAGCGGTATAATAGTCTATTTTCTTCCATGTAAACAAAATAAATCATTTTTAAATCGTGATTAGCATCGGGAATGTGTTACATACAAATCTTGCGGAGTTCGAAGCTCTCTCTTCCCACTATGGTTCAACGGATCCTCTTTTTGGCAATAAAGTTAAAAAAATAAATTAGACGATAGATTAGTCATGGCGCCAGCTTAAAGATCCTGGTATTTGGTACCAATGTGACGACGCCAGTCTTCCTTGGTACAGAATGGGTCATGAAAGATATATCTCATTTTATACAGTTGGTACGTATGGGATATTTGTCTCTGGTACCTATTGTATACTTTGACTCAAATATTATACAGTTAATAAATATAATGAAGTTTTTTTTTTGATAGCATTGGCATTTCGATGTTTCTAATCAATATTTGATAAAAAATATGATTTGCTTCGAAAGCTTTTGTTTTCTTAGGGAGAAAAAAAACGTTTGAAAATAATGAATAAAACTTTGAGCAGCATAATATAAATAAGCAAAAGAAAATCAATTTTAATAAAAAACACAATATTTCTTTGGACTTTATTCAAAAGGTCAGGATCGGTTTCGCTCATTGCGAGCATTGTCAACTGTTCTTTACTGCACTGTCAACCAACGTTCCCTCTAATTTGTATATTGTGTGTGCGGACCATCAACTTCTGTCAGCAGTAAATTTTCGGCAAAATAAAAAGTGTGCGCAAATATAAAAATTTGGTGAAATAAACATATGTTTACAATATTGTACTGTGTGCGGCCTGTGTGTGGATGGAAAAATGTGTGCAGGCACATTTTGGGAGGTGTGCGCGCGCACACGCGCACACCTTAAGCGGAAACATTGCTGTCAACTGATAAGAATATTGACAGAAGAAAATCAAAACTATACATTTGCGAAAGGTTAGTTACGTTTAGAAATGTATTTATTTCTGTTCATTTTTATTCAGCCATCTTAAGTTTTTTTTTTTACACATTTTGGGTGAAAAATACAGGTTGGGCTAAACCCACCTAGCCCAGTACGTAGAACCGCCACTGATTATTATATTACAGGAAAAAGTCATACTTCCAATTAATTGCGTTGTAAGGTGTAAGACAGCATTATCATTATAAACACACCACACCTTTCCAAATACTAATTTCACAGATATAAATAATATTCCAGACATTAATCAATTTAAATAAAAAAAATAGCTAATATTCTTCTCCTAGGTATTTTGTAAGAAGTGAAAGGTAATTATATCTATCAAAAATGTTATTAATGTGATTTTAACACATTATAGGCGGGAAACGTAATAATACGTTTATCGTGTACTGTCAGTTTTGTTGGTATATTGACTCATAATTTAATGGTTTCTTCAAAATAACTGCCGCGGCAAGTGACCCTTTTTGACAATAAGCAATAAACCTCATAATTTATTATGCCCTGAATGTTCGTTCACACATAGTATTTTTTTAAAAGGCGATACATATTTCTCGAATATTTAAAGCATCAGATTTCACGCTTCCAGTGATTGTAAATTTGTAGGAATGAGAATTTTGTACTATAATTATTTATATAATTGTGTGGTATGGATTAATGTTATTTTTTATACAGAATATTTTGAATATTTCATATTGATAACAAGTGGAGTGCTATCTACTAAATTAATAACAGGTTTTTATATTCAGCTTAGAAAAGTAGTGAAATTATGATGTATTCAAAATGTTTTAATTTTATTTTTAATTAATAAATGTCACATATGATTTCTTTGAAAATTTCAGCCGAAAATATTGTTTGGTTTAGAAGTTGTGTTGATTTTAAAAATGTAATATATTTTTGCGCTAATCACTAAAAAACGCCCGCATATAAAAGTGTCAATTAATATATTATGTATTCCTAATTTTATTCAAGCAAACATCTTGTCTTCACGTATCACCCTGCACTTAGGTATGTTTCAATTGTGTGTGTGTGTGCGTGTGTCGTTTTTATTTGTCGCTCGTAGATGTGTGCTCGTATGCGTTTGTGAGGCCTTATCAATGGTCGAAGAGTTGGCATCATTAGATATGCTGTAGTGTTGTAAATATCTCGTGTAAATCAGGGGAGGGGATGCCTACAGGGGGTGGGCGACGGGGAAATTGCCGCCAGCGTCTTAACTCGACTGAATTCGCGACGTCTACGCTAAACGACTGACGCTACGCCGATCCGATCGCAGCCGCTACGATTTTTTCATCGTAGCATAAGCGTAGATGTCACGCCTGTCAAGTTGTCGAATTGCGAAAAAGTTTGCGGTAATTTCCAACGGAGCAATATCAATCGTTATCAATATGCAGTTTATAATTGTACGTAGTTTTATTGTATCACCCTAAGATTTTGTCAAGGGAAACAAAAACAGTGTACTATTGCATGTGTTTTTTTTTTTTAAATATTATTCCATGTCCGATCCCAATATGGATCATATGGCCTCCTAATGGAGATATCTCAACATATTTTTTTTCTACGAGAACTGTTTGTTACTCAGTCGCTTAACCTCCCTTTTTTCAAAGTGAGTAATAGGGAAAGAAGGACAAGGCTAGAACAGAACTAGTGGTTACTAATCGCTATTGATACACCCAGTTATTAATGGGTCAGAAGGATGGGAGGAGAGTAAATGATGTGAATTGACATAAAAAACACCCAGTCTTCGATCACAACTTTGAATTGAATAATTCTCGAATTCACTGTGATCTTACCGGGAATCGAACCCAGACCTGCGTAATCGGTAGAGCAAGCTCTAACCAACTAGGCCACAGCAGGCGATAACAACAGTTATATTAAAAAAGTGAAAAATAAATTAGCCAACTATTAATTTGTTATATTAATACCAATCGCACGTGATTTAAAAATTAAAAAATGTAATTTTAATGCCAATACGTAATTTCATTTTTTTTTAACTAATGCAATATTTTTTTAATCCATGTCCGTTTTCAACGTGTAGCAAATGACCTAATGGAGGCATCTCAACAGAAGCTTTTCTACGAGAACTGCTTGTTACTCAACCTCTCTTTTTTAAAAGAGAGTATTGATAGAAAGGATAACGTTAAGAAAATACTAGTGGTTAGCTAATCACTACTCGCTACGCCCTGTTAGTTTAGGACAGGAAGGGTAGGAGGGACTTCTTTATTGACATTACAAATGTCCGTGCATTGAAAAATTATGTTCGTACTGGGATTCGAACCCGTGAAATCCGTCAGGGAAGCCAACGACCTTAACTACGGCATTATGAACCCGGAATTACTACTACTACTACTTGTATGATGTCGTCCGTTGTGGTCTAGTGGGCTGGAGCTCGCTCTGACGATCAGGTGGGTCTGGGTTCGATTCCCGATGAAGTCAATGTCATTTTTTCTATTTAAATTTGAAACCTTAGACATGGATGTTTGTGATGTCAATTATTCTTCTTGAGAAGATCTCGAGTGACTTTCAAAAAAATATTCTCATAGAGTTAATGTCGTATGATATTTCAACTTTAAAATATTTGGCGCATTAGCTGTGACTTTTTTTTTTTTTTTACCATGTCCGCTCCCAATGTGGAGCATATGGACTCCTAATGGATTTTATCTCAACAGAAGAGTTTCTACGAGAACTGCTTGTTACTCAGTTGCTCAACCTCTCTTTTTCCAAAGAGAGTAGGAATAGAAGGATAGGACTAGGACAAGACTAGTAATTAGCTAATAGCTCTCGATACACCCCGTTCATAGGATAAGATGGGTGGGAGGGAGGAATTCAAGACATCACTTACATCCATACCTTCGAACAGAAATTCATAAATCGATTGAAAAATCAAATTATAAAACTGTGCGTACTGGGATTCCAACCCTTGACCTCCGCAACCGAAGCCAACGACGTTGACCACTCGGAGGCTCATTTTTTAATTACAATTGTTTAATCTAAAATTTTTAAAAAAAATGTAAAAGCTGTGTTCTTTTTTTACATTTGGTATTTTAACAGTTATCAGTATTGCATGGCAGGCCGTCTTTATATAATTTTATAAATAGTTGCTTCGTAAGAAAGGAAAACTTTATCTAAGAAAACAAATAAAAATGTGTACGGAAATCTGGCGACTGGGTGGCTAACATATTTGCCAAAACTGCAGACGGATTGCGAGTAGGTACGCCACCATTGCCGTCATTGGTTGCAGAATCTGATTTGTTTGAATTCTGTTTGTCCGTTCGTTCAGAAGGGCAGCGCTTCGTAAACTTCATATGTTATGAATCACCCAGTGGCATTACCACCAGACAATGGAGCCTTTACAACGCGTAAGGGCCGGGCAATTAGGCTCAGGGAGGCCCGAATATTTATCCATTTTTTAATTTTCAAAAAAAATATGTAAATTATTATTTTTAAAAAGTTCCTTCTAAATAAGTAAAGAGATCCTTTTACGCCTCTACGTGCGAAATAAAAATAACTGATTTACGTTATTATTGTTGCCAGCGAACAATTATAAGAAAAATATGTAATACGTCGGTAGAATCTAGCTTTTTTTATTTTTATTCGATAAACTTGTTTTCCTTTCTGCATCACACCGAAGACGATATCTCCTCAATGATACAGTTAAGATACATGTTTTTAGGCACAATTTGATAGGCAACAATAATAATAATTAAAAATATAAAGATAATAATAAAGGTTAATAAAATACATTGAATTGGTATAACTACACGTAAAAAAAAAAATTAAATAATAATAAGCAAGAATGATAGTTAATGGCACTAATGAGACAACTTTTAATTTTGAAACATATATGATTAAGGATTGAATGGTGAGGGGCAGGGAAGGTTTTTTCTCCAAAAGAAGTAGCAAATTTCTTGAAGTGACCGAAATTTTCTGGAGACGAAACTAGATCTGGATGCCCGATAGGACCATCACGGTTATTTCTACATAACGAAAACAATATACATCTTTCAACAGACATAATCGGACAATTCCAGAGAATATGCTCTGAATCTTGATAACTGTCACCACAAGGACAGTGTGGGTTAGGTTAGGTTAAAATCTAGCTAGGAATCAAATTAAACTCAAATTCGTCTTTGTCTGTGCCTACATTTTATTTAAAATAAATACAATATATAAATAAAAAAATAGTGACCCTTTGATAAAGTTTGCATATGGGACCACAGATTTTCTAGCTACGCCCCTAGATTCGTCTACTCATAATTATTTTCACGAGAATAAACCAGGGTTGTGTAGTCAGAGTCGGGTGTCGTAAAGTCGGGATTTTTTTTCCCGGAGGCGTCAGAGTGATAAGTCTCTTCATCATGTTGATCGGTGAAATGTACTAGAATTATTCTCGTGACTAGTTAAACGGAAATGATTTTAAAAACATCATTTCGGAGTCTGAGTTGATTTTTAATTTAAAGCCAGAGCCGGAGCCGGAGTCGGAATCGTTTTCTTTTACCCGAATTCACAGCCCTGGAATAAACACCCGATCATTTTTCCCCCTAAGATTACCGTGTAAAAAATGATAAGGTGCCTATACGAAAACTGTGGATAAGTTTCAAATTATGAAATTTTTGAACTAAAATATAAATCGTATTTTTTAACATAAAAAAGTAATACATTCAAAACTATTTTTTAAATTATTTTAATGCAGATACCTGGAATTACGATTGCCAGATTTTTTAACGTATAAGCCGTATGTGCCGCCTGTGTGGCCGAGTCGTCAACGTCTTTGGCTTCGGTTACGGAGGTCCCGGGTTCTAATCCTGGTACGGACAGTTTTATAAATTGATTTTTCAATCGATTTATGAATTTCTGTTCGAAGGCATGGATGTATGTGATGTCTTGAATTCCCCCCTCCCACCCATTTTATCCTATGAACGGGGTATATCGAGAGCGATTAGCTAACCACTAGTCCTGTCCTAGCCCTATCCTTCTATTCCTACTCTCTTTGGAAAAAGAGAGGTTGAGCAACTGAGTAACAAACAGTTCTCGTAGAAACACATCTGTTGAGATAAACTCCATTAGGAGTCCATATGCTCCACATTCGGAGAGGACATGGTAAAAAAAAAAGCCGGGACACTTAAATTGTGTACTTTCTTATTATCGCGGGTCATTCTGTTTTGATTTGTTTTAATATTTTCATTAAAAATTATTTAATTATATTTTATGATATTATCTGGGATTCTTTTTAAAAAAAATAACATTCTTACCTGACCTAACCAAACATAAGATTTATAAATCAGACTGATAAACATGTGTTGTAACGTTAGTTTGAGTAGAAATTTATAATAATGTGCTGGTTATGTTATTTAATATTGTGTATACATACAATAATTATATATACAAATAAATTAATACTTTTTTTATAACAAATAAAAAAATGTTTAAATTAAATTTAAATTAAATAGTTTTACAATAATTGAATATAAATTACCATCCAATAGCGTATTCTTCTTGGAGCTACAGTCCTGGATGGAGTGACTGCCTCAATCAATCTCCTCCACTCCACTCAGTTCGCCTGTCTCCTACGCCAGTCGCTGACCTCCAGCAATTCAGTAGGTCCTGTGACACCTATCTATCCACCAAAGTCAGTCTTCCAACGTTTTGACTTCCCTTAGAGCAGTGTCTGCCAAACTTTTTTACTTCGCGGCACACTGGTGAATGGGATTTTTTCAGCGGCACACCAAATAAAAATGCTTTAAAAAACGGAAATGTGGAAAATGTGACAAGTCGACCACTATATACACAAATATACCACGCGAGCCCCTTGTTAATATAAAAAAATCATTAGTCTTAGATCAAATCAGCACATAACTGCAATTTCTGTTAATGGTTAAATATTATTATGAAGCAAGACTTGTTGCCCTTTCATTTTTTCATTCAGCGTTGTGGGCTTCCTTGCCGGACCTCACGGGTTCGAGTCCCAGTACGAAACAGCATTTTTTTGATAGATTTTCTGTTCGAAGGCATGGGTTTTTTATATCTAAAAATTTCCTCCCACTCTTCCGATCCTTCAATTCAACTGGGGGTTACGTGAGCGATAAGTTAATCACTGGCCCTGTCTTAGCCTCATCATTCTATCCCTACCACTCTTTTTGGAAAAGAAAGGTTGAGCGACTAAGTAACAAACAGTTCTCGTAGAAAAAACCTTCTATTGAGATACCTTTATTAGGAGGCCATATTGTTCGACATTAGGAGCGGATATGTATAAAAAAATGGATGAGATTGACCTAGCCCCTTGTTAAGATATTGGCAGCCCACCTCTGGTAATATGCAGTGGTGCCATTGTTGACTCTAGTAATTTGAATAGAATTTGTTTTAGAAGGATTGGAAGTTATTAATTTTTTATCGAGCACAACTCCAGTTAAAACAGTCAGTATGAAAAAGCTATTAGGCAATCACGGAAGAGACAATCTGAAAAGACCGGGATTCCTACTACTACTAGTAGTTAAATTCTAATATAATTTTAATTTTAATTGAAAGTTTACGTCTCTCTATGTATTTTAAATATTATATAATAATTTATCCCCTTTTACTGTGACAAACAATAGTTATCACAACTGTGTTTCTGTTTTGCAATTTGGTATGAAAGAAAATACTTTAATACAAACATAACGGAGAAGAAAATGTATCGTAATAAATTATTGTACCAAATAAATATTATTATGATATTTGTTTCAATAAAGTTTCATCGGAAGAAATAATTAATTCGATTCACTCAACCCGTATCGCCCATTAGTAAAGCTACTTCAGGTTGCTACCAACCATATGACCGCGTGCATGTTTTAAATCCAGAAAAATGTTTATTGTAACGAGTATTTCTACAGTCGCCAAATTAGTAATATTAAAACGAAACATTTTTAAAAAATGAAATTGAAATGTGTTATACTAACCTTAGTAAAACACTTATATTTAATTGAAAATTCTTCTGAAATTTTTGATTATTGAAATATGCTTTAATTATTTTAGTATGTTAGTAATTAGAAAGTAAAAAATCATCTCAATAAATCTATAATATTATATATTATATTTATCTACAAAAATACCTTCATATAAAAAAAAATGAGTTTCAAGACCACGTAGACTATTTTGGGTAAGGGGAAATATATTCTGAAAAATAGTGAAAGGGGGGAATGGAACAAATTGAAGACGGTCTCATGGTCTTTGTATATTATGAAAGGCATAAGGGGAAGAACATGTTATGTTAAATTTTAATTTGCTTAAATCTGACAAATCAGTCAGTTCTCAGTTAGATTTACAATACTGCATTGTCATTTTTTTCTAAACATGTTAGGAGTGGTTAGTTAATTGTTCTCGATACGCACTGTATTTAAAATCAGATGATTATTTTGAACAGAAAAAATCATTTTTTTAAATATCCGTAATATGTTTTGAGCCCATTAGTATCTCAATCGAAACTAACGACGTTGACCACTCTACTACAAATCCGCCATGAGATCCAATCTACGGACAATAAATCTGATTGAATTATTACAACTAGCTATAAAGAAGGTAAAGCATTTTCCAAATACTACACCAGATGATAACTGGTGTATTTCAAGTAGTGTTATTGGCGGATGCAAGGGGGGGGGCATGCCCCCGCCTTGGATATATTTTTATAATTCATTAAAACTTTATTGTGAAATGGGCTCTTTAATTGTTTAGTTTATGTTTTATAGAACACATACTTTATAATTATGTATTGACTATTTTTATATAGCTATATTATTTTTAAATCATCTATTTTTTAATGTATTATTGATGGATCATGTTTATTTTCAAAGTGAATGCCCCCAACCCCTCCTGGGACAATTTTTGGATACGCCAATGAGTAGTATAGAAGAAAAGCTATGTATGTGAGTAATGTTTTTCTACAGCAGGTAGCTTAAAGAAAGAAAATAGTATTGTTCATTTCATAGGTGCGATATCGTGTAATCCTATTAAATTTACTTAAAGTAATATTCATCCAAAAATAGGTTGCAATAAAATTTGTAAATAAAGTTTACCTGAGGCTTAGCATTGGCCATAACTGGTTATGCACCACTGCATTAGCGTAATAGCGCGTGATAATGTACATCTCGAAAAACAATATTTCGGACAAGTGACGATCGAAAAACATCGCCCCCCTTTGGGATTCTCGTTTTGTGTTCTCGGAGGGGGCAAGGCATATAGGTGGGCCCCGTTCGGTCCACGGCGCCTCTCGGGAAGCTCGTCGGGCGTCTGCAAAGGGAGACGTCCAGACGGTGAGCGGCAAGGCGCCCCCCGGACGGGCGCCCCCGAATCCGTCTCTGAATAAGCAACGCGCGATTGCTCGAGGGGGGTTGCCCTCAGTGGCACAATATTTTAAGCCATTTATTATACACATTGCTGTCATTATTTTAATATGAATAATTTATATGTCCTTATTTATTGATGCCAGAGATTTCAATTTTATTTAATTAGTCTGCTTCGCCAAAGCAGAACAGGCTATGAGCATTCCTTTTAGGCGTTCCTAAATTAATATGTTTTTTATACTGTTCAATTCAATTGGTAGAATAACACTTTATAGTCGATAGAAGTGAAAATGTGGCAGATAATTTTTTTTTCCATGTCCGCTCCCAATATGGAGCATATGGACTCCTAATGGAGTTTATCTCAACAGAAATGTTTCTACGAGAACTGCTTGTTACTCAGTTGCTCAACCTCTCATTTTCCAAAGAGAGTAGGAATAGAAGGAAAGGGTTAAAACAGGACTAGTGGTTAGCTAATCGCTCTCAATACGCCCCGTTCATAGAATAGGATGGGTGGGAGGGGGGAATTCAAGACATCACATACATCCATGCCTTTGAACAGAAATTCATAAATCGATTGAAAAATCAATTTATAAAACTGTCCGTACCGGGATTCGAACCCGTGCCCTCCGTAGCGGTAGCCAACGATGTTGACCACTCGACCACACAGGCGACCACACAGGCGACACTTGGCAGATAATACATTTTAATATATAATATTCAAATATTCTAAATAAGCATGCAAGATGAGTGATTAATAAACTTCATATCAAGAACTAGACCACTTTGAATTCGTTATCACGGAATCTGTAATGCTCTGATCTTTTTCCACTCTTAAATAAAACATACATTGAGCTTGGGAGTTTGGGGATGAGGGAGCTCTTGTATTATCTGTACAACTTATGTCCTGACTCTCTTTGGTTGACTTCCTTGGGTATTATATGCTTATGTGTATGTATGCATGGACATGTATGGATATAGTATGTGGGGAGGTATATATAATGTGATTTGCAAACTAATGCATATGGAGTCCCTGTGAACTGGCTTCGTTAAGGATTTCTCGCCTCTGTAGCGATCACGCTCTTCCGTTGGCAACGATGGTAAGGAAGTACAGAACACCAATACATTAACGATGAATGCGACTTGAAGAACTTTGACACTAACGCGCCCTAGTACTTAAAACTCTATAATGTACGGACGTAGCTAAACAATCATTTGAGCCCTTGAGAAGCTAAGTGAGTGAAGTAGTAAAATAATAAAACTTTTCCACTGGATTTAAGTAAAAAAATCACGTCTCTAATTGGTCTTTTAGTGAATTGCATATTTTTATTTTAGAAAGATAACAATATTGCACTCTATAATTGATTGAGCTCATTTCGATTTTACGATACTTTTAGACACGTATAATATAATAACGTACCATACTCATTTTTTGAATAAAATACATCTTGGCCCACTTTACTTCTCAGGGGTTCATTTTCAAATATGAATCATATATAAAGTATATGAAGAAGCCGAATAAATGACAAGAACTTGAAATCGTATGTTGAATTTAAAAAAAAACTACAAGTTAAATACAATTTGAAAATATCCAAGACAATGTAACATCAAAGTACAAATTAATTTGTCAACTAGCTTAAATCAAAGATACGTACATTTAGATCAGTGATTCCCAAACTTATATGATCACGGACCCCTTCATGGAGAAAAATTTTACCACGGACCCCCAAGTGAAATAACACTCCCAAATTAGCTGAGCGGTCTCAGGGACCCCTGGGGGTCTGTAGGAACCACTTTGGGATCCACTGATTTAGATGATAAAATATGTATGGCTCTCAAAGAAATTAAGGTAGCTATATTAGACTAAGAATTTGACGACCCCTACCCTGAACATATTCTTAGAAAGGTGCGTAGAAAAATAGATTAGCTAATATTAAATAAATATATATTATGATATATAAGTTAAGCAAATATTTTCTAGGTAAAATAGGTTTCAGAAATATATTATTTTATAATAACTATTATAATTCTAAGTCTTGCATATATTTTTTTTACGTCGCGGTTATCCTATATTTTAATGTTTTTGAATTCCCGTTTATAAATGATTGTTATGTTAAATGTTATATTGATAAACAAAATCATCCAATTTGATTTTTTTCCATTAGTATTATATCCAGCCTCATTATAATAATGGCCACCAATAAAATTTCACCCCTGCAGTAAACATATTAAATATGTGTCATTTTTTGTTTGGCGTCCGCCCGCCCCCATCGCCAATCTGGCACCCTGGCATCGGCCCCCGCCTAAAGAGGGACGCCACAGAGCGGCGCCGCGACGCTGGAGGGACGCCGTGACGGTACAACATCTATCATCGGTGTGCAGTAGCGTATCTAAACTATGACCACTGGGCAATGTGTGCCATGGAAGGTACTAACCACCGTCGGCATCCTAGTAAAGAGTTTAATAACACTTCTTCCAATGAAAGTCACGATGTGTATGTTAAGAACAAATTAAACATTTTGATATCATTGAAAGGGTTAAGATACTCCACGCATATTAGTTAATTTCAAAGACGGGTATAACATACATTGCAGTATGATGACACCTTCCAAACTTTCAGATGATACTGCTTATGTTTTACTATCTCAACTTATAAAAGTATATCTTTCGAACAAATTGTTCGATCTCTTAAGTCCGTTAATTTGATTTTTACTAACTGTATAACAACAACAAAATACTTAATATAAAGTAGTTTTTTGTCACTCTCCTTGGTATTGACAAAGCAGTGTTGGAGTGACAAAGAAAGTGATTCAGGGCTCTTCGAGTATTACGATAGAGGCAAAGATGTGACTCTTGTTTATTTAAAAGTTTATTTTGCTTAGATTCGTTCGTTCGCGAACCACGTATTTCTCGTAGGAATGGTTTTACTCGAATATTTAACAATGACAACCCCAGTTTATTATTGTATCTTTAATAATATAATGATTAACAAAGTGGTTTATATTATATTTCGTCGATGCGATTTCAAAATCAATTTCACATTTCTATAGTCTCAAAACATGTTAAAATACAGTACGAATTGCAATGTATGTCTTCGGCAAAATCGACATACTTGTAAAACAATTCTAAAACACCTTGTATCATAATTGTTTTTTTTGTCTTTGCGGGTGCAATGTATTATTATAACATTTTCAATACAGCAATCCGATTTCGTGAAAATATACACAAACCATTTTTTGAAAGCGCAACAACGATATGATATACATATTATGTATTGTGGTTCAATTGTTTCAAATAGTTTAACAATGGCAACAGATCCGATCTAAGGGTGGTAGAAAAGGGAGAAACCTATGTTGCTGTCAAAAAAGGTGTATCAACTTTAAAGATCTTTGAAAAATACAAATACGGTAAGCATTCCATTAGAACAGTTTATTTTTTTGCACATATTTACACGTCTTCATGTCATATAAACTTATAAACCATAAACAATCTTAAATATTATCTTTTTTTACGATATCATTAATTTATTTACGTAAATAGACATAAAACTCGAAGTCGCTTTTGCTCAGCGCTTAATTTGATCTAAAACAATATTATTCTTCTGATTTATTATTGAATAACGTAAAAATCTTTTAATTGATACATTTTACGTCTTCATGTTGGCCGATGTTTACAAATGTTGGTTTTACCTGTACTTTGGCCATTGATTTTTTCAGAATGTCCGAGTATTTTGTTAATATTATAATATTGTATTAACTGTCCACCTTTGGTGCTTAATACTATCGTATTATAAAAGTGTAACGAACTTAGATTATTTCCACATGAAATCTACAAATAGTAAAAACCACTACTAATTATAATATATATGTCGAAATGCCTGATCAATATAATAAAATAGACGAAAAGAATAAAAAAAATATCTATAATGAGTATAAAATGTAAGCCAACTGTATTCTTTAAAAACAAAAACAAAAAATAAACCAATTATTTCAACGCGTAATACTAAAATTGAGTAATCAAATTATTTTTTCATAATCTAATAACAAATAACTAGCTGTAAGCCCGTTGACCTCAACGGAGGGATTTTTTTTGCATTTTTAAGTAGTCAGAAAAGTTACTGGCGTGAAAAATAAATTACTAACCTATTTATTGAATAATCCAGAAATTCTGATAGTAAAAGAAATATCTCGGGGCGTATATCGACAGCCCTGCCCTGCAGTATTTAAATTGTAAATTATTTATTTTTGGAATAATGTTCTAGTTTGCTAACAACTATTTTTCGTAATAGCAGAAATTTCGTAAGTTATTGAATTTTTGGAATAATGTTTAAGTTTGCTAACAACCATGTTTCCTAGAAGCAGAAATTTTGTAAATTATTTAATTTTTGGAATAATGTTTATGTTTGCTAACAACCATTTTTCTTAGAAGCAGAAATTTCGTAAATTATTTTATTTTTGGTATAATTTTTAAGTTTGCTAACAATTATTTTTCATAGTAGCAAAAATAGTCCTTGTAAATTACTTAATTTTTGGAATAATTTTTAAGTTTGCTAACAATTATTTTTCCTATTAGCAGAAATAGACCTCGTAAATTATTTAATTTTTGGAATAATGTTTAAGTTTGCTAACAACCATTTTTCATAGTAGCAAAAATAGTCCTTGTAAATTACTTAATTTTTGGAAAAATGTTTAAGTTTGCTAACAATTATTCTTCCTATTAGCAGAAATAGACCTCGTAAATTATTTAATTTTTGGAATAATGTTTAAGTTTGCTAACAACCATTTTTCATAGTAGCAAAAATAGTCCTTGTAAATTACTTAATTTTTGGAATAATGTTTAAGTTTGCTAACAATTATTTTTCCTATTAGCAGAAATAGACCTCGTAAATTACTTAATTTTTGGAATAATGTTTAAGTTTGCTAACAATTATTGTTCCTATTAGCAGAAATAGACCTCGTAAATTACTTAATTTTTGGAATAATGTTTAAGTTTGCTAACAACCATTTTTCCTATTAGCAGAAATAGACCTCGTAAATTATTTAATTTTTGGAATAATGTTTAAGTTTGCTAACAACCATTTTTCATAGTAGCAAAAATAGTCCTTGTAAATTACTTAATTTTTGGAATAATGTTTAAGTTTGCCAACAATTATTTTTCCTATTAGCAGAAATAGACCTCGTAAATTATTTAATTTTTGGAATAATGTTTAAGTTTGCTAACAACCATTTTTCATAGTAGCAAAAATAGTCCTTGTAAATTACTTAATTTTTGGAATAATGTTTAAGTTTGCTAACAATTATTCTTCCTATTAGCAGAAATAGACCTCGTAAATTATTTAATTTTTGGAATAATGTTTAAGTTTGCTAACAACCATTTTTCATAGTAGCAAAAATAGTCCTTGTAAATTACTTAATTTTTGGAACAATGTTTAAGTTTGCTAAAAATCATTTTTCTTAGAAGCAGAAATTTCGTAAATTATTTTATTTTTGGTATAATTTTTAAGTTTGCTAACAATTATTTTTCCTATTAGCAGAAATATACCTCGTAAATTATTTAATTTTTGGAATAATGTTTAAGTTTGCTAACAACTATTTTTCGTATTAGCGAAAATTTCGTAAATTATTTAATATTTGGAATAATGTTTAAGTTTGCTAACAACCATTTTTCGTATATATATAAATAAATAGTTAATTAAATTAATATTTATAGTTGAGCAGCCCTATATAGCCGTTCACAACCCTGCAGGTGGAAATCTTGGAATTTTCAGAAGAGTTCAAAATCGTTTAGTGCAAGATTTCACCCACAGATGTCATTATTAGTTCACTAAAAACGCGTTTTTACGAACTACGAGGAGGACCGTCTTTCTTGACGTCATCGAAAAGGCGGAATCACGACCATATACAAACGAAAAAAGTATGTATTTAGTATGAATAAAAAAATGGTTGACAGCGGGGTTGGGGCGGAGGAGGGGGAGGGAAAATCGGGGACAATTTACAGACGGACGGACGGACGGACGGACATTATCGACTATTAATATATAGATAGTTTATACTTGTATCTGTTCGTTATAATTATGTATCGTAGTATATATACTTCGAAAAGGTTAGGTTGAGCGCCTGACTAACAAACAGTTCTCGTAAAAAACTTCTTTTGAAATACCTCCATTAGGAGGCCATGTGATTCACATTAAGAGTGGACATGCATATTTAAAAAAATATTCCACAGTTTTTTAAAAAGGGGGCGCGCCAATAACCGTTGCCTAGGGCGCAAAATAACCTCGCGCCGGTACTGCGGATGAGTACTAAATTGTCCCGGAAATTTGAGCAAATTCAGAAAATAAAATTTTGGAATTGGAAGAGCTAAAAAAAAAAACGTAAGTCGGAGATAGTCTGGGGAAAAAGTATAGTGAATTGAGGATTTCAAATTCCTCGGTGGGCTAAAAAAAAAAAACTTTTTCTCTAACTAAACTTTAACCCTAGTTTCGGAGATAATCTGGGGAAAAAGTAGGGTAAGGGATTGAAAATTAATCAATCCAGAAATTCCGGATTACAAAAAGGCTTCGGGATTGGATACCCTAATTCTTGGGTTTTTGGATTCGAAAGTCAGCAAGTCGGACAAATATCCCGGATTCACTTGCAAGACATCTGGCAACCCTATTTGTAGAGAGGTTTATTGCACACCTGCAGGAGTTGAAGTGTCGTTATAAAATGAATTTGGAAGCTTTTGACTTGGACCCACAAACTGTATGGATTCTTATTTCTCATTGCGTCAATATCGCTCCAATTATTAACATTATCAAAGATAACAAAGACAGGTTAAAATGAAGGTCCTTTTTGAAACGAATTTTAGGTTTTTGAAAATTAGGATACGTTTTAAAATATGCGAAGATATTTTTATCGTTTTATTTACAAATTATACTTATAACATAAATTATTTATCTGTTTGTCTGCCTACTGTGACGTCAAAAGTATGCATAGCATAGCACAAGACACACACACTCTTTCTGTTGGTGTATCGTGCGAATATTCTAGACAAGCGATATAGTCACCTGATATTTATAATTTGCCACCTGTATGGTCGAGTGGTCAACGTTGTTGGCTTCGGTTACGGAGGTCCCGGGTTCGAATCCCGGTACGGACAGTTTTATAAATTGATTTTTCAATCGATTTATGAATTTCTGTTCGAAGGCATGGATGTATGTGATGTCTTGAATTGACCCCCTCCCACCCATCCTATCCTATGAACAGGGCGTATCGAGAGCGATTAGCTAACCACTAACCCTATCCTTCTATTCATACTCTCATTGAAAAAGAGAGGTTGAGCAACTGAATAACAAGCAGTTCTCGTAGAAACACATCTTTTGAGATAAACTCCACTAGTCCATATGCCCCACATTGGGAGCGGACATGGATATTTATAATACTAGTATTTAGAGGTTCCAACCTGAAATAAACTGATTTTCTTAAATAAAACTTATTTTTACGGGTATGGGGGCACGGAAAAATATGGAAACTCAAAAAGGTTGAGAAATTATTTTATACACAATCGGTTTTATTCCCGCGAGCGTGGTACTTATTTTGACCGGTCTGAAATACCCAACAAAATCACGTTTTGAGTTTACGAATCGTCCAACACAATCACATGTTGGGTAGTTCAGACCGTTCAAAATAAGTACAGAGAGTGCGGGGTTGGGAATTGCCTTATTCTAAGTGTTTTTCTTTTTATCTGTTATATATTACGAACACATCACAAAAAGTTTTCTACAAAAAATCATCTACTATGAAATTTAATCGTTCAACAATAATTCACGCTAAACTATTGCCGATTCAAACTCATCCTTCTCGTGTCAAAAATTGGCGGGAAATAAGTATGGTGGGAAGAATGTTTGTTTTCGCGGAGCATTATTAAATGCGGATTAATGTCAGCAGGAAAATATCCCATGGAAAACTAAAAATCGCAACAATAAATTAGATATCGGCAACGAAAACACGTTATCACAATATTCACACCGCCTGAATGTCTGATGAGTTTTATTCAAGACTCAAACAAAGACGCCATATTGCAATATATTTGACAGTTGGCGCCCCAGGAAAAAACAATGAAAAATTGAATGAAAATCTGAGACTTATATTAATATTATGATACCAAAGATTGCTTAGAACGATATTTATTTGACGCACTTATATGAATATGAATAGAAGCTTCAATTTCTTAAATTACACTCTTTGTGAAGTTTATAAAGTTTGCGTATGTGCGATAAAACTTATGATTATACACAACTATTAATTGTATTTTACTTCAGAAATTAAAATCTTTGTTCGTAATAACAAAATACTAAGTATTCTGTCTTTTATTTACCAAATATAAAGTAGGCTAAATGCTGAAAAACATTGTAAGTGTTGGGCTTTTTTTAGTGAGAGATAACGTTTGCCTATAACCAAATTTGCCTTATCCATACCTGAATAAGATTTCACTTTTTATTAAATATGCATGTTTTACCCGTTCCATGTCATAATCAATTTCACGGGTTCATCGTCATATATTATTTACAAATGAAACTAAAACAACATTTGATTCACAATCAGTTGGTAATTGTACATGTTATTAAATGTTAATTTTATAATATCGCGAAAGGCCAGCCACGTTTAACACTTTACATCAGTACCCAAAATTGTTGACTAATATAAAAATGCCAAGTTATTTATGTTCCATAAATAATTATGTGGAACTGTCCCGTTAAAGTAAGCTTATGCAACGAGAAGAAAAGATAACGTGCGTCTCTGTTATTAAATGCGTGTGTGGGTAAATTCGACAGCATATCAATAATTTGAATTCAGAACCGTCAATAATTAAGATGGAATCGTTTACATCGCTTATTCGGTGTTGCCAACTTCATCAATCATAATTCTTGGCAACAGCTCTGATATGAAGTAATCCGTAAATGAATTCGAATAATATTTCATAGCTAGGTACCTACTTACCTAAATACGCAACCGTAGATAGAAATTTTACATTGCTACCACATTGGAAATATCAAGCATTCCATACATAATTTTAAAAATAGAATTACTTTAATGAAATCTTTATAAATAAAGATACAACTATTAAGAATTAGAAAAATATAATTAAAAAATATATTTTTGTACTCCTTCCACATTTTATTTCAGAAATTTTGAATTGTTTGTTATATTTATGGAATAAACACATGGAATTTGTTTTACATAAGGTTTCCTTCTTAATAAGAAGTTTGCTTAAAACTTTTCTTTCACAACTTAGTACAACAAATGTATTGTTACGTTATATTCTATACTTCTTTTACATTTTGACTAAATCTAATTTTACTTTAATCTGTAGAACTTTGAAATATTTGCTTTTACAATATTATTACACCATAAATATATAACACTTTAAAATAAATTTATGATTTTATTTGTAATAATTTCGTAATATGGAAATAATATTGAGTTATTAAGTTAAGAAGGCTTTCTATATATATCAGGTATGTACGAAGTTTGATTGAGGCACAATTATTATTATTAGAAAATTTACGACTGGGATCATCAGACAATTACTTGTCGTGCCTTTTTGATATGTTTGAACGACAAACAAATCACAGAAACGTATGTAATTCGAAACAAATGAATTAGAATTTGTAACCATAACAAGTATTGTTAAATAATTGAATTGGCAACTACAATACTTAATCAACTTAATGCAATTAATGCATAAAGTGTCTGTTTTAATTAAGGATTTAACTGTAAATCCTTGATGTAAAAGAACTGTATTTAAAATAATAAAACTTTTTTTGTACTAATTCTATACTTATATTGAGAAAAATCGCGAATTGATAACGCTTGTAATGAGTGAAATCGACATTTATTAAAAATAAATAATAAGCTGAATGTATATTACAGTATTTTTGTTCTACTTCTTTATCACAATATAATTCTACCAAGTAAATGCCAATTCAATCAAAAGATTGCGGAGTCAATAAAAAAAATGTTCGGTTTTTTTTTATAAACATTTGTATTTATTTGGCTTGTAAAGTCGAGCTGATCTTGCTATTTACCTTTTTACTGCTATTTATTGAAGGATTATGTATTTATTTAATCCTACGTTATCTTGCCAAATTTCAAGACGAATGGTTTGAATCCCACACTATTGGTTTTAAAATTTTGTAACTTTCTTAGCTCAAATTCGCATATTTGGTTTGCGTCACAATCCAACTGTTATTAATTACCTATTATGTTAATCAATGAAATCGTCCAACACATCTCTACCTGGCTAGACAACACAAGTGACTTGTTGTAAACATATTAAAATGGATGAGTAAACAAAATGGACGATTTTTACTACATCCGCATCGTAAAGAGTGACTTCCGGTTTAGTTATATTTTTTGTGGAATTATTGTGCGGGCCGCCAAGAATTCGAGTCGAAGCGGCGCCCACCGTACAAGCCAAACAAGTTGTCGGGTTTGACCGTGTTTCCAAAGGAAATTCCAAGTTTATTATGTGGAAAAGAGCGCCTCTCGTCTTGCGTCTTTCGCACCGACGCGACGGCTGGCGTCTTCTGGATGGCGTCGCGGCATTTCGACGCTGCCAATTCGTCACTAAAACACTCAGCCGTCAATATCAAACAGTGACAACAAACAATAATATTTTATTTATTATGTCATATCTTGTGATCATGTTGATTGATGTCAAAGTGATGTTTAATGATCAATTGTATGATTAAAACTAAAACTGCTACTGGAACAGTACCATGAGACGTTTCAGTGTTAAAAACATTAACCTTGGATGCTGTACTCTTCCATTAATCTTGTCGCTAGCGACCCGGATTTTGCCTTTCGACATTTTTAGGATTTTCAAGTACACGAAGGTCGTTAGCGACAAGATTAATGGAAGAGTATACCATTCAGACAATTCCAATCTGATATTGAAATTCCATCAAGCACCTTCAGTCGGAATTCTAAATAACCTTGGAATTCACAAATTTGCAATACCAATTGCTTATTACACCTTTTTATTTAAATTTGGTTTGAATATTTTTTTCCATGTCCGCTCCCAATATGGAGCATATGGACTCCTAATGAAGTTTATCTCAACAGAAATGTTTCTACGAGAACTGCTTGTTACTCAGTTGCTCAACCTCTCTTTTTCCAAAGAGAGTATGAATAGAAGGAAAGGGCTAGGACAGGACTAGTGGCAAGCTAATCGCTTTCGATACGCCCGTTCATAGGATAGGATGGGTGGGTGGGGGGAATTGAAGACATCGCATACATCCATGCCTACGTACAGAAATTCATAAATCGATTGAAAAATCAATTTATAAAACTGCCCGTACCGGGATTCGAACCCGTGCCCTCCGTAGCGGTAGCCAACGATGTTGACCACTCGAAACCACAGGCGGCTGTATAAATAGCACTGCTTAATTTTATTTATTATCAGTTGATAATGTACGTCATGAGCGAAACCTGATCTTCATAAATAAAAGTCTAAGCAGTTCAAAGGAATGTTGCGTTTTTTTAATAAAATGCCTTTACATCAAGTATTTATTTTTAATATTTGGCATTACTATTAGAGTACAGGTATGTATTTTAATGTTGAAAGATCATACGAGAAAAACTTGATGAGAATTTTATGGTAAGTCACTGGAGATCAACCCGAAGTAAATTGACATCACAAGCACCCACGTCTAAGGTGTCAAAATTAAATTGAAGAAAATTCTAAATTTGACATTGACGGGAATCGAACCCAGTCCCGCCTGGTCGTTAGATCAAGCTCTTACCAACTGCGGGTGACATATTGAACATGTATTGACAGTGAACACCCTAAAAGTGAACCTTGGATAAGTCCACTGTTTCCTAAATTAGGTAGAACTCCCTCATGACGAGCACTGCAGGCTCAGTTTTATTTTTGCTTGCAAACAGGGGACGTTCAATAACAATACGGGAGCAGTGAAAGAGTACTGATATTAAATGGAGTAATAAGAAACGTGTTTCGTATGTTATGTCACATGGTGTCGAAGTAATTAATTTATTTTCCCGCTAGTTTTTTATGTACATTTTCTTACGTTTCTAGAATTTACTACTTGATATTCAAGCTCCAATGTTTTCGCTGCGCTTTTCTTTCCAATATATGTAAACTACCAGCGGTGCTATTCCAGCGCACACAACACTTATTTTGACCGGTCTAAAATACATACTCAACACTATCACGTTTTGAGTATACAGACGACAGCAACACAATTACGTCACGTATTATTATTAGATCGTTCATAATAAGTGAATGTGCCCTGGAATAGCTCCGTAGAGAAATATCGTGTGTTTTTACAGTGACTTCTGATTAAGACAATCACATTTTTAAAATATGGATAATAGATAAAACTATCATTATGGTATTAATGATATTGGTTGAAAACATTTTTACTCAGCCTTATTATTAAGTCTTTTAACTATCTATGTCAGATAGCAGAGAGATAGTGGAGCAATTTATCTCATCATTTCTCTGCTATCTGACGTAGGTGGATATTTCAAACGCTGGAGACGAAATGTATATGAACAATCGTCGCGGTATCAACGCCGGGCAGTTTTCGAAGCTTGGCCACCTGTCAAAAACATTACGTCGCCACGTCCAGACTATTGTTGCGACCTGTATGCACTTTACAGCGCCGTGCATTTACGTGCGTTATCGGAAAAACGCATTACTATTTTCTCTACATTACACACATTGCTTGCTATATATAGCTTTCGCGAACTGCGCGGCCCTGTTTGAAAGCTTTTTGCAAATTAATATTTGACATTAGTTCTAATAATAGCCAACACGTATGATTTTTTTTTTATTTCTCTCGGTTATCATATAATGCATTTACTTATTAACACAAATATATCCAGCGGTGGGCTTCCAATACGTTTTACAAGGATTTTTTTTTATCACTCCTATGCAATTATATGCAATATATTGTTACTTAATACCAGGGCTGTGGAGTCGGAGTCGCGGAGTCGTGGTATTTTGGCCGGAGTCGGAGTCGTGAAAAATTAGCGGCTCGATTTTTTTTTTGAAAAATATATTTAATGATGTGTATTTAAACAAAATAGTCAAAAGTGTCAACATTTCATGCTCGGCTGACTAAAGATGATCTGATGGTATACATATATATAAGTTAAAATTAAATTATTGAAATAATTTCCTCGGAGTCGGAGTCGTTAATTATTTAAAAGCTGGAGTCTGAGTCGTATTCGGAGTCGTCTTTTTTTCACGTGACTCCACAGCCCTACTTAATACACTTGAGTCGCCCATTTCCAAAACTAGCTTCATTTTCATTTTTTAGACATACCAACAAAAGAACGTGTATGTAGGGAACAGTTATTTTGAAATAAAAATCATATTTTCTTGAATCAAATTGAAGAATATATTATCTATTTCAATTTGATTCACTAAAATATGGTTATTTTTTTCACGAAGAGGGTTCTCAACACGTTTTTTTATAATTCTTTACGAAATTTGAAATGGGCGACTCACTTATAATATGTAACCATATGCAATTTACTATAAACTTATCAATCTAAATGGCTATACTACTGCGTATAATGAAGCTGTCGTATATAACATATTAGTCAGAAATTGCAGTTACATACTAATTTGATCTGAGAATATTGTTTTCTATTAAATTAACAAGGTGCTCGCTGTCCTCAGTCAATTTTGAAATGGGGTTCGCGCGAGCCCTTCCGAGCCCCCTATAGCCCCCCCCCTCCAGAATATATATATATATATATATATATTCTCGGGTCCGTAACACAATGGTCAACGTCGTTGGCTTCCATGACGTATCTCACGGGCTCGAATTCTGTTACGGATAGCATTTTTTCAATTGATTTCTGTTCGAAGACATGGACGTTTGTGATGGCTTAAAATTTCTTTCCCCCTTTCAATCTTAAATAACAGCATGAGTCGAGAACGATTAGCTAACCACGTATTGTCCTTAACATATCTTTTCCGTACACGTAACAGCAAATTATTTCCAGGAGCACCTTATCAAAGAAACAATTACCCAACGATTTTTGCTAATTTGTTGGGCAACAATTATGAAAAAACGGATGAACATAAACGTTTTTTTTTGTTGTCAAGTTTAATTGTAGATTTTTAACGCCAAATAATGTTCTCAATTCAAAACCCAAATAAATAAAAACATTTTAATTGAAAATAAAACCTATTTAAATTCCAATCTTCCAAAAGATTCACATCATTGCATTCTGCAATTTTAAGCAATTATTATTTTACACTATATGAACCTTCGAGAAGTAAAGTAAGCCAATTAGTATATTTGTAAAACTTTTCTATCTGACTTTTAAGTACAATCGTAATATGTTTACTTGGTGTTTTGGTGGATTGCATATTTTTATTTTAGAGAGATAAATAATTTTATTTATTGCATTGTATTTACTAAGCTCACTTCACTTTTACGATACTTGGAGACATGTAGAATATTATAATGCATCTAACTCATTGTTTCCTAAAATAACACTTGGCTTACTTCACCTCTCAGAAGCTCAATGAACGATGCATAATTAAAATTATCATATTTATCTAGCGCATAACAAAATTGATTTACAACAAATATTTCTTCAAATCTTACTAATTTGAAGCGGAATTTAAAAAACCCGTTATACACATTGTTACTTTAATTTTGTAAGTGTGAAAATATTGAACACAAATTTTGGAATTTTTAAATTCCGGTTGATGGTAAAATTATTATCTAAGTCTTTAAAAAAATACCCAACTAAGACAGTTTGCAGATTATACAGTCGATATAATTATTATATTTTTATAGGCACCTTCCTTTGATGTAATAGTATATAAACTCTCTAAGAGTGTATCTACATAATAAAGACTTAAAGCGAGGTGTAATTTGATGTGTGTTGGAACATTCAAGATGTAATGAAAAAAGAATAAAAGTATTTTTGTATAGGACCATCCAATAAATGCACTTATTTACGTATTTTATGAGTAGAGTTTGCGAATGTTGTTTGTCAGAGAAGCGAAATAAAAGGGGTCGCAAATATTCAATATGTAAAAAGTGTGGTCAAGATATATTCTTAAATATCTATTTTAATATGGATGATACAATGTTTATAATTAAGGTATTCTTATATCATAGTTTTTTGGACCTTTTGTAGTTTATATAAATACACGATAACGCGATGCGATAATGAGATAAGCGCCCGCTTATCAGCGATCGTTCGTAAGATAACCACGCGTGAACGCATCAGTTGCAAATACATATTTGCACTGAAATGACGTCTTTTTTACGCGCAACTTAAAATATGATTATTTATTAAAAAACCACGGATTTTTATAAAAAAAAATGTATGATGAATGATGCAGAGAGATATTTTAAAGCCCTTAGACTATTTTTTTTTGTTGTGAAATTCATAAGAATAAGGCCAATAATGAGGAAACCACTGGGGTCCCTAAACGACCCCCATCGGCAGAGAAGTATTTTTCTAGTCTCCGAGCCGTGAGAGATATTATGATGTGAGGTTAAAATTTATAAAAACTGCCACTTCGTTATTGAACTGACGTATTCCACACACAATTTGAAAACGCTTATATTTGCCCAAACATGTTTAAAAGCACTAAATTGTTTATGGCCGTGAAAGCTTTTCTTGATAATTGTGAAATGATCTAGCAACTTCAATTAATTTTCAAAGAGATCCATACAGCTAACATGTTCAATTATATTAAATTTATGCGTCTAAAAGCAAAAATCGATGGCTGGATCGCCCCGGACGACAAAACGTCTTGTGACGTCGCTGACTTAGTTGTACAAGAATGGTAAAAGTAAGTTGATACACTCTATTGTTAATGGAGCACAGTAGTTTAGACTCCTAAAAGAAGACTGGTTTGTTAGTGAACTCCCTACACCCTGTTTCAAAAAAAAAATCGTGGGGTTCAATACTTACGTCACGTAACAAAACTAAGAAAAATCAAATATGATTTAACTCTGTATAATTAACCCTTTGAGTGGTGAGTTAATTTTTACTAAATTAGGTTTTTTCTTATATTTTGATTATTTGTAGTATTGCCACACACAAAAATATAAAAACCTTTGTTTTTGGTTACGGTCCAATCTGGGAAGAATATTAGTTATTATTTCAAGAAGAAAATATTTTTTTTAATTATAAAACTCATAGTTAAAAATGTAAAGTAAACTAATTCATTATTACTTTTGATTTATCATCTGCCTTAATGTGCTGCTCTACAGACGTCGATTCCAGAAAGGAATCGATCCCAAATAGAATTTTAGACTCAATATTATATGGCTACCGAATTGTTTAAAAATTTTCCCCTTTTTTAAAAACATTTTCTTCATTTTCCATACAAAATAAAAATAATGTGGTAGCCAAGTCACTGGTGGGTGTGTCTAGTATCCATATCTGAAGAAAAAACAAAAATTCAATAAAAAATATGAGCATGGCAATATATAATAGATGACAAGCTACTCCTCAAAGGGTTAATTTTTTTTGTTTAATTATGTTGGAGACACAATATTTAACAAGACAATACGTTATGTATTAATTGAATTAGGTAGATCTCGTTTGAAATAGTTTAATAAATAGTCATGCGTTTAGTTCAACAACGTATCTCAAATATTTTATGGAAATCAACCATTATTTACAATATGGTTGTTTGTCAATATGCTTTTTCACACTGACGTATGTATGTGAAATCATTTGATATGGCTACAGTATTCAAAATGGAAGAATCGGAATCATTAGGCGTAATTGGTGCACGCGGCTTGACGCTTGACGGTCAATGCGACTGCCGGAGGGCGCCTCATGTCAGGCGCCCAGGCGACCCGGAGGCCCGTCGTCGCGCCTTCATCTCCCTCGCTACCCACAACTCGAATCTCAAAGGCGCCATTCGCCTGCCCGCCACCCGGCTCCATACAACTTTTTTACTTCTGCACTCGCTTACCATAACTAAACTTCCAATGCCACAATAGCAATTGATTGCGACATGACATATTTTATAACTCATTAAGTTATATCTCTACTACATACTCAATTTGAGCTTACTCTGTGGAAAGGAAAAAGGTCGTAACCCACAGTTTTTTCAAAACAGTTTTTTTTTGATAATCACAATGTATCAAACTTGATAAACGTTCTATCAAAAGGATGCAAGCTGCAAATACCGAATTAGTATCTAAATTTAGCGTTTATGTTTAAAAAAGATGACCTTGTAAAATATTAAAACCAAGAAAAAAGACTGAAATAAAGGTTTTTCCTAGACAGTTTATTTAATTAATATTAGATTATCTCAATTAAACACCAGTTTAGAAGTCTCCGCGCACTTCGAGGTTGTGTATAATTCATAATTTGCATATGGCCCAAAGTCATCAAAACACGTTTTTTGCGCCTCTTGTAAAATTTGACATGTGCGGGTTACGTCCTTTTTCCTTTCCACAGTCGATATGTATATATTAAATTATCTTAAATTTGATTCTATACAGTACCGACGCGAGGTGATTTGGCGCCATAATCAACATTCACCACAAAATCGGTTGAATTTCGGGATTGAAGAATTGTTTTTTCGGCAAATTTTAAATCCTGGGAATTTACGAATTTCGTAAAATGAAAAAATGTGAGAACTTTTTTTTTAGCTCTTCATCTGTACATGTGTACATTTTTTTTTATTTTTGTAAAATCCGTCGGGTAGGTTAATTTCGATAAAATTACAAAAATGTGGCAGGGCGGAGCCCTAACTCATTTTCAGGTGCCAGATCGCCGACCTCCCCCGACCTGGCCCCACTACACCACTGCTCCCAACACGAGTGTTTGAGCGACTAAAAGACGACTAGTTCTCGTAAATAAAAGATTATATTTATTGAGAAGCTCAATTACAAAGTAATACTTCCACATTGGGAGCGGACATGATATGTCATGCATCGAATAAGCCGAATCCTTATATTGGTACAATTGATTAAGAATTCTGCTTCACAGTCCTGGTTCATGACATAAATTCAAATTGGACATACTAATGAGATGTAGACGATTTCTTTTTTTCAATATTTTTTTATATCTTCATGCTTTCGTGTGAGGCAGTGACAGAGAAAATATTAATCCTAATAATTATACATAATTTACCGCTGAAAGATATCTGTTTGTTGTTTATTTTCAGGGACGTAGTCATCTCATAGCAGAGTCATGCAATGCATGAAGGCCCAGTGAAAAGAGGGGACCAAATCTAAGAATGTACTGTTCTCGCATTCTTCGTTTTCCCGGATAGATCGTTTATTTTTCATGATCCCTTCTAAGCACTAATAAGAACAATGTTAAATAATATCGCGTTAATCGTTCCCCGATTTATCGATTTCCTCGATCTATCGCCCCATCACAAATATTATTCCGATAGACTTTTTTTGTTGAATTTTTTTCGCTAAAATATAGTCTTACTTCGCATTTCGTTTCGCATTTTTTTTTAACTCACTACTAAAATGACTATATGAAGAAAACTAGAACTCTAGCTGAGAAACTGAAAACAATTCTAGACGTTGAAAAAAAAATCAAGAAGAAAAACGAATTAACATAGCAAAAAGAGTTTACCTAGAAAAGTACGCGAGTTTGAAGGGTATCTGTTAAAAATTAAGTGCCAGCAGCTAATAGGCAACTTTGTATTTATAAAGCAATTAAAATATATTAATATTCTTTAATAAAAAAAGAGGAATAAATCCTTCTCTTTCAATCCCAGGATCCGGGATTGATTATTTACGCTAATTTTATGTATTATTTTTTTATATATCACAAATTTGAATACAAAAATAGCTGGCAATACAGCTATTGGCCAATGCAATTTTTTTTCACTATCCACAGTTGCTTGAGATCAATCAAATATAATAAACATCCGTGTCCATGACCTCAAATTAAAATTTAAAAAAAACTTATACCGCCCTAAAATAAAAATGGTTGCAATTGAATTTTGTATAAAATATGACAAAAAACTGTTTGTTTATGTCTACGACTGCTATAAAATATGAAAAGAAGTAAGACCACAATTCATTTATTTTGTATGCAGGAATGGGCTGGGGGGGGGCTCGCGCGAGCCTCTTGTTAATTTTTGGCGCGGCCAGCGAGCTCCTTGTTAAGATAAGAAAATCATTCGTCTTAGATCAAATCATCACATAATTGGAATTTTTGTAGATGGTTAAATTTGAAAATTAGTTGTTCCTTCATTTTTTCATTCAGCATTGTGGGCTTCCGTGTCGGACCTCACGGGCTCGAGTCCTAGTACGAAACCGCATTTTTTCAATCGATTTATCTATTTTTTTTTCGAAGGCATGGGTGTTTGTGATGTCTTAATATTGCCTCCCACTCTTTCGATCCTTCAATTCAACTGGGCGCTACTATTAATTAATCACTAGTACTGTCTTATCATTATCATTTTATTCCTACTACCCTCTTTAGAAAAGAGAGGTTGAGCGACTAAATAACAAGCAGTTCTCATAGAAAAATAACTTTTGTTGAGATACCTTCATAAGGAGGCCATATGCTTGACATTGTATAATATAAAAATATGGAAATAAACAAACTGTATATTATTAAATATCTATATGGTTGGTACATTAGCAATTTGCTAAAATGCAAGATATTGTTTACTCTCTAAACCAGAGGATCTTCACCTTTTTAGTGACGCGCACCCCCCTGAATCTGAAAATATGTTCTCGTACCCCCTTTAAAATTTATTTACGTAGTTGTAATAGATTTAATGTATTACAGATAGTCAAATTATGATTCTCTGAAATATCCGATCACTGACACAAACACGCTAGTCGTAAACAAATTTTCTGTTTCTTTTTTTTCTATTACTTTTGAGATCCATTTTGTACGGATGTCGGATTGTATTGACCATTCGCTAATCGTAGCTATTTTGAGAAAAGAAATTATTTTATTCGAATAATAGTATAAATCATCTTAATTTTATATTACCTCAAACAGGCACATAACAAAAATATTTTTTGTAAAAGTAAAAAAGATAAAATAAATAATTTAATTTCAATGCTATCCAAAATATAATTCAAATATCACATTTTACAATCAAAAATTATCAAGTTCACTGATTTATTTTTTAACTTTGGAAATGATTATTTATTTCGTAAATATTATCGTCGTTCACAGCAAAAACATATTTTTCTCCAAAGAGGTTCAAATAAAAGAATTCTTTAGATAAGGGAATATATATGAAACCGCTGGTAGCCCCACGAAGCCGCCATGTTTATTAAATGATAGAGGTGTTTACGCATAGAGCGTTTCAGATGTTGTGTTGTACATTTATTTACAAATAATATTGTAAAGTACACTCCGAATTCCCTTGATCGTGAAATATTAAAATAACATTAATTTCGGAGTTATTTAAAATGACATGCCGAACATTAATTTGATGAATATCGAAAATAAAAACAGAAAATGCATTATGGTACTACATCTACAACATGTTTTGCTATTTTTGGCTTTCATAAAATACCGAGTTTGTTGAGATTCCAATCTACAAGTGAACGGTATCATTGTGCGTAAATAAGTGATGAGATTGCGAATCTGTGGTTCATCTACTTTAATATGTACACAATATCTTGTGATAGACAAAACGTAATGTGACAGTTCAGAAGAGTGATCTATTTTAAGAAAATACTGCACTTATTTATAGATGCCAAGACTGGAGAATGGTCTTGTTGAATTTTCTCTAATATTCAGTTCTACATAATCCTATGATTTATAAGTGTTTCAATGATGACTTTAACAATAATATTTACGTGCGTCGCGACATGCCTGGTTTTGATATGTATAGGTGAGTTTTTATACTACAAATTCTATTTCATGTATGTTTCCCCAAAAGAATAAAACAGGATTTCTGTGGAATGTCTTCCCATCGTATTTTGCTTAGGCACATTATAAGCGAACCAAATCTTTTGAAATATATTAATTGAAATTTGTACAAATGCACAATTGATATTGGTTAACTTTTTTTAAATACGTTAGTTTTGTTAATACTTATTGGAATATAGATCTTTTGATGTACATAATAATTCTAAATGAATTAAGCTACAATGTTAGATAGTTATCAAACATGTATTTATACATTTTTTGAGAAACTTTTACAAATACTTTAGTTTAACTAAGTATTTGTAAAATTAATCCAATCGGGTGTATAGTTTTTTCTATATTGTTGACATTTCAATCAACAGCACCGTCCAGTTGCTGGGCGGCCGTCGCCCAGACTGCACAAGCGCAGGCCACAGTAGAAGCCGGGGCAGGTGGTTCAGAAACTCGCTACTGCGAATTCTACAATGAGACAGCGTGCTCCAAAAACGCTATTAACTGTCACGGCCCTGAGGAATGTGAGCCTCTCGATCCAGAAAAACGAAACCACTGTTTTGTGCTATGGCACACTGACAACGCTACGGGCGCGAGCACCATCAAGCTCAAAGGTTGCTTCATGGACAGCAAGGAGTGCTATGATCGCGAAGCCTGCATTGAGGAGTCTCATCGGCCTAAAAAGGACCTCATGTTCTGCTGCTGCGAGGGTAATATGTGCAATCAGAACTTTACCTGGAGCCCTTCACCGACGGAAGCTCCCGCTGTTATAGTTGGCACTAAACCTGAGATCGAAGTCGCTTTCTACAAGATCTTGGTATATGCCGGGCTCGCGGTGACGGTATTGGCAGCTGGCGCGTTATCGCTCTGTTTCATGTACCGTCGCAACAAAATGAATCTGTTCAATGAGTTGCCTACTGCCGAACCTTCCTGCCCGCCGTCTCCTGAGGGACTCGAAGAAGGAGGAAATCTTCCTATTATATTGAGAGAGGTGCGGGCAAGAGGAAGGTTTGGAGCCGTGTGGCGGGCACATCTCAATCAACAGGAGGTTGCCGTGAAGATATTCCCCGTTCAGGACAAGCAGTCGTGGGTGTCCGAGCAGGAGATATTTAAACTCCCTCGAATGAACCACGCTGATATCCTTCAATACATCGGAGTGGAGAAACGAGGAGACAACTTGCAAGCGGAGTACTGGCTTATCACCGCTTATCATGAGAAGGTATTTTAATTTTTGTACTTTTCTTTTTGCTTGGCTAATTCTTGTTTCCCTGAAAAGGAAGTTCAAGCGGCTGATTTTCAGCCTCTTTTTGCTAAATATATTGAATTGGAATTCTAATCATCTTATTATATACAATCTCTCTTTAAGTATTTTTTTTTTGACACTGAAAGATATGATTTCGAGTCTCAATGCGTGTATGTCTATAAATATCTTCAATGGGAGTAACTTGTAGTACCACGTTGGCCTTTGATGTTAATTTATTAACAGCAGCCGCTATTAACTAATAAAATCATATTGATAGTCCATTATTAATAAATGTATAACTTGGCAGGGTTCCCTGTGTGACTACTTGAAAGCGAACACGCTGACATGGGCGGAAGCGTGGCGGGTAGCGCACACTATGTCTCGCGGCCTCACACACTTGCACGACGAAGTCGCCGCATCTCGCGCCGGAGCTCGCAAGCCTGCCCTAGCTCACAGAGACTTCAAGAGCAAGAATGTTCTACTCAAGACGGATATGTCCGTCTGCATTGCCGACTTTGGCCTGGCCCTAGTCTTTCAGCCGGGTAAACCGTGCGGGGATACCCACGGACAGGTGATCATCTTTTTATTAAATTTTGTCCAATCAAATATGAATATATTTTTATATGTAAATATATTTTTAAAATCTATTTAATGTATAAATGTATAAAAGACAGCAGCAAACTTTTGTTTTTAACCCGCAACGTGCCATCCTAAAAAATCACGTTCACTGCCATGATGGCATCTCAGTTTCACTGTTTATTGACAGTATTTAAACCTAAGTTAGAAGATAAAAAATAATTTTAAAAATGTATATATGCTAGAATACCTAAAATGATAAATACTTATTGACAATATTAAGAGAAATATTGAATGATTTAATGGCTCAACTATTTACGATTGCATCATGGGCATGGAGGTGTTAATAAAAAAATCATAAATTTGTTACTCTACTGGTTGAGTTCCCAGTTATGAAATGTGTTTTGCTTCTTTGGAGGAGTTTCTTCGGATTTACTGTCTTAATTTTTTTTTATTTATAGCGCAGACATTGATTCTGTTTCTTTTCTTATAAATGAATAAATGAAGGGTGGGATTTTTTTCTACTAGGTGTAGTGGCGAGGACGAAACACAAATAATAACATTACTAGATTACAACATTAATTACATGTCTTTGTAGGGGAGAATACTATTGGAAATAAATCAAATATTATGAGGCCATTCTTAATTGTTAAAATGTTATTTACTGTTAATGCTCTTATGATATCTGAGTATATATGCTCTTTATTTTTAATCCCTACTTATTTATTCGATGCAGTATTCCTTCATTACTAATTTTAATAAAATTGTCACGAGTATATTCGAATCGCTTCATTTCAAAACCGGATAACGGTTTTTATAGAATTTTGAGCAAGATTATATAAATAAAGAAAAATGTTTTTCACCTATGTAATGGACAAAGTTTTAGTTCTGAAAAATGTTAAAAACTCACAATATTTCTAACCAAAACGTTAGTTTATTTTTGAAACCACCTTAATTAAATAAAAGTGTGAATTTCAATTGGTCTTAAAATAGATAAGTCAATCAGTGCACTCGTTGACGGATAAGTGATATGAATTCTGACAAACATATTATTTGCATACTTGTTGAAATGTACAAATCACGTCATAATGAGCAGAAATCACTAATTTGACAAGTATAACGTTTTCCTATTTTTTTCGAATCTACCAAAAGTTATTTTGGCTGGATTTGAATACGAATTTTGATACATTAGATCAGTGGTCGGCAAACTTATTTGCCAAAGAGCCAAATATGAACATTACAAACAATTTAAAAAAATATTGGGAGCCAAATCAGTCTATTAATGTCCGCACTTAAGGGGCCAAAGAGCCGCACTTTGACGAATGCGTTAGATCTATGAGACTGGGTGAATCTTGGAACTGATGCCGAGAGTTTATAGAAAAACAACTCAAAAGTCTGGTCATGTTATTAACGAGTATTTTGTTAAAATATTATACCGTGATAAAAATCTCAGCAATGTTGACTTTAGTGAACAAAATAGGGTAACAGATATCTATTTTTATCTTGATCATACTAAATGCTATCTAGTTTTTCTACAAATGTATGTACTTCGGACATGTCAACACGTTAACTTCTTACTGGGAATATTTATCTGATGTGATAACAGTTCATCTCAGACTTGTAAACTTGTTTAATTTTAAATATAATTTGATTCGATAGCCTCAATTTCTTACTGATAATTTTATGATAACGCCATTCAATAGCTTGGAGGATCACAAAGTGTACACAACTGCACTCCGATAACTAGCTGTAGGGAAAATAAGAAACCTTGATAATTGAAAAAAAACTCTTGATTTATTACGTTGCACTTCGGTTGAAATGGTGAATTTTAACCGTGGATGTATTTCAGTGGTCGGAAACCTAGACTCATGCTAAGACCTGGGCCAAATGAATAAATACAATTTTACAAATTCTGACTGACTGACTAGTGTCTTTCATCTTTTACAGAGAGAAGAGCTCTCACTCTGTTATCTTTTGATGTTGTTTTTTGATCGTTTTCTTTTTTCCCCTTCAGTGCCTGTATGATCCATATTATTTGAATAATTCTACACCATTGTGATATATATATCCATATATATATCGAATGTGGAACGGAAAAAGGACATAACTCACACATAGCAAACTTTACTTATATTTTGGGCCATATGCAAATTATGAAATATACACAATCTTGAAGTGCACGGAGACTTCTAAACTGGTGTTAAATTGACATAATCTAATTTAAATTAACCCTCCAGAGACGAGAGCTTTATTTCGATAAAAAAAAATATTTTTTAAGCCACATTGAAATCACGGATAACTTTTATTCCTAACAAAAATTTAAAAAAAAAAAACTTAAAGTCGTTGTATAGAAACCCCGCATGACTATATGGTCATGCTCATCCTTTATTACCGTGCAATATTGTGTGCGGACAGGAGGAAGGACAAAAGTGACTTTGTGGGCACGCAAACATTCGGGGTTGAAATATAGCTAAATGTGAAATTTTTAAAAATATTTACAATTCGACCTCTTTTGATCAACCTAATTTTAATAGAAATATATTAGCAAAAGAACTGTAAATAATTTGATGTTTTGTTAAAAAAATAACTAACAGTTTCAAAAAGTCTATTAAAATATATGGAAATTCAAAAAATCGCATGTGCTTTTGGTGACCGTTTCTGTCCCCGCGGCTGATGACTAACTGAAGTCTGTACCCTTCTTAACCAAATATGAGTGAATATATGGTCACCCTCATCCTTGGAGGGTTAAAGAAAATTGTCCAGGAAAAACCTTTTTTTCTGTCGTTTTTCTTGGTTTCAATTTTCACAAGCTCATCTTTTTTCAAACTTTAAAGCTAAATTTAGATATTAATTCGGCATCTGCAGCTTACATCCTTTTGATAGAACGTGTATCAAGTCGGGTACATTGTGATTATTGAAAAAAAGCTGTTTTGAAAAACTGTTACATCCTTTTTCCTTTCCACAGTCGATATCCATAGAACAGCTGTAAACAGGTTGAGGCATATGGTGATGCTGCTATTCTCTTTCTTTCCATGCAAGCTGTATCGCTCACCTGCTCGAGTAAAGGGACCAATGAGGACATCGGTCAATCATGACTCGTGGCAATCCGACTGGATTTGAATGCGTTTGAATTAGATAATTGTATTTTGATTTAGCCTTAAACTCCATCAATCCAGCAAAATTACGATATTTTTCCTTCTGTCATATGTAAGTCATTCAGGGGCCGCATGCTTGTAAAAAGGTTGCCAACCACCGCTTTAAATAAGCTTTTAGACTCCTAATGTGAATATTAATTTGATCACCAGTTTCCAAATCGAATTTGTATTGTTTTTTTTTGTAATATTTGATGTTTTCACTAGGTGGGCACTCGCCGTTACATGGCTCCTGAGGTTTTGGAAGGCGCTATCAATTTCACCCGTGATGCTTTCCTCAGAATCGACATGTACGCCTGCGGTCTTGTCCTCTGGGAAATCGCATCCAGGTAAATGATTCTTTTTCTATTTCCATCCGAGCTGCTTCGTTTATTTGTTTCGAGGTGTGCAAAATATTACAAGCGCTATCTAGAATTGAATTGTTCATTATTGTCTCCCTGCATCAAAAGTATCCTTATGTTTACTTTGATAACTATTGATGGGATGTGTATTTTTGTTTTTTTATCCATGTCCGCCTCCAATGTGGAGCATATGGTCTCCTAATGGAGGTATCTCAACAGAAGATTTTCTACGAAAAAAATTTGTTACTCAGTTGCTTAACCTCTCTTATTCGAAGAGAGTAGTAGGGATAGAGGGATCAGGCTAGTATTAGGACTAGTGGTTAACTAAGTGCTCTCACTATACCCAGTAATTATAGGATCGAAAAGGGTGGGAGGGAATTTTTAAGCATCACAAACACCCATGCCTTCAAACAGAAATCAATCAAAAAAAATGCTGCCCGTACTGGGACTCGATCCCGTGAAGTCCGGCACGGAAGACCACAACGCTAACCACTGCGCCATAGGGTGTATATTACTTCTTATTTTTTAGTTTACCTTTTGTTAATTATTATGACGCTATATTCACTGGGCCCATAACCGAATAGTCAACATAGTCTTCTTCAGTTGCCAAGTCTGCCTTATAAAAATATGATACATAATTAAATTAAGCCGAGGAATACAAACTGAATCACTTATAAGGTATTAACTGTCAATAATGAGTTCAGACCTCCAGTTTGAGTAGCACTGTATTTTGTTATGAAAATAAATTACATTTCTGTTAAATAATTGCACGCCTCCCTTTGCAATAGTCCACGGACTTCCAGTTTGGAAATAGCTGCTCTAATTGGTCTCCAGTTATGCATTATGCATAATGCAATTAATTATAAAGTTAAATTTTTTCAGGCACGAATTTTTGGTTGAATTGATTCCCTTGCATATTGATTGTATTGAACTCAGATTGAGGCTGCTGCACAGCCGTAGAAGGATTCTTAATTGATTTATAAAGCAATAAAAAAAAAACCAATATCCATTATTGCATTTATGACATTGCATGTCTAGAATAGTAATCATGCATCGAGTTATTCAATAACACGTTTCTTGTTTGAATTATACTGTCAGCTTTTAATTTCATTTATTAGTTTTAATGTTATTCACAAATAAATTGCTATGCTCGAAAATTTGTTGACAGATCATCGTTTGATATTAAAGGTCAAATATATTATTCAGCATTATATATTTGCAAAATATACCGTGTTTGTCATATTAAGATATTTATTGTGATATTTTAATAATAATTTACTTAACCCCTTAACCATTTCGGGCCAGTGGTTAACGTCATTGGCTTCCATGACGGATCTCACGGGCTCGAATGCCAGTACAAACAGAATAGAGCGATTAGCCAATCACTAGTCCCATCCTAGCCTTATCATTTCTATCGCTACTATTATCGAAAAAAGAGTGGATTTAGTGACTGAGTAACGAGCAGTTACTCAGACGAGGGCTTTTTTTCGAAAAAAAATTTTTTTTTAAACCATATTTAAGTCACGGATAATTTTTATTCCTAACAAAATTAAAAAAAAATAAATGCAAAGTTGTATAGAAACGCCGCATGACTATATGGTCTTGCTCATCACATTACCGTGTAATATTGTGTACTGATAGTAGTAAGGACAAAGGTGACCGTATGGGTACGCAAACATTCGGGGTTGAAATATAGCTAAACGTGAATTTTTTAAAATATTTAAAATTTTACCTCTTTAGATCAACATATTTTCAATATAAATATATTATCAAAAGAACCGTAAATAATTTGATATTTTGATAAAAAAATAACTATCAGTTTCAAAAACTGGAAAAAAATGGAAATTGAAAAAATCGCATGTGCTTTTGGTGGTCATTTTTGTCCCCGCGGCTGATGACTTACTGAAGTCTGTACCCTTCTTAACCAAATATAAGTGAAAGCAACGATATTCAGGTTGAAAAGGAATGAATAGTGGGATCAATAGACAACGATGTTTACTGTGATCATATGGTCACGCTCGTCCTTGGAGGGTTTATAGAAAAATTTCTTTAAGATACCTTCATTTGGAGGATATATGCTCCACATTGAGAGCAGACATGGATTTTGAATAAAAAACCTTTTACGCCTGTTGAAAACAGTGCTCGGTTTTAACATCCATTATAAATAGCAAAAGTTCACTGACTTCATTCAAATAACTTGAGTTCCCGTAAAGATTGTGTATCAATGTTTTTCATGCAAGAACTCTTATTATTGATTGCGAGATTGATTAAGATGAAGGCTTTAGAATAGGTCCCGTTGACTCCCAAAAGTAATTACTTATATATTTTTATAACTCGAAACGCTATTAAGCCATAAGCAATTTACATTTCACTGAAGAGATCAATTTAAATATTTCATAATAATTTAAAAGAAATGCGAATGGCTTATAATGTTAAAACATTTGAGAGACCTGTCACTTGGACACTAAGTCTCCATGGGCTATTGGATCTTGCTAAATTTACATGTTTTTGTCATTGACCTGACTGAATTATTATTTGAATCGTTATAGAAATATGATATGGCTTTAATATAGACAACTACTTTGTCATGTGAATTGTAAATTAATATTTTTAATGCATACATCAGGAGAAATTGATATTCTGTTTTGCATTGTTTAAAATTTTGTTTGTTCTGTTAAACGCTGTATCATTTTTATTTATCACTTTTGCATTCTAATTGTATCAGTTGATTTGAAAACATTGTAAATATTTTGTTTTTCAATAACTTATTGTTTAATACAAATGAAAAAGATTAATTTATCCGATGCAATTTAAAAAAAAAACCAATATTTAAAAGATAATTTTTTGAGTTACACCGAATTTGTTGATTTTTTGTCCAATGAAATCGGTCATAACTATTAGAAAATATTAAATTGACAGGTTTGAAAACGTTATACGTTGTACACATGTATGTACAAGGAAGTGAAGTTTATTTTTACAAAACAAGCTACAAACAAACAACCTGGAGAAAAGCTCAGAGTAGAACAGCTCGAAAAAATGCAAATAGCTAAAAATAATAAAAAAAGGATTTACAAACATTACCAATATTACCAACATCCAAATTTATCCTCAAATCTATGAGCCGTTTTTCAGTTAGTGATTCAGTTTAATTTTAGATTTAACCTTTAGAGAAGTGTGGACATACATATACGTCGGCGCCATTTTTCTGTAAAGGAGTACAGCCATAATTTTAACTCAGTGGTGTCTATCTGTGAGCATATATGTCAGGGATGGCCAAACTTTTGATCACTACAATCGACTTTTTGGATGTATGTAAACTCATGGAGCAGGCATTGGTTAAAAACTGCCTATGGCATTTCATCACAATTTAGTTCTACTCAACAATTGCAGGGCACACTCGTTGGTAAGCATCCGTGTCTACAAAATTGTTTGTGAGAGTTGTGTGGGCTATTTTGAGTGGAAACTGGATATTAATAATGTGAAACCAATTTTTAAAGAAACACAGATAATTTCTTCGAGTCATATTTTTTTTACCTGACTCCACAGCTCTGTAAAAAACATACTCAAATGTCAGCTTAGTATTTTAACAAACATGGGTAGATATTGTGTCAAGATACAAAGTATTAATTTTTTGTGGAAACTATTTATTCAAAAAGACAATTTGTTTTAAGTTCAATGTATTTGCTTTATGCTGAATAATATATTTTTCATGCAGTGTATTTTTTTTAGTTTTTTTTTTTTTTTTTCAAACCATGTCCGCTCCCAATGTGGAGCATATGGACTCCTAATGGAGTTTATCTCAACAGAAGTGTTTCTACGAGAACTGTTTGTTATTCAGTTGCTCAACCTGTCTTTTTCCAAAGAGAGTAGGGATAGAAGGATAGGGCTAGGACAGGACTAGTGGACTCGATACGCCCGTTCATCGGATAGGATGGGTTCCCGGGAGTGGGGAATTGAAGATATCACATTTGGAGAATCAGTCAAGTTTATTCATTCTGATTTATTTGAAAAGTAATTATTCATTTGATTGTTCATGTCGGTATATTTCTGATTTTTTTATAATGCGAAAAAATACTCCCGTCGGGGGCAACGGGCTTACAACTCGTATACATTATTTAAACAATGATTTAGTACTGAAAACTAATTGAAATTTTTTTTTTTGCTATTAGGTCGCAAGCTTGGGGAACCCCCGGAGAGTACATGTTACCTCTCGAAGAAGAAGTGGGAGCTCATCCATCACTTGAAGAAATGCAGGAGGCGGTCGTACACAATAAAACTAGACCCAAAATTCCAGAATTGTGGCGTCAACATACTGTAAGGATTTTTCTCATCTAATTTATAACAAAGAGTGTTATTATAATAATATGGTTTGCATCACCAAAATGTTATTGAAGCAAGTACAATAAACTTTAGCAGTCATTCTATAATCCTTGTGATGAGTTTTTCAGTAGACATATTACATATTACATATGATAAATGGTTCTTTCTTTGGAGAAAATCTTTAAAGTCATTTGAAATGTTCTTAATTTCAGGGCCTGGCCGTTATGTGCGATACGATGGAAGAGTGCTGGGACCATGACGCGGAAGCTCGACTCTCGGCGTCCTGCGTCATGGAGAGAATCGGAGCTCTCACTCGACTGCGGAGGAGATCGCTCCCCCAGCACCTCCCGTTACTCATTGAAAACGCACTACCCCTCACCCCCACTTCCGCCTCTTCCATTCTATCGAATTCCAATCTAAACTCAAACAGAGACGAGTAGCATCCGTCGCTTCCCGCCGTCGCGCAGATACATCCTCATCCTTCCGGGAGTCAGCTTCCTTTCGAGATGTGGGTCTTCAAGCGATCGCAGGGAATTTCATAAAAATTTCACTCGCCGTTGTGAATATATAACGAATTGAGTGTATTACGAATTGTACGAACGAAAGAAACACACGTGTCGATGTGAAACAAAGAACTTATGGTGATTATGTGTTTAAGTAAAAATATCATTTACGGATTGATTCGGTTGTCTTTCATAATTTATTAGTTTTGTCCGAGAAATAATGTCGCCGTCGCAGAGTGTAAATGTGCTAACTTCGTTATGAACAGACGTCAAATTGTCACATAATCCATTTTATGTCTTCTGTTATCCATATTTTTTTGGTTAAAATTATTTAGATAATTACTGTACCTCCAGAAAACGAAATATTGTTAAATGCCAACTGAAATTTGGATGATAATTTTGTATTGGGAATTGTCTCTCTGCTCTTAGAATTTACTACATTTTTTTCCTCCTGTGAAACTTTATTTCTAAGAGTTGACAACTTTACACTGTTAGTCAACGATGTGTAAATTGATTGAGATTTCTATCAAAAAAAAAATCATTACACTCTGACCATTATGAAGGGTATTATACTGCCATGTAACTAACTATCTATGATGAAAGATATCGACTGTGTTTAGCTAAAAAGCATGAACTAATATTTCTTCTATCAAAGTTGTTATGAAACCATATCTGCTGCTTGTAATTTCATATCCCTTCGATATCACCGACCTACATGAAAATAATAACCTACAAATAGAATCATTTTTGAATGTTCCACCTGTCATACAAACATATCGATGGACCAGGAATATGTTATAGGAATTAAAAAAGAACCAAAAATACCTTAACACATTATTATGTGTCTTTCAATAATGGTCTATGACAAGGGTCTCCAAAACTACAACCCGCAGGCCAACACCGGCTCGTGAGCACTACCTATAGCCGGTATCCATATGTTGGTATGATGTACTAGCTAGGTAGGTGTGGCCCTTAGGCTAAAAAGCTTGAAGGCCCCTAGTTTATGACATGAAATATGATAGGATAATACCTCCATGATAAATTTGATATCTGATCACTTTTTTATTTTTCTGTAAAAGTGCGATTGTTGCGTTATAGAAGTATGCTTATTGTTAATCTGTGTGTCAAATATGGAAATGTTATTGAAGTAATAGGATCGATTGTAAGTGTTTTATGATTTTTTTTTTGTGGCTTACACTATTGTTATGTACAATTTTTATTTTTAAACGCGTAATAACTATTTTTAGTGGACTTAATAATTACATCATCTCTGGATATTTGAAGTGTAAGTAGATTTATGAACATTCCTGTGAAGGGATTGTAAAAATTTAGTATTTGCCAATAATTAAGAATTTTCTTACTATGTGTATATATATTGATATGGCTCGGCTAGATGTTAGTATTTAAATGAATTTGAATTAAGCTAACATAATGATAATCTTATCGGTATTGTCTTTTTATGATGCTTATCTGTTACATGTCCATAGTTCTTGGTAATGTAGATGAGACGTTTCACCGCTAAATGTTAACGGATAATCTTATTTACTGCAAAACGGTAAAAGAGTTCAATAAGTCAGTTTTTTTTTATAGTACATTTCATGTATATTTTTTACGAAAATGTTTTATAGAACTAACTTTGACTTCTCACAAACGTATTGGCTGTCTGGCACAAATGCCTAACATAACATCAATTTCAAAAAACTAAATCAGATTTTAGATTGATTAAAAATTGTCTATTATTGCCGCCTGTGTGGTCGAGTGGTCAACATCGTTGGCTACCGCTACGGAGGGCACGGGTTCGAATCCCGGTACGGGCAGTTTTATAAATTGATTTTTCAATTGATTTATGAATTTCTGTTCAAAGGCATGGATGTATGTGATGTCTTGAATTCCCCCCTCCTACCCATCCTATCCTATGAACGGGGCGTATAGAGAGCGATTAGCTAACCACTAGTCCTATCCTTGCCCTTTCCTTCTATTCCTACTCTCTTTGGAAAAAGAGAGGTTGAGCAACTGAGTAACAAGCAGTTCTCGTAGAAAAAAATCTGTTGAGATAAACTCCATTAGGAGTCCATATGCTCCATATTGGGAGCGGACATGGAATAAAAAAAAAATTTTACACTTAGTCACTTTCTACTGTATGACGATGGTATGCACCATCAGACATTCTGACAGTTAAGTTGTTGTTTGTTGTGAATGGAATTTTAACAACTGTAATCGTAAAAAGTCATTTATTTAGTCTTCACTGAAATTAAAAGTGTTTTAAAAAACACAATAAAATACATTTCAATTGAAATGATGTTGAAATTCATTTACTCAACACCAGTATTTCCGACTTAATGTTTTTTGTCACAGTGTGGAACTTTGTATACCGCTTTACTTTTCTGCAGTTTAAAATGAAACTATGTTTCTTCGTGACATCTGAAAAAATTGAGTAAATATTTTATTTATAGATTATAGATGTGGCAGACATGTAACAAATAAGTATAATTTTGTTTCTGTAGCCTGTCATATATTTATAAAATAAGGATATAGATTTAGATAACCGTACTCCAAAACCACCCGAACAGCATGGCGCAACTCCGTATAATGATAATCTAAACTAATAATATCTATTAAAACGACCGCAACTGCTTTATCTGCATATTTGAAAAAGTTTTTAATATCGTATTTTAAGAAAAAAATATTCCTCAGACGTAGAAATAAGTGTAAACTCACAAGAGACTTCCGCACAAAAATAACGCACAGAAGAAATTATGTATATTAATTTAACACTAGAGCGTCACTCTTGATTTCAATTGAATGACAGATTTATTGCGGCATATTACATAAACGTGCCGACATGTGATTAAAATCACAAACCATTCCAGTAACGTGCAGCTGTTGGTAAACGTCAATGACGCAAAGATTACGCTTCGGTAATCATACTGGTGTTTTTGAATGTGAAGGTTTTGACATGCTGAAAAATCATCCATTTATCATCATATCTGTTTTTGCATTGTGATTTTAAATATATCTTCCAAAGCTATACGATATGTTGCACCCGGTAGTATCGGTAGCACCAAAATAAAATAACTTTCAATCAATTGAGAATCGGTAATCAGTTACTGTTATTAAAGTAAGATTTACCACAGTTTTCCGGACTTGTAATGTATTGTAGTAATCATTCAACTGTTGGCCATCTCTTCTCTACGTAGAATGTCTTGCAATAGGTGAAATGGTACATTCGATTCTTCAGTTTATTGACGGTGTATTTATTTAATAGATTAAAAGCATTTTCCAAGCAATAAACACATGCAACTGTAATCGGCTTAAGGATAACTGTGCGTGATCTGCTTTAGACGTCTTCGCTTGTGTAATAGTACTACGATTAAGGAACAGTTGTGATTAAAGTAACAAGGTCCTAATAACGTTAATATCCTCTCGTATAGTGCAAATTTGTGGTTCGGAAACACATAAATCGGTACAAATCGCTCACGGTATGATTGTTTGTAAATAAAAGTCTATGAAAAAAGGTAATTACTACCGGAAAAGATACAATGTGACCATTTTGATACACAATAAAAAAAAACGACAACGTAGTGCGTTAAAAATGTTTAGAAAGTTAGAAACCCAACATCTCATTAATCGGCTAAACAGGGCATTGGTATTAAACACATTAAAAATGTAATCATTTATAATTAGTTGGTATAGATTTTTCAAATCATGCGAAATTAGAACACAACGCAATTATATATTATGGTGGCTCATTTACCCTGTTCACATCGAGGACAAAATCTTTACTACGTAACACATTGAGCAATCTGTGGGCTTATTATCTTTAAAACAACTCTGTATATGGGAGGTTAACAATACTGTTGAATTTGGCCAAATTGAGTTATCAACATTGTGTAGTTTACCGCACGGCGTTCTTTCCAGTGATATTTTAGAAAAAAAACACGTTAAGTATGATCAAATTAATGATCTTAACAAATAGTAGAAGAAAACCAGTGATTTTATTACATAAACAATTTTTGAAATAGTGTAGTTTATCTCTCATGTACAAACCTGAACAGTTTATATTTAACACCTTCAATTTCATTTTAGTGAATTATTATTAATCTGTAACTTACTAACTTATTCAAGTACGGTGTCGATATATCTAATTACTTTGATATATGACAATATTACCACCAGTGGTCTCACCGACCGATTGAAAAAGTACACTTCACCTTGTACCGTACTGATAAAAATGTGTAGGACTATAATAATTATTATATTCAGCATGAAGGTGTCGAACATAACTGTCCTATTGTTTTTAGAAAGGATTAGCAAAAGAATAGCTCGCTGGCATCATTTATTTTTATCGTATAAGTACTTTTAAAATATAAATAATTTTTGAATTCATCTGAAAAAAAAACAGAATTCTGATACTAGGTATTTTGTTGTCGTTTCTTTTTCTATTTCGTTTTTAAATAGATTACCAATGCTCTCGATAAAGTTAAAGTGATCCGGTCGAAATATTACAATAGCTATGAAGATTATTGAGGCGTTTGTAATGCATCAAATTATTTCTATTTTTTGTCATAATACCCACAGTACTGTTGAAAGTTGAAAATATATTATTAAAAATAAAACTAAACCTAATCACTGTCTCTATAAAAGCTATTTTCTTAATTGGTGTTGTCGTCTTTTTATTTATCAAATTATTCAATCGTAAAAGTTCTGTAAAACTTACTATTTATCACATAAATAAGCAGGTAACTTTGTTTGCCAGTTGCTTTGAAAAAATGTGACATATGAGGAAAAGTATTCATGTAATCAACAGTAGAAGCATTTCATTCAGGAGCAAGTGAGAGTCCTTTTTTTACTGTTAGGTTATAGGTAGACGTAAAACACTGCTGTTTAAGAAGCGAGTATCTAATATATCTATGGTTGTATTACACTTCCTGCAAAGTTTTCCACGCACCGTGTATATGAAAATGACAATAGTGTGATATTAAATAAAATAGATTCTGTCGTGGATAGAGTTTTTGAAAAACAAGTGTTTTCAATTTATGAATAAGCAGGGTTTATGTAGTGCTTAGCAAAACTGCATATCATTTTTTCTTAAATAAACTGATATAATCAAATGTTTTAAAAAATTATTGGCTTAAAAAGCAAAAGTTTTCTTTAATTTTTGATTTTAAAGTGTTTTGGAAAAGATGAAAAAAAATTAGGGTACAAATTCAATCAAATTACTTGGTTAGAATGTGAACCAACTATTCTGGCAGATTATTTAAGATATATAACACTGAAATAAGTTGATTGTACACCTTTTGCTGGAGAGTTCCTTCATAAAAACAACTAAAATAAACAATCAAAGTTAACAATTTTCCAATTCGTTAACAACAAAAATGTTCGATCAATCCAGTACTGCAAGGTTAAGTCATTAATTTTTCTTTGTTGACCTTTTTTAAATGGAAGCATATCTGATTGTCGGTGATTTAAATTGTTAGTATATTTTAGCTTTTTCTGAGTTTAATACTTATATTTTTAAATATGTACACAGCATTTTTTATTTCTTTTGATCATCAGATATAACGAGGAATATATAGGGTCTAAAATACTTCTGTTTTCTTAAGTTACAGTGGCGTAGCTAGAAATTTGGAACCGTCATGTAAATGTCACGCAAAGGCCCCCCTACGCGATTTGATATATTGAGTATGTAGAAATTTAGGACCCCTTGTTCGATGGGCCCTCATGCATTACATGACTGCTATGATGTAGCTACGCCTCTGTTAAGGTATCGCCAAATACATAAGTTTTGAAGCTCATTCTGTATTATCTACTTTTGCACCCACTTGTTTATAAATTGTGCCAAAAACGCATCTTCGTAATATATGTGATTTATTCATATTTCATAAGTTTATATTTTCTTGAAGACTCCCATTTTTATTTAGGCATGAATGTCACACACCACTTTCTAAATTAAAACTTTACATAAAATTGTAAATAACATTGTAACTTTTTTTCAGTATAAATTTTATACATTCATACTTTTCTTTGGTAGATACATATCTACATAAAAATAAAATACTCCTAATAAGGAAATACTATATTCACCTCATTGTTTTTGCAAATCTGATATTAATATTTATCTTAAATAGTAAATATTAAAGACAGATAGAGTAAAGAATAATAATCTTATGTCCCATTGTCTATTTTGATAATAATTTGTATCAAGTCTTGACGGCTAATTTTTTATATGAAATATTATCCAATCACGAATGATTCAACAGCCATATAAGTTCCTATTAAACTACATCTTACGCCATCTATTTGTGATTAGTCATAATTAAAAATTTAAATTGGTCATACTCGTGCATTTTTATACTTATTAGTGTAGCAACATTTTTAAACCTTTCAGTCGGTGTTCCGATTTCAAATTAAGAATTTCTTATGGGCTGTCAGAAATGCAATGGTTGAGATTAATATAATTGTTTATTTGTCGTATTTCAATTTGGTGCATGTTGGAGAAAATCAGGACTATATAATGAATGCTAGTTTGTGGTAACATTTTTGTCATCGGGCAAGATTTAAAAAAAAAATGAATCAATAAAATGCATAGGATATGAAAAGTTTAACATAAGCAAGAATCTTAATCAATGTTTTTGACAGTACAAATCAAAACTAACACTGTTAAAAGCGTCTTTAGAGGGTTTGTTTTAAAATAAAGAGAAAAAACTAATCTTATTTGTAGTTTCTCAATTTTTTTTTTAAATGAATCTGTTGCAGGAAATATAGGAAACCAACTAACTTCAGTATACAAAAAAAGACCACACTTTGCATTTTTAATTTGACATGTGTTGTCATATAATGGAAAAAAATTATCATTAAAAAATATTTTATTTATTAAAATAACAATTAATGTTTCATTTCAATTATTCAACGGATTATGTTGAAGCTTGAATTGGGGACACGGTAAAACGTTCATGGCTTATTTACATCCAGAAACTCAAATGATGAGATAAAAACGCAAACGGAACTAGTTGAGTTTTATAATTTTTTTTTTTTTTTTTGAAGAATAATATATCAATTACCATTTGTGAATGGCTTAGTTTATATTTATGTCCAAACCAAGACTGAATTATTTAGAAACATTTCGGTAACTCCCAGAGAATCGTATCACATCATATTTTAATTTGCGTAGTGTCTGTTGTAGAATAGAATTCTTTGCAAAATATTCATTTCTGATGATTAAAATACCAATATTACAGTCATACCCTAAGAATTAATGCTATTTTTTTTTCCACCAAATGAGTCAATAAACTTCTTGGTTAGTTGCCTCGCTTTTTCATTTAAAAAAAAATAATAATCGCCCGGTGTGGCCTAGTTGGTTAGAGCTTGCGCTGCCGACCAGGTGGGTCTGGGTTCGATTCCCGTAAATAAATGTCGGTAAGGTAAATGTCAAATTTAGATTTTTCAATTTAAATTCGAGACCTAAGACTACATACCTCCAGTTTATCTCGAGTGACTTACATTATAAAAATTCTCATCGAGTTTTTCTCATATGATCTTTTAACTTTATAATATTTGGCACATATTTAGCTGTAATGCCAAATATTATTTTTTAAATAAATCTTATCACTTTATAACTAACCCCGACCAAAGGATCAGTTTTATATTAGGATGACACTGTGTTGGTATTAATCATTCAACATTTCAAAATAATTGCATTGAATTATTGGGTATGGCAATATGATGGCTGTCAATATTCATCGATTATCGGTGAGGTCTGACTATCAATGTTTATATTTCACCAACAGCTTTCTCGTACAAATTTTAACATTTCACAATGAATAGATTAAAATCATTAACAAACATATGGTGATTGTGTGAAATGGCTTATGTTAAAAGAAAAAATGTGATATGATTATCATCTGGGATCGTTCCTTAATGTTATTTGTATTTAATTAAATGTAAATTGACTGCTTTTACTAACATGTTTAGCAAATTTTAATTTGATTATTGATTGACATCGAATTTTCAAAATATTGAAACTATTTTGTGTTGTCATTCTTGAAGGTGTGCGGCTTAAAAACGGTTGACACAAATTTTCCAATAATAAATAAATCAACATTGAAAATTTCGAATGACGGCTGAAATCGCCTTTGCAATTTCTTTGCCAATCGAAAATTATAATTTTTGTAAATAGTTAAGTTGTATTAATTTAAACCGTGGAAAGGGATAGTGAACATTCGGGTCGAATTAATTTTCCTCAGTAACAATTATTATTATTTGAATGTGCATTGCAGATTTATTCTATGATTTTACGGTCTATCTGTAAGTGTTAATTGAATATGATAATTATTCAATGTCTTGTACTAATAATTAATGTATAGAATTAAAATCATTCAGGACAAGGAAAAATTTCACCTAGTTTTTTAATTTACACATATTTGTTAAATCGAAATTAATTAAGTATTTTATGATAATATTGTACATCTGTTTTTTTTTTCAGGAAATTCTTACATATTTATGTGCTAATATTTTAAATTATAAATATATAACGATACCAAGGTAATATTTATGTAAATCTTTCCAATCGAAAATTGTTAAAATTGCGATCATATATTTTCAATATAATTTTTCTGCCCCTCTTCCTCTCCTTTAATTTGTTTCCTTTGAAAATTCTCTCTTCTAAATTGATGATCGAGGTTACTCCACGTCGCTTTGTATCTATTGAAACCAGAGCTGTGGACCCTTAACTGGAGTCATGCTCAATAAAATATAATAGCTTCGAGTTCTTAAAAAAAAATGTCTATTCAAATTGTTAGGGTCAAAAGTGGCGCCACTGCATGCTACTTAGCCTAACAAAATAAGTCGTTTTTTAATCAGTGTCAGAGTCGTCTTGCTTCTTAATGACTCCACAGCCCTGATTGGAACCATCTTATTGCTCTGGTCTAAAAAGTGTTTAGAATCGATGACTAAATGACTGAAGATACTTTTTCAAAGAGTAAATCGAATTCTTTCACTCAAAGCATCACCATTTATACACCAATCTATCGATTGGTATCTTGGAAGTATGCAAATTTTTGGCTTACCAATAATAGCGATAAACTAACCAAAACTTCTTTCCTAAACCTATCCTTGTATCTTTTTTCTCTGAAAAATGTGATTGCCTTACATTTCTTATAATCCCAGTGAATGCCCAAAGTCTCAACTATCGACTCTGCCAATTGCAGTGTGTTGATACACGAAAATACAAGTTGAAGCTTTGGCGTATGTGATAGTTTTGTGTTAAAATATTGCCTGATTTGTCTTAATAATATGTTTGTTTAACAATGACACTGCTAAATTATTATTTGAAATTTAGTTTTAAAATCCTGTTTCCTTTTGACGGCAGATACGGTTAAATTATTTTTATAATTATGACAATTTTTCGAGGATTACATAATTATCTTAGTAACGCTATATATAAACATATATAACAATGAACTTATAATATGATATGTAAAATTAATCAACCCCTTTCCAGATAAAATTTCTTAGGTTGCATTATGTATTAATATAGTTTAATGGTATTAGTAACTAACTATTCAGATATTATCGGTAGTTTTGCAATTATAATATTAAGTCTAAATGATGGTGCAATGACAATGTTTTGATTCTAAATGTATGAGACAGTCAAAATAAGCTTGGAGAACACGATTTATCAGTTTGTGTTTTAATTGGTCGTAATAATGTTGTTTTTTGACATAATATTGTTTTATTGTAAATTAATCATACACATAATGGATTGGTTTACTTTAAGATGAATTTATTTATTTTATAATGCTGGTTCAACCACTGCATCATATTCAGCGGTGTCTTCTATTTTTTAATACAATCTAGCTTTCCTTCCTTCGTGTATAAATTTCATTTTTTGACAATTTTGTGGAGCATTATTTTGTCGAGTCAGTTATAGCAATATAATGTTTGAATTTGTCGCAGCCGTAGCAGCATATCGTTGATATACTGCCAGAAAACGTTAAGTCAAAAAATTGTGTGTTTTGAAGTTATTAACCTCTTCCCAGTTACAACCGAGTATACTCGTAAAGTCGTCAAAACGAACACCACGAGATAACTCGGGTAAATTCCTTTGAAAAAAAATCGATAGATTTAAACAGTCTTTATAGTCTCGAAAAATAAGCTGACTTACATTACATTTATTTATTTCGATATTTAACAAAGTAATACGAACTAAGTATATTTCATTGGCAGTTATTAGTGACAGAAATCTATATATAATGCACCTTTTTAGCTGTACCGATTTATTATTTCTACAACTACCAAAAGACAATTAGATGACTAAACGTTTTTGAGCTGTAAAAAATTTGTTGCAATTGTTGTTTATTTATTTGTCTTATTGTCTACCGCCTCGCTACATTTCAGTTTGCTTCAATCAGTTTCTTAATTGTAACAATTGCATTCAAATAAAATAGTTGCAGCATTTTTATTTTACCGTTGTTTATTCATATATTTGTCAAATATTCCAATTCTGTGGAATACTGAACGTTATAATTCCAGTAAACGTAGCATTCGACCGCTCGATTTTCCAACATAATTAATATTTCTCAGTGATAAATGAATCGACATACGCTAAAAGCGGAAAGCGAATTTGTATGTGGATTGCACGAGAAGGTATTGTCATGTCATTTGGCCGTTTGTATTGCAAAGCATCTAAATGTAACACTCGTCTCTAATTGTACATTTATCAACGGAAAGGGAAGAATTTCTTTTTAGAATAAACGTTAAGATACATTTATATTTATGGATTAGTCTTACAATAAACTATTTTGAGTAAAAGCGTAGAGTAACCTAGTTCACCGAATATGTACAACAATGAGAAAATAATATTTTTCCTTAAAGTGTTACCACAGTAATTATTGTACCATACAAGTTAAAGCGATTTTATATTTATTAAATGTCTCTCGGCGGTCGCCAACGGCCGCAGGGACACCGACACATGTTGATTAACTGCTAAATATTTAAAATCCGACTATAAAACCCGAGGAATAATATTACTAAGGTAAACGTTCTTCGACACTGCAATAAAATGAATTAGAACTGTTATTTTTGTAAATATGTCCATTTGTATCTTTTTAACTTATTCACAGATATATTTTTGAATTATTATCGTAAAAAGTTTCCCCGTGTATTTATTCAATTGGGTAATACGGTGACGCAGGCATTCCGGCTTGCGTGAACACTTCACAATACTTCGTAAGGTTTACCTCTCTACCTCCAACCATTTCTTGCCAATAAAATGTTATATGAATTTTTTCCAGTTTTGTAACAGAAAAGTGGGCGATTTATGTGATTTGAATTTAGCATCTCTTATAAAACCCACATGTCAACAGTCATGTAAATGTGTCACTGCCAAAATTTGGCAATGAAATTAAATGCTTGTTATAAAGTAATTGCAATTTCAAAATTTGACACTGTTGCTGTTGTTAATCCTTGTATATCATCAAAATTCCGGCTGAAGTTGGTAAGGAACAAAACTGACAAAAATGATTAAAGTATACAAAGAGATAACAAACTTGGTGCATTTATTTGTATATGTTAATATTATTAATGCTGATTTAAAGGCAGGCAATTTTCGCTGTCTATTAATTTAAACTCTTATTTGTGCCAGATCTGAATTAATTCACCTTTATTTTGATATTATAATTATCCATGCTAAATAAAATATCGATACTAGAGGCTTTTTATTCTAAAAGCTGAAATTTTTCATTTGCTGTTTACTCGTAACTATCAATTTTATCAATTACCAACTTCTGCCAGAAAGGTAATGATATTACGTCTTCTAACTAAAATACTTAACTCTTTGTTGTGTTAATATCTTTTACGTAACAATACAAAACAAGTTCAATTAAATAATTTAATTAATAAAAAGGAAGAATCTATTTTCTCTAATACAGCATTCAATCGTTTTCCAGTAAGATATTTACTTCAAAATACTTAATATCACAGCGACCAACTTTTGCCTGCAATGTAACAATATTAAATACAGATCGAGTTTAATATGTTTGCTTAGTAACAGCTGAAAAACTGAAAAGGAATTATGTTATGTTTTCTAAAACAAACTGATTTTGTTGTTATTTTTTCATAGTATTAATAACAATATATAAAAGCTATTTTATCAAAATATTAAATTACATGGTATTGAAAATACTATTTCTGGTATAAACATTTGTTGGAATAAAAACTTCCTGTTTTATTAGTTAAATATTTATCAATAGATAAAGTACTCTGTAACGATTAATTTAAATTGAAACATGATATATGTTAAGTTCTGTGTAAATTTTCTTTCATTTGTATCTTGTAGAATATATCCATAATCAAAAATCGCTCGCCCATCTGTATATATAATATATGTTTTTCATTTCCGTGATGTAAATTTTCCGATGCCTCCATGAAAGTAATTTTTTATCTTTATTTTATATTCCATTGTAAATAAAATAGTGAAGGACTTATGTTAATGGTAAAATATTTTTTTAAAATTTGTTTTAAGTATAAAACACAAGAGGATGAAATATACACGATATAACACAATTCAACGATTTATTTCTTAATGTCTCCCTCCCTACCTTTTAATTATCCTCATCCTGCAGTTAATATTCTCAGCATATTTTTTTTCCTTCATCGTATTGATAGAAAAGATAGGAGCTAGTACAGAACTAGTAGTTGCTTTTGTAATATTTAGTACACTTATTAGAAAAAAAATATTTGTAAATTATTAAATGATATTTGTAAGTTATTAAGTAAATTATTAAATGATATTTTTTTATTATGCAAATCAAAACAACAAAAAAACACTATTTTTTATATCAAATATGACAAATTATGCCGTGCATTTGTTGCATTGGCCCGTGCGGGCCAATGCAACAGTTGCGCAACTAACCTTTTGTCTTAGAGGGAACATTGGTAACGATTAGTGTAATAACAAAGCAGTGGCGGATCCAGAAATTGTCCCAGGAGGGGGCCATTCAATTTGAAAATAAGCATGATACATAAATAATACATTAAAAAATAGATGAAAGCCTTTTTTTATGCGATTTATTTTTGCGCGATTTTGAAATTACGCGATTTTTTTGGACGGCACCGTAAAAAAATATTTTTTGCGCTTATTTGAGGAACAATTTTTTTTTTTCATACATTTTTGATACTTTTTTACGCGATATTTGATTTTTGGAACCGATTTATCAAATCATATGAAAGTGAGGTTTTTTACCCGCCACCTTTCTCCAATGTATCGCGTAAAAAAAGATTGGGTGTTTATAAAAATAGTCAATACATAATTAAGTAAGTATGTATTCTATAAAACATAGTAAACTAAGCAATTAAAGAGCCCATTTCAAAATAAAGTTTTAATAAATTATAAAAATGGAAAATAAATTCTCCCAAGGAGGGGGCCATGGCCCCCATGGCCCCCCCCTTGGATCCGCCAATGTAACAAAGCTAACAATTAAAATTTTATACTTAAAGCAGGTCACAGGTGTCTAACTAAGTAAAAAAAGTATTTACTTTGAAATTAAACTCGATTTTCTTTTATATGTGGAGTATGTTCCAGGAACTGCTTGTGCAAAAAAAAAATGTGTAGAAAAAAGCACTAGTTGCTAGAATAAAATAAAAGACATGGGTTTATATTAAATAATTTAATATTTGAGTATTCTTAAAAATACATATCCTTATTTCACAGCATATAACATTGACATATTGAGTCTTAAAACAATGGAAATATTAAAATTAATTCACTCAACCTGAAAAAACAGCATCAATAAAATTAATCTATGTTACTTACGAGACAACAGACACAAATATTACTCGCCACATAATAGATAATTCATTGAAAACTAGTTTTTACATTAAAATAGTCTTATTTATATATAACTTTCAAACTATGGCATATTGTTTGGTAATAAAATATACTCTTATAAAAATAGTTACTTCTAATCGAATTATTCGTATAAACTAGCCATCCGTTATTAGGTAAAATATCAAACAACGAAATAAGCTCTGGAATCAATTAATTGAAATTTTATAATTATTTTGAGCAGTAAAAACGTTAGATTGTATTTATACAGAAGTAGAAAAAGGTAGTGATAAAATATACTCTATATAAAAATGAAACAGTTCAAGATACCCACGATTATTAATCATTAAGTCCACCATTAACATCAGCACCTTTTTCCTTTTTTTATTGTGCATAGCACATTACCAAATTATTTTCAATTTTAAAATATAAAACAAGAGATATTTTAAAATTTTATTAAAAATAAAGTGATTAATATAATTTCTAAACTATATAAAATATTATTAATATCGTATTTATAGTTTATTTTATTATGAGACTGAAGACCTAAGTCTTTGGCACACAAAACGAACACTTAAAAGTATAAACGTAGGCAATTACTATATCATGAATTCTGTAACATTTATTTAATATCATTAAAGAAATCCAACATTATATACACATGTACATTTGTAATAAATTATGGTTGTTTTATTTACTTATAACTATAAACATCTATTTAACTAATTTCAAAGATGTCTTGTCAATTCTATGTGTTTCGATATCATAACAAAAACAATACTTTGTTTTTATTCTACAGATTTAAAATAATAACTTAATAAATATGTCATATATTTTAAAGGAATGTATAATTCGCAAATAGGTATATTTAATATATTTTTATACTTCAAATAGCTGCTCAAAATACTGCATTAAAAAAGTCATTCCGTTAAATTAGTTAGCTAGCATTAATATTTACAGACATGTGACGGCGCAGTCAAACATTCTTCATTATGTGCATGGCCTTACGCCGAAAGTTCTACAGTACATTAAATGTGCCCTAAAATAATATAATAAAGAATATTTGTCATTCGTATTCGATGTCTGTTTTTAAAATCTTAAAACTCACTAAAAATTTATTTCTTCTAGGAAGACATGCTTTACACACTAAGGTTTGTGAATACAATTCCAATAAGCCACAAAAAATGTGACATTTTAAAATGCATGGTTTCTTGTACAAAATAAAAGCTTAATTATTATGGCTTTATATATTGGAGTTAAAAAAATAGCAAATGGTGTATTTTAATCGAAATACACGGAATGCAACCGATTTTTTTCTGAATTTATTGGATGTTTTAAATTTGTTGGTCCCTTTAATAATCATATACGAGATTCTATTTCTAAACAATGACACTATAAAGCTATCATATTTTTATTATGTTGAGCCCTGTTTTTTTTTTTATTCTCGCATTTAAATGTAAAAGATAAAAATCTTGAATATTTATTTTTTATCACAACACAATCTTGAAATAAACAACTGCGAAAAAAATATAATATATGATTCATAAAATGTTTTAAATTTGCAAACGATTTGTCATTTGAAAAGTGTATTGTTGTAATAATTAGCTACTAAAAATGACATGCTTCTAAAAACTTTAGTATAAATAATATGTTATAAACCAATTTATTGTACACACTGTAAAATGATATTCTTCACTTTTTTCGGCAGTTTTTAAATGCGTTATAAAGTTTAAGAGAGCACACAGACGGAGCATAATTTTAAGCGATCAATTATTGTGAAAGTGCGATGACCTCGGCGGGGGAGGCGGAGTGTCAGGTAGCTCAGGTTGGAACGTGCTTCCTTGGAAACCTAACATCGCTTCTAAAGCCGCAGCGCCTTCTTGAGAAGCCTGCGACGATGCTGAAGCGGGAGCGACTCTGACGGGTGCGTTTAGTGTAGCGTAATCTCTCTCTCCGCTTCCTTGGATTGTTGCATATGTATTGTCCACCTGTATAAATGTACGTTGATTGAGATAAACACTTTATGAGCAGGTACCTTTTTGCAGTTTTGCAAAATTGAATAGTGTTAAAATGTGTTTTTTTATGTAGATACAGACAACTAGATAACTGAATTACATATTCATCAATTGAGGTAATATTTTGAGTAAACCGTATTTCCTCGATTACAAGACACCTTATTTTTATATACTATTCATAAAAATAAACGTAATACAGTGTCATTTAAGGGATTTAATGAATGGTAATCAAATTACCGGAGGCAAATCTTGCGACTGCGGTGAACCCTCATTGTTCTCTCCGAATACATTCATCGTGAGTTCTTGTTCTTCGTAGAGCCGCAATTTGTGTTCAGCCCAGAGTGGATTTTCTGTGCTACTCAATTCTTGCAGTAATCGTCTGCTTCTTTCTCGCACGGACCCCTTTTCTCCAGCTGTTATCTCGGCGGGGAGAGGAAGTACCCTGCGTAAAAAAAGAAGAATACTCAAAAAAGTTGTTTCATCTACCGACTGCCATATATGTGTACTAAAGAGTTAAGAATAAATCAAATTCAAACTTTTAACCATGCATAAATTATAGGTGTTGGCAAATGGACGAATTCCAACACCCTATTCATTGTAAATGAGTTTCTTTTTCACTATAGAAACATTCCAATCTCTGTGAATCATTTTTTTCTCACTACACACTACATCGAGAATAGCATAGTAAGAAAATGAATGACTGAGAATCCAACTAATTACACTGCGAGCCTTTTATTTTCGTTATGACTATAATGGCTCTATATAAGTAAGAATGAATTTGAGAGATCAATTGGTTCATTTCAAGGTGAGATACAATATAAGTTTTTCAAAGTGCACGGTTAACCCAAAAATAATATTGACCTACTCAGTCAAATGTGGTATAAAAAATACAGTAGACCTTCTAATAATGCGATAGACTTATGGATGCATAAAATAGATTATTACATCTGCGAGGTCAACGTGATTAATTAAACATACAATATCTCTGGCGGTTTTGCTTACCATTGTTTAAGGCAGCTGCAAACTACGATAAAAGTAACAATTCCAGTGAAGAGCACAATGAGAAGTGCAATCAACGCTGCTAGAGCGGGATCAAATGATTCTGGCACTCCTGAAATAAGTAAAATAACATTTTTAATTATCATTAACCACATTGTTTAAAATACATCAATTCGTTCATTGAATGAAAATAACATACTTCTATTTCAATGATGAGCATACTGTCACCTTTCTGGCAGACATTGGTAAGTAACAAATTGAGAGTTCAGAGTAAATAGCAAACAAAATTTTTCAGTTTTTAGGATAAAGCCAATTACATCAATATTTTATCTTACATAGATAATTTATAATATCAAAATATAGATGCATTAATGCCGATCTGACACAAATAAGAGTTTAAATTAATAGACAGAGACAATTATTCGAGAGCTTAAAGTCAAACAATGTTATCTGCAATAGTGTTTTTTGTTGATTACTTTATTTTTCATTCTCGGCTACACAATAGTTTTGATTTAGTAATAAAGATTAATATTGAATTCATTACAAAATCAATCTGGCAAAGAATAAAAGATGATGAATTTTTACTTCTGATGACGTAGAATAACACAATGTTGTTTTTGTACCTTTATTGGCTGTACTTGCTGCAACGACAGATTGAATTCCAGTGTCTTCGTAGAGATCTTTAAGTTGGTCATACTGTGCGTCAATCATTTCAAATACTCGTTCAACTGGCAACACTGACAGCGTTGACGGATCCACAACATGCATGTGCACATCACACCTAGTAATAATGTATTAATTAATTAGAGTTATATATATCGATACCCTAGTTCCAGAGTGCACTGAATGTCTGAATTTGGCAGAATCAAGTATGAAAACTGTTTCAGAATACATACATCTATCACTTCCAAAGAGCAACCGAGACATTATTATTCCACATCTTGTTTGACATCTAATGTCTGACTATCACAACTTGACTGGGCTGTTGCTGGATTGTGACTGGCTTAAATGAATTTAAGCAGGTATGATTTACACCATGGCATGGGGACTTATGAATTTTTTTTTTAATCGTCAACCTAATTTTTCAACAAATTACAAATTTGTAAGTCAATTGAAAGACCGATGAATGGCATTGTGGGCTTAGCAATTTGAACACATATGTGCGGAAAACGAAAACTCAGGAGCGTGTCAATTTGGCTACAGTAACATGACTATGAGAATAAGATTCTTTGAATATCCAAAGTACCATCCCCCTTCCATTATTGGTCACTTACCAATCTTTGTGATCAGTCTGCGTGTAATGTTTTATGGCATTGACGACGATAATGGATTTTGTAGCATTAGCGAGACGAGCAACCACATTCGCTTGCTGTTTGTTCACTTGGCCGCACGGTCGCGAGAAGACTATCCTCACCAGCTGTTCATTTGTAACTATCCATACACGGACATCAGCGTTGGCTTGGCGATAAGGTGGTTGTGTTTCTTGAGCCATGATGTTGAGTACGAATCGGTCTTGGTTGTATTCTTCCATAAACTCAGCAGTCAAAAGTAAACCTTAAGGAAACACAATTACAAAATTTCATTACTAGCATGAATTTTGTTTGTTTAATATAATTTACATCACAAGTACGTAAAAGCGAATCCTCGACGTGATTGCTTTCTAAAAATGTGTGTGAATTTAAAGCAAATTACTAATAGAAACATAGGTATAATAATCTTTACCCTTAATAAATAAATATAATATAAAAACATTTTTATTTGGTTACGGCTCAGTTTGGGAAGAATATTATTTATTATTTCGAGAAGCAACTATTTTTTTTCGAATTTTAAAATGTATAGTTTAAAGTGTTATTAAACATGTTCATTATTTTTTAAATAATTTTCTAAAAGCTATTACTTCCAATTTGGGCTTAGATAACTAATTGAGGCTAATTATAACATTAATTACAAACAAAAATTAAAATATTAACATGTGTAGAAAATAATGAATTTTACTATAGTGGAATGTATGGACGAGAATTGCCTGTATAATTAATGAAATATCTTTACCGTCTTGAGTAATATTGAACGGAGAGGGAACAATTGATCCACTGGAACGCATGTTGCCAAACTTGTAAAGATTGGATGCTGCGATGAGATATGTAATTGTGCCATTGGCTTCAAAATCAGGATCCTTAGCTTTGACAGATAGTATCAATTCATTACTCTTTGCGGACGACTTCACACCTGTACAAAAGAAAATAGATTTGTTATATTGTATAATATATTGAAAATTTACGGGAGATCCCACTTTGAGAGTTGTTTGCATGACTGTTAAGTTATTTCGATTTGTTATCTGTAGGAATATTTCTAACCTGCATCATAGACTGGCTTTTCAAATCTCGGCGGATTGTCATTCTCATCGAGTATTTTGATTTCCACATGCGTGATACTCTTGTCTTTCTCAATTTTGTAAGTTCCATTGATGTCTTCATTTGTCGATTGCTCAACGACCGTTATCAGAGGTTTCATTTTGCTGTCTATGACAGGTTCGTTTCCCGCGTAAATTGTCAGTGAATATTCTGCTTCGTCCTCTCTGAAAATTAAAGAAATGTTTTAGCTGTTAACACTAAAAGGGGTAGCCAATTAAGATTTTAAGCATTAATGGTGTAATTTCTTACCTGTCAAAAGAACAGTTTGTACGTATAATTCCTTGAGTTCTATCAATAGAGAATGTTCTTTTCTGGTTACCATCGATGATGTGGTAGTAGACTTTACCGTTTTCACCACTGTCTTTATCATACGCCTTCACAGTACCTATATTAAAATAAAAAATACAATATTAATATTTCCACAATAAATGTTTCAAAAAGAAATCTGTAGCCATATAATATTGAGTGTATTTTTTGTTCTTCTATTTAATTCACTTCCTGGAATCAATATCATTCCTCGCATATGTCCACAGGAGATCTTAATAAAGATATATGTCGGAAGTAAAACTAAAGGCTTCTAGATAAGTCTTCAAAAATAATAATGAAATATAATAAATAAGGGTGTTTTACTTTGCATTTTAAATCATACTAAATTTATTAGAACTTAAATTAAATAATAAGTATTATTCTTCTCAGATTGAAAGATAAAAAAAAGTTTTTATATATTATTGTGTAGTAACAGTAAACATATTCAATATATTTGATTACAATAATTTTATAGATAGCATAAAGAAAAATAGTTTACCAATAATTATGCCGACGGGTTGATTTTCCAAGATCGAAAATTCGTACAATTCTTTAGCAAATTGAGGTTTGTTGTCGTTTGAATCTTTCAAGATGATTGTCAAGAATCTGACTACTTCAGAACGCGACGGGGACGCTTGATCTGATGCCACCAGTACCAACTGTGAGAGATTAAATACACATATTAAACGTACATAATTTATGATATTTGATTCTATATATATTCTTTTGCTCATAAATAAGAGGGAGAATAAACCAGGGCTGTGTTGTCGGGAGTCGTCGAGTTGGGTGTTTTTCTAGAGAAGGAGTCAGTGTTGGAAAAATCAAAGAAAAATTATTAGTATATGCATCATATTGATCATTGAAATGTATTAGAATTGTTCTAGTCAATTCGGAGTCGGTTTGTAATTTTAAGCCAGAACCAGAGTCGTTTTCTTTTTACCTGACTCCACAGCCCAGGAATAAGCAAGTTGATGGAATTCCTCATTTTTTTTAGAATATATATGTTAATGTTTGAAGACTCGTAATAAGAAGAATCGTATACTGAGCTTTGAGAATAAATGCTTGTGACGGATATTGGGGGTGAGGTGATTTGATTTCGTGAGGAACTCAGAGATTAGGGAATGTACAAGATAGTGTATTGTTACATCAGTGGTTATGGATAGATGTAGGAATTGTATGGGTCACATGCTGCGGATACCACCGGAGAGGCTCAATCCCCCATACCTCTTCTTCCAACCGGTGAAATTCTGGCATCCTGGACAGTCGTCGAGTACTATAAATAAGAAGTACTCGGCGGAACTTTGGGATTCTGGCATGTTCTGGGAGTAAGGTTAACAATTAGCAGGAGACAAGGAATCATGGATGTGCCCCTTGGCAGCCATATGCTCAACACAGGGTGCGTAAATGGTCAAAGAATAAGAATGTTTGTCATTAATGTGATTCTGTGTGAATTTTTAATCTGAAACAAACCTGATAACTGTCCTTCTGCTCTCTGTCCAAGAAAACTCTGGTTCGAAGTTCTCCGGTAGATTCGTCAAGCGAGAATTCATTGGTCTCATGAATATTTTTGTTACCTACTTTGAGGTGGTATGTGACGCGACCGTTTTCTCCAGGGTCTTGATCAGTCGCTTTGACAGTCATCAAAACGATATCAGCCTGAGCTGCGTTCTAAAAATCAAAAGAAAGACATATGCTGTAGAAAATATTCTTACCACTGCACTTTCGAGTGATCATTTGATGTTTAGCTTCTAATTCAAATATTACATAATACAAAATAAATTGAATTTGTGTTTATTTGAAATTTATTCAGAAATGTTTTTGAAATGTTGGATTTGTTGTAGGTTTATTTTACATACATCTTATTCAAAAACTAATAAAAAGAAAAGTAATGATCGAAAATTTACAATTTTTTATTTTGAAGAGATAATGAAAAATATTCACCTCAGCTATTTCGAACGTGGGCTGATTATCAGCAGGCACAATCCAAACGGGGCTGTGTTGATTGATGCTCTCCACGTTGATGTCGATGAAAGCTGTGTCGGAATGGGGGCCGTCTCCAGCGTTATCCACCGCAGAAACCTTGAGATGATGACTGGTGTTGCCAGACACCGGAAGGGATGGATATAATATCCCCGTTGTTGAGTTCAATTCAAAGGCTCCTATTATTGAAAAAAAAAAAAAAAATTCAATGATTGGCAATTAATTGACTGTAATTTTGAATGGGATTTGATGAAATGGTTTTCTTTTGATTTTTATTTTCGTGGCGATCATCATAAATCAATGAAAACGACTATACGTTGACCACTAGGCTGCAGGCTCAATAAATTCATTTTATTGAATTGCATAAAAATCAACACAACAAGATGCAACTTAAATAAAAAATATTTTATACCAACTGTGTGAACATAATTAAACATGTTTACGGCTATACAAATATTGATTATTACATGATTAAGAAGAGAATTTATAATTTTAATAGTAATTATTACCTGGAACTGTTTGTTCGAGTATTGTGTACTTAATTTGCCCGTTAAGCGAGCTGTCTTTATCTTCAGCCCTGACTTGGAGAATGGGCGCTGGCGGTTTAAGAGAAAGGTTTTCTCCTACGGAAGCTTTGTATGTTCGCTGACCAAAGACGGGAGCGTTGTCATTCAAATCGAGAATTTTAATATGAAGCTGGAAAGGAGAGAGATATATTGAAGATTAAATCATAGTAATGGTATTTTTTAATTTTAGTAATTTTGATATATTAGGGATTGAACTTCCAATAAATAAAAATATAAAAGCTTTAACTTGTGATGAGCGAAAGTGATCCTGATCTTTGTTAAAAATGAGGCATAAGTAAAAAAAGATTGTGTTTAATTTTTCATAGATACATTTTAAGCCTTTGATGAGTATTGCCGTACCCGTACGGCGGCGTAGCTTGTCATCTACTATCTATTGCCATTCTCATAATTTTTATTAAATTTTTGTTATTTCTTCAGATATGGATACTAGACACACCCACCAGTGACTTTTGGCCGCCTCATTATTTTTATTGTGTGTTGCAAATGAAGAAAAGGTTTTTTAATAAAGGGTAACATTTGTAAACAAATCGGTAGCCATATAATATTGAGCGTAAAATTCTATTTGGGATCGATTCCTTCCTGGAATCGACGTCTGTAGAGCGGCACATGTAGACAGATTCGCAAAAGCGAAGTAATAGCTACTAGAAAAATATTCAAAAGTAATAAAGAACTAGTTAATTTAAAAAAAATATTTACTTCTTGAAATAATAACTAATATTCTTCCCAGATTGTTCCGTATCCAAAAAAAGGGTTTTTATATTTTTGTGTGCGGCAATACTACAAATAATAAAAATATAAGAAAAAACCTAATTTAGTAAAAATTAGCTCACTGCTCAGTGTTAAAGAAACCTTTTTAAATATCGACTGTAGAAAGGCAAAAGGACATAACTCACTGTTTTATCAAAACAGCTTTTTTTTGATAATCAAAATTTATACAACTTAATTCACTTTTTATCAAAAGAATGTAAGCTGCAAATGCCGAATTAGTATCTAAATTTAGCTTTAAGGTTTGAAAAAAGAAAGGTATGTGAAAATTACGACCAGGTAAAAGGACTTAAAAAAGAGTTTTTCTAAAAGAATTTATTAAACTAATAATAGAATAGTCAATAAGGAATCATTTTACAAGTCTTCGTGCACTTCAAAGTTGTGTTTATTTAATATTTTGACTTTGGCCCAGAATCATCAAAAACGTTTCTGTGCCTCCTGTAAAAAAAATTATGTCCTTTTATCTTTTCACATTGCATATAATATCTATTGAACCGATAAAATTCTTGCGGAATAAGAAAAAAATGTTTTTTTTAGTACAGTTCAGTTTTATGATTTAATTACCGGAACACTGGCAGTTTTTCTGGCAGCCACCGGAGCGTTATCAACGGCCATGGCCTGCAGCCAAATATCATCTATCACTTCTCGGTCGATGACGGCACCCGTGGCCACACGAATGTCACCTTTGATTGGATCTATTGTGAAGAGTTCCGCCTGTTCTCCTGAAAGGCTGTATCGGATCTCGCCAAAAACACCTAAAAAAATTTAGTATATTTTTAGTTTTGGCTGAAACTCAAAGAAGTTGATGGTTTGCACATACAATAGAAAAATTGGAGGTAACATTGATCTAAACTATGTTTAAGCTTATGCTGGCTTAGAAGAGATACACGATACGTCTTTTCATTCAATCTAACATCCTAATTAATATTGCAAAATAAAGTAATATATAAAAAATTGGCTTTAGTGTTTATAGGGTTTTTTGTTATCGTTCCAAGATATCGTAATAGTACAACGATGGCTTGAAATGATAGAAAGAAAATAAGAGATAACTATTAAAATTGATTAGTTTATTGGTCTATTTTACCTTCATCGTTATCCGTAGCTTGCACTGTAGTCACCAAGGATCCGGCGAGTGAATTTTCTTCGAGTACTGCTTCGTACATAGGCTCGTCGAAGACAGGTTCCTCATCGTTGATGTTGACAACGTTGACGGTGACTCCAGCAGATGTCGAAAGCTGAGGCACACCGGTATCATAAGCCAAGACGGTGAAGTTTATTTGATGGACTCTTTCGTAATCAATCCGTTGTGTTGAACGAACGACGCCTGGAACAATAATAAAACATTTTAAAACTGTTTTGATAAGACGGCTTCTTGAATGTTTATAGGTTGAAACTTATGATAAAATCAAAACAATTTTATTTCATTTACCTTTCAGGCACATATACCTGAAATACATTTTGAATACTGGGACTCAAACCCGTAAGATCCGGCACAGAAACCAGCAATGCTAACCGCTGTGCCATAGGACCAGACAATTTTCTATACGCCTCAGCAAAGTTACATGACAAACATTTCGATATCTATTTAATTGCGAAATTGAACCGAGAAATAACAGAATTTATTTGAATGTTTATCTTAAAATTGAGATGGTTATGCTGTGTAGAAAGTGATTGTGAAGAAACTTGTGGCAGACAGAGGGGATTGGAGTCATGTCCTGGAGATAATGAAGATCGACATAGCCTTCCTTGTTCTTACCAGTTATATTGTCAATGGAGAAATACTGATTGGGAGGGTCGATGGCATAATGAGATATGCTGGAGTCCAAATCGGTGGCATGGAAAGTCGCCAACGTCGTGTTGGGAGGCTGTTCTTCAACGAGACGCTCCGAGAAATGTGATTGTCTGAATGACGGCGGTGACGTGTTCACGTCTACGATTGTTATTATCAGCATGCCTGCAATTCAGAATATACCACATTCAATAAATAAAATTCAAATTTATTTTGTTTAGTAGTTGTTTGGTAATGTAAACCTGAATATTGTTTACCTTTTGACATTTGCACACTAACTGCTGACGTGTCGGAAACTTGCACCGGCAATGAAACGACCGCGGCGATATTTCTGTCCAAAGGTTTGGCGACACGCACTCGACCGTTTGGCTCAACAGAGAACCATTGTCTGAAAGCAAATGATTCTGCAACCTGCAATATAAATTTAAATGAATTAGTTATTATATTAACATATAAGATAACATTACAATCTATAGAGACTGTCGAGAATCAAGATAATTACACAGTTCTGTTACTTCACAAGGTGTACATTGTAATACATTGTTTGTGCGATACCGTGTACCCTATTTTAACATCAATATCGATACAACTTAACATATTTCCATGTAGTACATTAAAGTATGAATAAAGCAGGGATTAATTATACAGCAAGGGTTTCCAACGCTTTTGAAGTTGGCAGCTACTGTTAATCTAAATGTATCGTGGAGATTGACTTTTAAACATGATCTTAAGAGATTTTTCAGTTCTTCAAAGTTAAAAACGTTCATTGTTATAGCCAAAATATCAAATATAAATAACATTTTGGCATGGGTAGTTATGTATTATTATGAACATCTATTGAGTGATACCTGTTCATATTAAAAAACAAATGTTGCAAATATATGAGAAGTTTGAGATTCAACACACCCAAATCCAGTTGTGAGAAAAAAAGATGTACAGTGGAACCTCGATTCTACGTTTTTCAAGGGATCGTAATAAATGAACGAATAATGCGGGAAACCGATAATGCGGGAAATCTTCAAATAACACAAAAAATGTTAAATTTTCAAAAAACTCATTTATTTATTAATTAAAGAACAAGTAAATGTATTTTTAACTTGTTTAATACAAACTAAGTAGCCTATTTGCAGTTTGGCACTTACATTTTAACAAACACTCTTCAAAATCGCGTACATTTCTAAGTCAACTAACTCCTTTTTGCTATGTTGACTCGTTTTTCTCCTGATTTTTTTCATGTCTTTAATTATTTTCAGTTTCTCAACTAGAGTTCTAGTTTTCTTCATTTAGGTATTTTAGTATTGACTTTTGAATTAGAAAAATATAAGCAACCAGATGAAATGTAAGATTATTTATGAGCGAAAAAAATATTCTACAAAAATGGTCAATCGGGATAGATAGTAACTGGGACGGAACGATAATATTTAGATGATAGATCGAAGACATCGGTAAATCGAGAAATGATTAACGTGGAATTACTAAACATTGCTATTACGGGGTGGGGTCTTGGTCGAAAAAAAAATAAACGATCCATGCATAAAGACGAAGATAGTGAGAACGGAAGATCGGGGTTTCACTGAAAAAAACGCGAAACGAAATGCGAGGTAAGATTATTTATGAGAAATATTCAACGAAAACGGTCAATCGGGATAATATTTTTGACGGGGCCAAAATATTTGAACGATAGATCGAGGAAAACGGTAAATCGGGGAACGGTTAATGCGGGATTATTTTACATTGTTCTTATGGGTGTTTGGCCGGGACTATGAAAAATGAACGAACCATGCGGGAAAACGGACAATGCGAGAACGGTAGATCGGGGTTCCACTGTATCTCTATAATATTGGAGTACTAAGTCAAAAGAACAGAATTTTATTTTAACACCGCTATAAACCTTGTTGTTTTTATGTAATTAAGTGTCAAAATATGACCTTATAATCAAAACTGTCTTCATTTTTATAGGAAAAGTGTGTTTTTCTATGTTCAGGAAAAACTGGATCTGATTATTTTTGATCCTAAGCTCTTCATATATACTGCAAGTTATGTCTTATTTGCACTAATTGAGAGTAAACAATACCTGTTTTCCATTTTTGTCAACTGCTGTCATCGGATCGATACCAATTTCATATTTGAGATCTTCGACAGAGAAAACGTCAGGATCCACAGCAACAAGGGTGTGAATTATTGTGTCTACTTCGGCATCAGCCGATACCTGCAAGAAAAATTTATGAATATTTATGTGAACATGGGTAATTATATCCCAATTCTATTGAGTTACTTCAATTAAAATTTTCCACCCTTCTGTGATTTATACCAAGAATAATTGGGTTGAGGTTAGGGCTTCCAAACCGGTTTAAACCGAAACCGGTTAACCGGTTTATCGCGTGTTTTGAAAAAAACCGAAAACCGGTTTATTTTACTCGGTTAACCGGGTTCTATCAACATACTCTTTTCTTATTTTTCATTGTTTTTTACCAAAAGAAAAATGTTTTATAATGAATTTACTGCGTTATATAGGAAATAATTCACAAAATACAACAACCATGTACATATACATATACATATATATGTATATGTACATATATTATATATACATTTTGAAGAATAATCTACTTTTGTCTCAAAGTTGGCCATGTTGTGAACAAAAATGACTCTTTCAAATAATTTGACATTTTTTCGCAATTAACACAAATGAATATTTTGGTATTCTACTCTATTTTTGTCTAAATATTGGATTTATTGTCTTATCCAGTTGATACTTTTTAAAAATTGAATGCATTTAAACATCGTTCTTTTGGTGAGTTTTATAATCAAGCTCTATTTTTTTTATTTATCATAAAATATTTTTTCTCATGTTATAGTAATTGTTACTTTGCCATAGCAAACAGGTTGGTAACTAGATTCCCATTAAGAGAAATATTGTGTATTTTGTTTGAAATTGGAGTATAAGCTGTTATACCAAATATTAAAATATTTCTACGATTTTTTTTTGCATACCTAATTAATTAAAATACATGATATTTCGGTTTAAACCGGTTAACCGGTTTATTTGTCAGAAAAAAACCGAAAACCGGTTAGTGATTATGTCCGGTTAATTGGAAGCCCTAGTTGAGGTAGACAAAATGAAACAAACTGACGTTTTTAGATATATTGAGTTATGAACAGGAACTCGTTCAAAATATTCCAAATTTCAGAGAACAAACTGAAAATCGGTCTAGTTTCTGTATTATTTGCATTATTTTCTTTTTGATTAGCAGGCAAATTCTCCAAGTCGTATTTTTGTTACAAAAAAGAAACCAAGTACATGTAAGTATTTGTAATATTACAATTATCAAGCATACATATGATTTTAACAGAACTATAAACATTAAAAAAATTTAGATTAAATATCTGAAAATATATTTAAGCTTTAAAGCTCAATATCTCCATTTTGCAAATGTGCAGATGGTTTCCTTTTGGTTAACTCGACCCAATAAGTAAAATGTAAAACATATAAAATATTACCTCAGTCCTTTGAATCTGCGGAGTAAAATATGGCGACTTATCATTGGCATTTAGAACCTTTATTGTGAGCATTGTAGTGCCAGTTTGACTAGGGGTTCCTGAAACAGCAAAAAAATATTGACTAGTCAGTTGCATAGACCTATACATATGGAAGTGCTGCTTGACCATATTGCTCATATATCGTCACCTTTCCGGCGGAAGTTGGTAAGTAACAAAACCCACCTTGATCAATAGCTATGATCTGCATTTGGTATGTGTTTCTTCTATCGTAATCCAACTTCGATGCAATCGTTATAATGCCGCTCTCTTTCTCTATGGCGAAATCGTCAAACGCCCCCTTTTGAATGGAATACTTAATTTCTGCATTAATTCCACTGTCCATGTCTCTGGCGACGACAGTTATAACATCAGTGCCTGTAAAAAAAATTCAAGATAAAACATTTGATATTTAGGATTCAATTCGTAACGTGAATTGGATAGTGGATCTTAAATTAAAAATGGGACAGTACTAGAAAATCCAACTATGTTTTTATGACAATACACATTTGGTGCTGAATGAAGATGTTTAGGAGAATCCCATGGACAAAATGGGAAAAAACATATAATATACAGAAGGTCCTTGACAATCAGAGTTACCTCCTCGCAAGTATGAATTTGTAGAAAACACTTGCAATTGAAAAACCGATTAAATTATCAAGGGTGTGTAAATTTCTATCGCTGAGCAATTAAAAAAATAAAAAGGACTCGTTTTATGTATTGCTTAATTTCCGGCGGTATTGCTAAGCAGTGTTCCGGGCGGATTTGTTTTGGAGGCAATGTCCAACGTTCTTGTCACAATAATTGCAAATGAGACAACTTTCACCGAAAGTGTAACTGAGGCTATTATTTGCAAGTTCGGCTCATTCCAAAATTGTTGAAACATCAACTATGTATGTAATTTAAGAAATATGATTTTTTTTTAAAAAGGTATTTTTAGAAATCATTCTAGAAAACATAATAACATTCCAAATTAATTTAAAACTAAAAATACTTTCGATGGATCCTCAGACAGTCTTACTTTTACTGTCTGAGGATGCCTCTGAAAGAGGCGAAACACGTGTCACAGTTTGTAGCACAATACGTGGAATAATGTAAGTTATTTTATATTACTTATAAAAAGTTTCATTTTTTAACCATTTTGGAATGAGCCGTGTTTGCAAATATGTAGTACCCTTAATTGTTAAGTGCTGAATTTTTTTTTATTCTAAGTATTATTGATTATTATATAAACTTAATCTTACCAATAGGTGCGTCTTCTAACACATGTGCATCATAGTGATCGATTTCGAACACAGGTGCATTATTATTCACATCTTTCACATCAATTTCAACTCGACAGGTCGTATTGAAGACTCCGTCGCTTGCCTAAACAATAAAAAAAAATATATATTAACACACAGAAAAATGTCTGTGGATTCTGCTCTATCTGAGGGACATGAAATATTAAGTTATGAAAAACAATCCATTTTTATGAGTTTGAATTCCAGAATGGACACAAATAAAAAATGAATATGATATATGTTCCAACAAAATACATTGTGTACACAAAATGGTCGATTGATACAGAGGTGCACCTATCTGCAGACCTATCTCTCAACCATGCACCGCTGTGCTTAATGATGATATAGATAAAAAGAAAATGAGAATTGATCAGCAGTTTACTTTAACCACTTGCCGGTCCAATTGGTTTAAACAAATGTTCCAAAAAGGATCACATATCGCAGCCGACAGTTCTATTCATTTGGAGTTCATCTCAGGGCAGTTCCAAAGCATATGATTATGTTAGGTAAATAACGTTTAGCATTTTTTCTTCTACGCATCTGCCAAGTTGATGAGTGAGCTGTCAGCCTAAAGTGCTTATGGTTATCAATCATACCTGAACAACTAGTGATACATGGTCCTCTTTTACGTGCGTCATATCAAGACCATTGTTTCCCTGGATTCCAATCTTGCCCGTTGTGCTGTCCACATAAAATAGGTTACTATTTGATCCATCCAATATTGAATATGTGATAACAGAGGTTTTGTCCGGATCGCGAGCTTGTACCTAAAAGCAAAATAATATTACAATCACAATAAACTTGACACACTATTTTAAGATTTCGATTGAAGGTGCTTGGCGGAATTTCAATATTAAATTTCATATCAATATAAACACGATATATTTATTTACTAAACGTCAGTTCAAGTTTATTCGTGAATTTGAATGCCTGAAGATACCGAAAGGCGAAACGCGGGTTGTCAGTGGCAAAACTTGTGTGAATTTACATAATTTGAACGATTCAAATTTTGACACACTATTGTTGAGTAACTTAGTATCGAAGTTGGCCAAACGCCATCTACAATACAATAAGCAATACAAACATAAATTTCGTTCAAAATGGCGTTTGGCCTACTTTGATAGTAAGCTTCTCAGTTATATAAAGTGTAATTTAAAATATTTGCTACAAAATTAAAAATGAGGTTTTATTTTTAACCACGCATTGAAGTCATTTACTACAAATTTAACATAGATTAATAAAAAGATAAGTAAAAAGGCCTATTTTATCTGTTTCTCATTTTGGTCTATAATCGACATATTTTACACACAGTGATACAAAGTCAAAGTATAACCATTGTCTCAGTAAAAAAAAATGATGAATCATCACAACTTACTAATAAATCGGGATCGAATTTTAGTGCTCCTTCATCAATGGATGATTTGTAAACTGGACTCAAAAATTCTGGAGGATTATCATTTGTGTCGTAGAGAGAAATCTTCAATGAGACGACTGTATTCAGGCCGGATCCATCATCGTCAGTAGCCTATAAAGATAAAACGGAGATCAAAGACCACGTAGATGAAGTAAAAAGTGTCTGGAGAATTAACAATGTTCATTGAATTGAAATATAGAATGATATCTAACGATTGTTATTACCTTATAATTAAGGAAGAAATCTGGCCTGGTTTCATAATCCAAACATGGAGGCTCTCCAGGAGTGGAACAAAATGCTACAGTTATAACTCCGGTTCTATTGTCAACGGTGAAAAGATCAGCACCATTTCCAAATAATTCATAGACAATACCTTCAGTTCCAAATCTGGAATGAAACATGAATCATAGATTATATTTTCAGCTCATTTGTAACAGCACAATTAAATCTACAGATAGTTTTTTCTTGTCATTTTACTAGTTTCTTTTCGTATTTGAAAGATTCACCTAAAAATTAAATGAAATATAAGTCAAATGATAACAGCAATTTCCAGCAACCAAGATAATTTCCGCGAAAAGAGCCCGACTACTGCATTAACCTTTTGACTGCCGTTGAAAAAAGTATGTCTGTACCTAGCACACCGGCTATAATTTGCAATTATTAATTTAATTATAAATAAGAAGTTAATTCTTACCTAGCATGATCTCTATCTACGGCAGTTATAGTTAAAACGTGGGATCCAGGAGTTGCTTGTTCAGAC
>CM062836.1:18668971-18718667 GCA_031772345.1 Himalopsyche anomala | reverse complement strand
CATGCTTAAAAACAGGGGCGTTGTCATTGACGTCCGTTACAGTGACAGTCACTGTAGCTGTTGAAGAAAGTCTTGGAGTTGTGTAGAGCTCTTCAGCTATTACCTGAAATTAATTGAATAAGTGTGTAATGGCACCCTGAAAAAAACACTGCGATATTACCGCCAAACCAATACCGTCCGGACAAATCTGCCTGGACACTACCAAGACAAAATAGAAATGACACAATTTAGAGAAGAAAAGGATTACATGTGAATTAAAATAGAAAGAAGCAGGTCAGGTTCCAGAAGATGGGTGCTTTTTTTTAAAAACAAAAGGTGCCGGAACTCAATTATTGTCAAGCTTTTTTTTTCTAATTAACGTCCGTTCTCAATGTGGTGGATTCTCCTGATCTTCCTAATTGAGGTATCTCAACGGAGTTTTTTTACGAGAACTGCTTGTTAGTGAATTGTGCAACTTCCTTTTCAACTTGTAAAGATAGAAAGATATAGCTGATACAGGACTAGTGTTTAACTAATCGCTCTCGCTTTGCCCTGTTAATTTTATGATTAGAAAAAATTTCTTGTTTCTAATAAGTGATATCACTGCAAAATCGCCATGTCAGTTAGACCGCGAGCTCGCAATGTTATAGTGGAAGTGGAAGAAATAATAAATAACCATAACCAATAACGTGAAGAATATGTGGATGCGAACGAAACGTATGTTTGTGTTTCGCAATTCGTGTCACCCATTTGGGAATGTGTTTGGAGTATTTCTAACGGTTATTAGAGATAATTACGTTTTTTAAGGTATGTATTAATAATTCAAAAATTTTATTCACTAACGATTTCTGCCTTTTCATTTATGTGTTGGCGACACTGATAAGACGTCCATTTTGAATTAGACGTCAAATAATATATGACCTCACATTGGGATTTTACCGTTTATTGTTACTTGATTATAATATTTCTATGATATTTTTAATGCTTTGAAAATTCACATTAATCCCTTCATCCTTCATCTTCATTATTCAAGATTCACTCAGTTAATTAAAATGTATCAATCAATATTTCTTTTCATTATCTATCTTGGTGAAGCGTTTCAGGGTTTAATACTGATAACTGTATATAATATACTTACGAGTACAATAAATTTTCTTTGGTTAGGATTCTCGTAATCCAGTGTGAAGTTGGCGAGCCTTATGCTGACTTGCGTGGAACCAGTAGCTTGCTGAGGTTCGACACTGAATGCACCTGATACATCTGACAATCGGAGGGAGAAGGCAGAATGAGGACCCTGGAATTGAGAATTTGAATATGCTTACTAATTATTGAACAATACTCATTTATTGTAGGTATTATTGATAACTAAAAAGGTGTGGTTATACTATTTTCTCGATTCTTCGTCTGGATAGGATTGAAGAGTAAAATAAAATACTCACCACATCTGTATCGGTAACGACCATATCCAAATTCGGTAAAGGTGTTCCGAATGGGATATTTTCCGGTATCTCCACCGAGTATTCTTTCCGATTGAATCTTGGAGGTTCATCGTTCACATCCCTGATAGTTATGGTGACGGTGGCAAGAGTTGTTGTGATATCACTGTCAACTGGACGATCGTCCACCACTTCCCGGGCCTGAATTTGAAAGGATTTATTACAAGTGTGATGTTACAAATAAGGCTATTATTTGCAAGCCCGGCGCGTTCCAAAATTGTTGAAACATGAACCATGAATGTAATTTAGTAAATAAAAATAAATTTGGAAATCAGTCTCAAACATAGCTTGATAACCTACAAAATTATATTTCAAAGTAATAAATTCTTGTTTTGAATAATAATGTGAACGTTAAGGCTCGTTTGCTGAGAAACAGGCGACGCAGTGTAGTGCAGGGCAACACAGATATTGTATTACTTGAAGAAGCACAGACCTGCATAACACAGATACGTGCCCTGGTCTGCGCTCTGTTGAAGTACAGATAACTGTGTGACGCGTGCACGTATAGACGTGATCTTTTCATTCAGTCGAGAAAATGACTGAGAAACCAATGAATTCTACTAAAATTTGTGTATACGATACTACTCATGTAGACTGCTCTTAAAAGACATTAAATGAGTTATTGTAAATCATTCATATATTATGATACTTGCAAAACGCAACTGCCTCAGCATATGTAGGTCGCACAAGTTTGTTGCAGCCTGCACCTGCGCTGCTTCGTTAATGTCTCAGCTTAACCCAAGCTTAACCCAAGTGGTTGAGAAACTTGGCAAATTCTTTCATAAATATAAATCTGATAGGCACTTACTCTTATGGTCAAATTGAGAGGAGCCGATGCGTCCACTAATGATTCTCGGTCTAATGGTTTACCAGTTCTCAATTCACCTGTTACGCTGTCAAGAAGGAAATAGTCGTGAGGATCTATAAAGGAAAGCGGCAGGAAAGAATTATTTATTCTAAACAATAATTCTTAAATAATTAGTAACAGATTGATTTGAATGCATCCTTACTGTTAAGTAAATCATAAGTAATATTCCTAGGGTGAGCTCTGTCACCGTCTTTTGCATGAACTATGAGAGCAAGGGTTCCGATCGGGGCGTCTTCAGCGAGAACGGCAGCGAGGGATCCCATGAAAGTTGGTGGCAGGTTCTGGATATCTAACACTCTAACTTCAACTCCTGCAGTTGAATTTAATTGGCCGTCCTGAAAAGAAATTTCAATCAGATAATATATTTCAGGCTTGAAATGATAATTTTGACAACAGCAATTAAAATGTGGGAAGATTCGACTTGCATACAAAATAAATCAAGATAAGCTGTGACACTTACCGTGGCGAAGAGTTGGAACTGATACGAGTGTTTGATGTTGTAATTGAGAGGTGCTTTCAGAATAAGAATTCCTTTGAATTGACTCTGCGATGATGATTGGGGAATTATTTCAAATACTCCGCAAGCTTCAGCCCACTGGAAAAAGATACAAATATATCACAGATGCATTAAATGAAATGTCACACTGCAAATCAAAAATATAACAAACAAAATTACACCTAATAATTTTACATGATTTTTTTTGTATGGAACATATCCCCCGAACAAAAAAGAATTGGGTGTAAATGAATTCTATGACTTTGAGAGCATTTTCAAGCTAAGAGTACTTTCAATAATCCGTGTGCAAATTATCCCTGCATGAATTAAATTTTTAAAAAAAGTATCTTCCATGATTCATTGTAGTTTAATGGCAACTTCAAAGCCTCATCTGGATGGCTAACCAGATTTAAGAAACCCCATGGTATTCATGAACTTATAATCCAAGAAGAACGTCTCAGTGAAGATGTTGCAGCCGCTAATAAATTCTACATTAAATTTGAAAATGTTGAGTAGTCGTTAGAATATTATTCGTGTGATTCAGGTTTTCAAATAATGAGTGGCGCAGATATTATTTCCAATCTCATTCAACAAGAAGAGAATAAGAAGTTACCAATGACATTAGTCACAAAACGGCACTGACTTATGTTGATACTTTATTGGAGTATATTGACCAATGTGTCGTAGAATATAATGATATAATAACTATAAAAATTGCCAGCGTATGTATAGTTTTATCTGTATTAAATTGCATGAAAGAAAACAATAAAATTATTGATATAGGCAAGCAATATTCAAGGATGAACAATTGATTGAATGATTACCTGAGCTGTAGCGATGCAACCAACTTTAAGAGCTTCTCCCAGAAAATCTTTGTCTTCAACTATAATTTCACTAAGCACAGTTGTGCCAATCAAAGCGTCCTCTGATATATCGGCTTCATAAGGACTCTGAAATAGAATGCGATAATTTAGTATTAAAAAAAACATTATTAAAATCTCTTCCTGTATTACTATTTTTCTACATTATGGTATCTCCAGATATATGAGATTTTTTTTATAGATATAGAACTTAAAAATGAAATAAAACACACAAAAATCGTAGTACTGGCTACGGTATTCACTTTACTGGAAGTATAATTTTATGCCATTAGTGTTATATGATTTTGGGCACATGGGCCATGGCTGACTTGAAGAAAGCATAATCTGGAAATCCAATTTTCAACCACCTTTTCGAGCAATTGGGGCCGTAAGTCAGTAATAATGCAGCGAATATCGACTTCCATGGAGTCTTTCGTCTCTAGTTTATCGGCGAAGACTTCACATATCCCCACAGAAAATAATCAAAAGGTGTTAAATTACACAATATTGGAGGCCAATTCACAGGTCCATTACGCACTCATCGAACGTTTCCTTCAATAAATTGATTGTGGGGCATGCTGTGTGGCATGATGCGCTGTCTTGTTGAAGCCACAACTCTTCCACATTAATGCCATTCAATTGGGGAACGAAAAAGTCAGTAATCATGAATCTATACCTTCTCCATTGACTTTAACATTCTACCTGTCCTAATTTTTGAAGAATTATGGACCAATGATTCAACCAGCCCATAAAGCACACCAAACAATGATTTTTTTGTAGATGTAATGGCTTCTCAATATTGGCTTGTGGCAATTTTGCTTATTGGCATAGCCATTTAACCGAAAATGAGTCACATCGCAAAAAAAAAAAAATGCATGTGTTGTTCTTCATAGTTGAATATAAACGTTAAAGAGAAAATATTTTTGACACTTATACTACATTAATTCAGACATACATTTTTAAACTCCGGAGCATTGTCATTCTCATCCAACACTACGACAGATACATCCACCGTGACAGCATTGTTGTTAAGTCCTTCGACGATATCTTCAATCGAAACCATGAACTTCAGCAACTCATTCTCCTGAAAAATGTAACTATTTATTTAGCAAAATGATATAATATAAAGAATACAGACAGCCATAAAGAAGGAGAAAACAAAAACTTCAGTTACCTCACGATCCAGAGGTTCTGCCAAAGTTACTTCACCTGTTGTCGGGTTGACGATGAACCTGTCAGTTCCGACAAGTCCATACTTAACCTGAAAATAAAATAAAATATAGAATAAGAAGTATAGTTAATATTTAATCTATTTTTAAAAATTTCAATTTAATATAAAATTTAAATTGATAACTAAGTTAATAACGGGTTGCATAACCAATTGTGACATTTGTTTTGCCTCTTTGAGAAACATCTATTGTAAGATTATTTGCAAAGAAACTATAACTGTTTGCCAACCCCTGTTCTCGGTCTTCAAATATGACATGACACTATCGGTGACAGATTAAGCAATTGGGAGGCCCTAGATGCAGTACAATTTGAAGGCCCTGTTTTATAGATAACATGATTCCATGTTAATATAATATAGGCCAAGGATGGCGAACCTACGGCATGCGTGCCCGAGGTGGCACGTTTGAGAATATCTAGAGAGAAATAATATTTGAGGATTTTTGGCACGCGGATCCAAAAAGATTCGCCATCCTTGATATAGGCCTTTTTGAGACCCCTTAAGGTTTGGAGGCCCCAAGCATGTGCCTCTTGCAATCTGCTGCTGTACAATGTCCATTCATTCATGACACTTGTCCTCTGTCTTCCTAAATCGTAGTTGTATTACATTCTTTATTAATAATTATAAATCGCACATTAGATTTAAGTGAGACATTAAAAAAATATTATAACTAAGATTATTAGATCAGCTCGGCGGCTAGTTGAAGATCATCTTGAGAGAATTTTGATTTTATTTAACCACTCTAAGCTAACGACCCACCGGTGTGTCGCATACCTACTAACCACACACGCTACCACCAGTGTGTTGTCATTATTACGAAGTCAATAAATATTTTTTAGAGTTTGCATCATTGAAAAAGGGTCCAACATCTCTTAAGGACTCACAAAATTAATATTAAGTTTTCCTTTATTAGTTTTTAGAAAATTGCTAGCTCACAGGACAAAAAACGTTATTTTTTTCTAGCTGTTAACGGGTTAAGATGTAAACTTACCGCAAGACCTTCAGGATCATATCCTTGTAGTGTGTAAACGATTGAGCCGACCGGAGTGTTTTCTGGAAGAGCTAAGCCGCTCATGTCTTTCGTAAACACGGGCGGCAAGTTCGCGTCGACGCCTGAAATACAATACAAAACAAACATAAAAAATAAGTAGACTTACACAGATTATAAAATGGTTTGTGGACAACTTTCTACGTTTACATTACTTGATTTGGTGTAATGTGTAATATCAAACAGTTAGCAATGTTTAAACAAGGTTTATTCTTGTCTTTTTTAAGCAATCAGATCTGATCATGCATCGATTCTGACTGAAAGCAAATAACATTACAGTCAGCAACGTCCCGAGGGCTTAGGCGAGCAGGCAGTTGCCTAGGGGCGGCAAGTCCTAAGGAGCGGCAAATGATCACATTTTTTAAAAATAAATATGATGCCTCAATGTATTTGTTTAACAAAATACCAAATCAAGATTCGATACTTATATTATTTAAGTACATTTAAAATTAACATTATTTTTTATGAAGGTAATAGTTATTTTTTCATAATTATTGAACAATAATGTGGGCTTTTGGATCATATTTATGTGTGAGGATCTTTGTCAATAAGGTACATACTAAAAATAATAAAAGATTTATAGTACTTTTTCCACTTAAAATTTATTTGATCAGGACCGGTTTCGCTCCTCGCGAGCATTATCAACTGATGCATTATCAACAAATGCTCGCGAGGAGCAAAACCGGTCCTGATCAAATAAATTTTAAGTGGAAAAAGTACTAAAAATCTTTTATTATTTTTATTATAATGCCATTCCACCAAGTATTGACAGTGAACACCTTAAAAGTGAAGGTACATACTATAAATCACCTGAAAGCAAAACGGAATAAGTGTCAAAAGATTTGTTTGAGTACGTGTAAGCAAGTAGAGGATTCAAACTTCTATATGTGTATATTTATTCCTAGAATAATGGGAACGAATGAAAGAAAATGGGCGCTATTTTAGGGGTCTGCCTAGGGGCGGCACATAGCCTAGGAACGTCACTGATTACAGTGGGAAGATCCGTTTTGTGTTAGCTAAAAAAATAGTCAGCAAAAAGGTTTAACTTACCATGATGGTGAAATAATAGCCCGACCAGAAGACAGACAAATGTCAGGGTCTTCGACATGGCTCAAATCTGAAATCAAATAAAATAAAATAATTAGTTCAAAAGTTATTATCTGACAAAAAAATGATTGAATATAGAAATACATTGGATGCATAGATTTGAATTATCACTTCATACCATTAAAAACATTGAAATGTAACCAACGTAATTATAAATTTGAACTTTTAAACGTCACTTTCAATTTGATGTATTCCCTGAAAAACTACATTCTCACTTTACAGTCATTTAAGTCATGTCAGCAGTGGCGTAGGAAAGCGTCCCCTGCCGCCCAGGGCGTTTCTTGAATATACCGCCTCCAATATTTCCTTCATTTTTTTAAAAATCACTCGAACCATTTTTTTAACGATTAAAACTATGACAACTAAAAACATTTTTTTTCCTACAAAATTTTCGATTATTTTCCAAAAACGTTGCCTGCAAAAAGTACATTTTATCAGTCAGTGTCACAAGTGACAAATAAACAGAAGAAAACATATTGAAAGTAATACAACTTGCATTGGTTCTGTATACATTTCAGTTTTTATTTCCCTATTACTTTTAAAAATCTATGTTCATTTTCAAAAATGCTGCCCCTAAAAATGTGCCACCCGGGGCGGTTCGCCCCTGCCATACACCCCTTGCTACACCACTGCAAGCCAGGTCCGTGGCACAGTGGTCAACGTCGTTGAAATAAATAAATTAATTAAAACTCATGGGTTCAAGTTCCAATATGAACAGCATTTTTACAATTGATTTCTGTTCGAAGGCATGGGTTTTTGTGATGTCCTGAAATTCCTTCCCATCCATCCAATACTTGAAATTAGTTAACCACTAGTCTAATCCTAGCCGTATATTTCAATTCCTACTCTCTTCGAAAAAAAGAGAGGTTTAGCAACGGACAAACATTTCTCGTATAAAAACTTGTGTTGAGATACTTCTATATGCTCCAATCAGGAGCGGACATGGATTTAGAAAAAATATATATAATAACTGTTGACAATGTAGTTCAATAAAAATAATCACATTTTTTTTCAAGTCTTCCAAGAAATTAGTTTTGGTAACATAAAATCTCGTGTACAAATATTAGTTTTTAAAATTATTATCCGTGTTTTTTTCGTATTCTCAAGTCCACCCCTGTTATCAGTCAGAGCAATACAAAAGCTTTAATTTAAAACCGTATCTACATGTACACGATTCGTCAAAACATTTCCTTTGTCACCTTTGATTGGTAATCTTCATATCACTTCAACCAATCAAAGTCCTTCGCCATGTACTGTCTTCTATTCGCTAGCCATGCCGAACTATTTCCAATTATCTGACATTGTCGTCACGCAGAAACATGGTGAAGAGGGTCGAAAAAAAGTGGAAGAATAGGCCAACAGTTGATGCGTTATTCTACGCGTTTTTTGGACAGGTCGATTCGAGTTGGTAAAACATGCAAGTGAATTTACTCAAAAATCTGCTGCTTTCAGACTAAGGCCGTTCGTCTTTTGAGCCCCTTACACATCGACTGTGGAAAGGAAAAAGGACGTAACCCACAGTTTTTTCAAAACAGTTTTTTTAATCACAATCTATACAGCTTAACCGCTTCCGTACCGTAAGGCCACTGGTGGCCGCTACATACGAACGGCGTAAATACCGTAAGGTCACTGAAGACCACGACTGTAACTTGAAAATATTAAACTATATATATATCATTTTATAAGTTAACGTTTAATATTCATAAATTCGGTCCAATTTTTTAAAACTATTCAAAAATTATTTAAAAAATGCGGTAGGTATGTGAGTGAATGTTTTTTTAGCTTAAAACATCGCGGTACTGAAAAGGTTAATTCTATCATAAATACACATTCTATCAAAAAGATGTAAGCTGAAAATACCAAATTATTATCTAAATTTAGCTTTTAAGTTTAAAAATGAAAGGCATGTGGAAATTGCGATCAAGGAAAAAGACTGAAAAAAAGGTTTTTTTTTTAAATTTTATTTTTTAATTAATATATCAATTCAAAACCAGTTTATTAGTCTCCATCCACTAAAAGTTTGCGTATATTGCATAATTTTCCTTTGGCTCAAAATCATCAAAAAACGTTTTTTGCGTCTCCTGTAAAATTTGTTTTGTGTGGGTTACGTCTTTTTTCCTTTCCAAAGTCGATATATATCCAAATCAAAATGTTGCCGTCAAAGTGGCAGAAAAAATCAAAAAGATTTGCCATTGAAGCTTATGAAATCTAAGCCCCAAATATTTTGAATAATTTGATTCGAATTAGATAAACTTAATGAGAATTTTTAATGTCAATCAAGATCAACTCGGAAAGATAAGACATCAAAAACACACATGATCAATATCTCAATTACTAAATTGAATAAATCTATATTCAATATTGATGTTGTTGTGATATAAACCCAACCCAATCCATCATCGATAGGATATATCTCTTACTACAAGAACAAAGAGGCCGATAATTTAACGCGTAAATATGAATTAAATTAATTATGACGCAATTTATCCATTTCCCGGTGTGATAACATAAAACATCATGTTTATTATATTAACACCATTCTTCTATTTTAACCATCTAACCTTCGTCCGACATTTTAGTTTCTAAATTTCAATAAGTTTTCGTTCAAAATTTGTACACTTAAGTTGTATCACTAATCGTCAGAATTCGGCTTTCGGTATCTTCCAGCATTCAAGTACATGCATGAACTGTCAGTACACTCAGAAGAGTAGACGACCCTGGGTCGTTGGTATAATAAAATAACACCATATTTAAATGACGTAAAACGATTTAATGCACTAGAAATTAGGGCTTCCAATCCCGGGATCCCGACCAATTTGACCATTCCGTAGTTCCGGGATCATCTTAATGCCAATCCCGGGATTTCAGGATTTACTATAGTAGAACTTAAAAAAAGCTCAACAGGGCTGGAACACTTAGCCACTGGCAGACGTAACTTTTTCAAAGGAAACAAAACAAAAAAAAAGCAAACATTTTGCAAACAAAAGAATAATTGTGGAATCTGATAATTAGACACTTTTTTCGCTAATGATCTCAAAAGCACCTGTGTTTTATGAAAATAACGAAAACAAGAAATTATGGTAAATGATCAATCCCAGGATTGAAAGATTGTGCATCCCGAACTCCCGGGATTCGAATGAGGGTTCGGGATTGGACTCCCTACTAGAAATAGTCACTTTTCCAAGCTAAAAAACTAACTAAAATATGAAAAGTATTTCAATGTAAATACATATTTCCTTTTCTATGAATCGTTTTTTTTCGTGTGCTGGTTTGTCCATGTACGGTTTTATTTTAACACCTCTCATATATATAATATCTATTCTCTTAGAAAAAAAGTTTGATGCAGGATAAGCTCTATCAGGCGTTCAAATGTTCCATATTAGGTCTGGATACGGTGGAAAAAAATATAGTACAAACAAAACGCAAGTGGTTAAGAGTACAAAATAGCCCACAAAAAAAATGAGCAAAACAATCATAAAGGTGTGATGAATAAAATATGCTATTTTTTGTTATTTAGCTGCGTGTACATATACAATATCTTGCGGTTAGTTTTCTCCAAAAAGTCTCTCAACACGTTTCATCCAAAACAATCATTTTCCGATAGTTTTTCTTTAACCAAAATATCAGAACCACCAAGCTTTCTGATTTCTTTCATTAAATTGTCGTTAATTTTAAAATAGAAAATACTATGGAGGCGTTAAAATTTTTAGCTGGGCGTATAAATGATAGAAAGTAAATTGATATAACACAATAATTTGATACATTTTGAAATGCGTTATAATAAATTTACGCGTTAAATTATTTTAACGCGTTGGGTTTGGTGTTTTATTATCAATACGTTTCAAAAGCCAAATCCAGTTTTTAAAATTTTATGTATTAAAATTTCTAATACAATTTAATTGAATCTGACTTGTTACGTGTGTTGATTGACATGTCGAAACAACTATCAATGAAAGCAGTTTTGTTAAGTGAAAAAAAACACTGTTTTGTGTTTACATCGAAGACGACGACGACGACGGAGATGCGGTGTAATATATCGACTGTGGAAAGGAAAAAAGACGTAACCCACACATCAAATTTTACAGGAGGCGCAACGTGTTTTGATGATTTTGGGCCATATGCAAATTATGAATTATACACAACCTTTAAGTGCACGAAGACTTCTAAAGTGGTGTTTAATTGACATAACCTGATATTAATTAAATAAATTGTCTAGAAAAAATCTTTTTTTCAGTCTTTTTTTTAATTTAAATTTTCACAAACTCATCTTTTTTCAAACTTAAAAGATAAATTTAGATACTAATTCTGCATTTGCAGCTTATATCCTTTTGATAGAACGTGTATCAAATTTGATACATTGTGGTTATCAAAAAAAAGCTGTTTTGAAAAAACTGTGGGTTACGTCCTTTTTCCTTTCCACAGTCGATATGGTAAAAGTTGAAGGCCCTGTTCGTAATCATTTTTCGTTCCAAACGGTTTGTCCAATAATAATATTACTAGACAAAAATATATCAACTTTGTCTTTTCCCTTCTTCAAGTCAGTATTATATTCTTGCCAAAATATTTTACAATATTATGTGTCTTTTTCCATTCCCTTTCGTTAATACAGTACGCCAGTGAACAAAGCAATTTCAATCCAATATCATCATCAAATCTAATACCACCTTAGCGACAAAGTGCTCCAGTACACATCAATTGCTTAATGCGGCTGATGAGGCCAAGGTCTTCGGTGCATTTGAATAGAGGCGGGTTGGCAAGTGCATTGTCTAAGTGTATTATGCTGTTAAAAGCCAGGCCAGGTTGTCAACAATCTTCGAGCTGGTCATCCAATTGACCCGGCTTAATTAACCTTTTGTGGGCCCATTGTGCTCGGTGCTTGCGGCCGAAAATACACAAACCGATCTGGCAACTGGGACGAAATTATTTACGACTATCTAACAAACTAACAAGCATAGCAATGTAACAAAAAACCATACCGAAAATAGGGATCCCAATCTCAAAACCTCGAATACCGCTTGTGTATATTTTAAAATAATAAGGTTGGTCTACATCAGGGTTTCCCAAACATTTTCTGGTTGGGTGATTCCTAATTGTTACATAAGTTAAGTAATAATGTTAAGTACAAACAAATATTATTATCAAAACACTTTGGAGGATTATTCTGACAAACTCAACTAAAAATTATTTTATGACTAATCTTTGTTTTTGTTTTGTTTAAGATTGCTTAGAGATTAATAAATTCAATCACCACTCTAAATTTATTAATCTGGAATGAATTTTTAATTGTATGTTAGATGTGTTAAACATTTTAATTTTGTGTTGTTTTAGAATCACTTTTAATGTAATTGGTAATTTCTTTTCAATGTCAATTGTTGTTTACAACTTTTCATTTTTGTATAAATAGCATTGTTAAATTATATTTCTTATCAGTTGACAATGCTCGCAATGAGCGAAACCGGTCCTGACCTATTAAATTAAGTGAAAGGAATATTGTGTTTTTATTAATATAAAGAACTAAATCTATAGTTTAATTCCAAGCAATAACGAATATACACAAATATGTACATATGCAATCATTCAAAGAAAATCTATACAGGCACAACATATTACATTACTTTGATGAATAATTGACCCATGGCTATTTAATTTACTAGATGGCCATCTTTGATTGAATTCGAATCGACTGGCATAATGACATTTCATAAATTGTATTATTTAAACTGGCAACAATAACGCATTGACATTGCTGTATGTCTTGTAACACTATTGATTGTTTGATTAAAGAAACGTATAATAATAATCGAACATACCTAGTATATAATTTTTCATCAGTTGCCAAAAGATGGCACTGCATAATTAATTGGCTATTAATAGTATCTTCCATCTTTCATGATAGGCCAATAACTGCATGAAGTGAGGTAGACATCGATTAAATTACTCTCAATGCAAAATGTCAAAAACGTAAAAAAATATTTAATTTATAAGATATAATTATTAATATAAGTCAATTATTTTTTATTATAGAATTATCAGGACAAACACCAACGTCTATAAAGAAATATACAGTACTTTATCACAACGTCTCCAGTCTATGGTACTCGCATATTTAATGCCTATTAGGGCTTATAAAAAACCGATTATTGAAATAACCGGTTTTCGAATTCCAATATATCCTGAAACTCGGTTTAAGCAGGTTTTCGAAATTTCACAAAAAGGGCAATTCATTTATATTATTTTGTAACAAAAAAAATAAATATAAGTTAAGTTAATTTTTTTGTATTGCTTTAAAAAAATATTTGCAATATCAGTCTCAAAAGTCTCTATATTGTCAATACTGTTCCGAAATCAACAATTTATTTTTTTCAAAGTCAGTCATTGCGTAAATTATTTTTAATCTAAGTGAATTTTGTTTTTTATAAAATAGATTCCATATCTTTTTAAATAGCAATTTCAGTTTCTCAAAAATAGCAATATTTAATAATAAGGTGGGTTTTGGGACTAGACTCCTCAAATATCAAATGACTACTGAGATATTTTAAATTAACCACGCAGTGTTGCTTTCAAGGGTATTTTTAAAACTCCTGTTCAATGTTGATGTTTCCGATACGATTTTGAGTCAGAACAGCGACTATTCAACTTTAATACGCGCCGCTATCAGTGTTCTTCGTTGCGTACAGTCAGCATATATAAATTCCCATTACAAACATAACTATTATCAGTGTTGCCACAATCGAACACAATAGCGGATTACGAAATGAATTAATTTGCATAAAATTAACAGCATCGGAGCATTATTGTAGTGCAGCTTCTCACGCCAGATCACATAATAATATGTAACAAATAAATACTTTTACAACTGTGTAATTACTTATTCAATATTGCTGGCAAGAATACGTTTCACTGGTGTTATAGAACGCTGTGAATGCACGTTATGTTTCAATATTACACATAAGTTTTATTACAACAAAATATTCTTCAAAGACGTTCATCTCGTAATATTTTATTGTAACTCTACTTTAATAGACACTCAGTCGTTGGCGAAGCAGTTTCTCAAATTATTTTTTAAAAAAATAATAGGGCACAAATCTCGAACTCTTTTTGCGATCCCGAGATTTCGGGATTTACAATTTTTCCAATTCCGAGATTGATCATTCGCCGTCATATCGTGTCACAATTGTTTGAGATTCTTGGAGAATTTCGGGATTCACAATTATTTAGGTATGTGGGTTTTTGGGATAACGGTATGCGAAAAAAGTCAGAAATTCAGAGATTTAAAAATAATCTACAAAAGAAGGTGAAACAGTTCCTTTTCAGCTAAAACCTAGCCACCTAGTTGGTGGCTTCTTTCGTTCAACGGTAAATTAACCCCACCCCATCTTTTCAAAACATTACGGGTGGCAGTGTCAATTATTTTTTACAGGACTTAACAAATTTTTCACATGTTATCCCGAATCCCAAAATCCCGGGATTAGAATTATCGCAATCTCGGGATTTTGGAATCACAAAATTGGACGGTATCCCGGAATTGGAGGCTCTAGCTACAACTAGAAATTAGTAGTTTTGAGTTTTGACCTATCTAAACGTATGATAGAACTAATCCCGAGATTTTGATATTAAAGAAATTTTAGAAAGATGCGCAATAGTTAAAAACTAAAATAAAAGAAAGGTCCCAATTTTTTAAATTTTGATCTTGGAAGAGCTAAAAAAAGGTCTTGCGTCTTTTCATTTTAGGAAATCCGTAAATTACCAGGATTTCGAAATCGCCGGGCCAAATTTTTTCAATCCCGAATCTCTATTCTAAAGGGTCCGGGATCGGATGCCCTAGTTGGAACTAGCACTATGGAACTAAGCCATCGATATTATATAACAGACTATTGGCTTTTTCGAACACTCTTCACTCGCATTAGTTCGTTATATCGACGTTTTACCGCACTACTATACAGATTTTGTATCTTCACTAGATTTAGCTTTTATTGTATCTCACTATACGCATTTGTATTGTATAGAAATTATGCAACCCAAGAAGGAAAGTGGTGTTATCTGATGATTGGAAGTCCCGGCCATACGCGACATCACGTCGGCTGACTCTTCCGGCAATGTTCACTCCATACACTTCCTTTTGCCCAAATACGGCCAGGTTTGTTGAACCTGTGTTCACACTTGGTAGTCAAAGCAGAAAATTGCGACAAGTCCACAGTGCTATTTGCCTATTTCTTGTAAGAACAATGTTTTAAAAAAATCAAATAATATTATTATACGAGGTTTCGGTTAAGTATAGAAATCCAAATAGGAAATGTTGCTACTGTTTTTGAAAGACACTTGCATTATTACTCTAACACTGTTTTGTCAATAGCAGAGTGAATAAGAAAACAAATGACTATCGGAGAATCCGATAAATATTGAACCGCAAGTAATTTGTAATGCCATTTTTAGCCTGATCAGGTAGAACGGGAAACAAATGACTCGATCAAATCAAATCAGAATTGAACCGCGAATAAATTATTTTCTTTATAAAGCACTATAAATCGAATGAACGAATCAGAGAAGAAATGTGAATGGAAGTGGTGTTTCACATCTGTCTTCAAATATTTTATTTATTTTCTATTTAAATTCATTCATTAAATAAGTTTTTTTGTCGAAATAAAGAATCTGTCACAATAAAAAAAAATGCAGGTTCCGTAGCCGAGTGGTCAAAGCTCATTGTCTCAACGGCGTCCTATAAGGTTGCAGCGTCTAAAGCAGTGGTTCTTAACCTTTTCGAAGTCACGGTGCACTTTTGATCATGGGAAAAAGTGGCGGTGCACCAGAATTAAGAGATCGAAAAAATATGTGGACAATTTTTTTTTTTACTTTTTCGGTTTTCACTATTTTGCGCATTTTTCGGTTTTTACTATTTTGCGGATTTTTTTCGTTTTTACCAATTTTCATTGATTGCACTTGCAATAAGCTCGCGGTGCACCGGTTAAGAACCACTGGCTGAAGTTTCGAATCACGATACAGACATTATCATATAAATTGATTATTCAAGCGATCAATTGATTTCTATAATATAATATTTTAATTCCCTTCCAACCATCCGACCATAAAAAAAACTAAACATAACTGGAGTTTTTCTATCCTTACCCTAAAAAAATACAGGATAAAACTACTGATTAAAACCCTATACTCAAAATAGTATATGCAATGATGCTACATTATCAGATCATATGTTCTACATCTTTTATTTGGTGGGAAAATGATAAGTAAATCGAATTATTAATGTAAAATGATTTTTGACATCAACTTATCTGGCATTGTGTGACTTATTAAACTCGCGACAATGTCAAACAGTCAATATACTAACATAATCAATGGATACAATTCAAGACACGAATTCCAAAAACATCTCCAATTAAGATCATTAATTACTTCAATTAAAGATATTATTTCAAGGGACACGACATATTGTATACAATCACTTAATTACGATGTGTCTGGTCTGTAGGGTAGAATAGTCAAATAACGGCCACATTAAACATTATATAAAAAGAAAAACTATAATAATTTAATCATTAGTGTTTTAATTAGGGTTGTGGAGTCGTTACAAAATAAAATGACTCCAACTCTGAATTTGGCTTAAGGGTAAGTGTCACGGTCTACAGAGACTCCTATAATTAAGAGAAAATAAAAAATTGCTTATACACAAAAATTCGTTTAATTGATAGAATCTAGCTTAATAGAGTTTTTAAATCATCTCAGTTGAGTTAAGCATTCCTTATTATCATATTGTAAAAAAATGAACTGGGAGCCAGTGGCGTGCTCAAGCAGAGACCTCCTATTTTTTTCATTAAAAAATCGTATCTCAAGCAAAACGCACTATGTATTTATTTTTGAAAAAAATATCAAACGTTAATACATTAATAATTACTATCTAAGTATCTGTTGTTTTGACTTATAACTTATATTTTGACTTATAACTACAGTATAAAATGACGAAAAAGATATTAAGTTTGCCAGTTGTAAAATTAGTTCTATGTGGATAACGATATTTTCCTTACAAACGCTGTTAAAGTGAATTAATGTTGTAAATAGATTATAGTACTAATCAATGGTTTTTAATAAAATAATGGTTAGCTATCATTTCGAAGCGATCGTTCAATTATTACAATTGCAACATTTCCATTATCTATTGAAGTGCGTCTGTTTGCAGTGCCTATTTGTTTGGAACAACGTAATTTAAAATCAAATAATGTCTGAGGAAGTTGGCAGTAAAAGTTATAATTAATTAATGCATGATTTCCGCAGAAGACAATGAGAACGAAATGGCTATTACTTAATTAGCTTAGCTCCATTGTTGAAAGAACCTCTGACATAATATTTAATTATTTTGCAGTAAGCAAACATTAAATACATAACAGAATTACTTTTGAGAACCTTTCTCTTAATATGAAAATTAGCAGGCGATTTTTGATTTCGTTTCAAATAAGATGTCGGAGAAACTGTCAATTAAAACAAATTTGTGCAGCTGCTATGAGATTACGAGTCCAGTAGGATTGTGAGGACTAGGGCATCCAATACCGAACTTTTTATGTGATCCCGGGATTTCGGGATTCACAAATTATCGGATCCCGGGATTGTTTATCATAAATTCTTGGTGAAATTAAGGATGTGTATTTTCAATACATTACAATAAGTGTAGTATTAGTAGAAAAGAGTTTATGTGTATTCTATAAACGGGGCATGGAGGAAATGACTACTAGTTATTTTCTATTCTTAATTCTTCTTTTCTTAATATGTACAAAGGAAGAGATTCATAGACTAGTTTACAAACAGTTATCGTAAAAACAAGTTTTTTTTTGTCTTTTAGAAGATTACATACTACATACATATTTCGAGTCGACATGGCATTAAGACATTAAGACAAAATTTTCCTTTTCCCAATGTCTATCCTCTAGAAAAATATACAATTTTGAATCATTTTCAAAAACACAAAATATTACAAAAGATAAAAATAATTAATTTTATGTGAAATAAAAACAAATTTAGAATTCCAGAAAGAGATTCACGGCCATTTATTTCTTACGGTAATTAATTGTGTGACATTTGAAAAGTATATATTGTTCTTTTGTCTTTGATCATTGAATACATAAATATTAAACATCGATTTAATGAAAACTAGTATGCCAGAGTTAGCGTTTTCTTAAATCAAAACGACAGCGATTTTCATATTATATAACGTCGGTATACTGGCAGAAGGCGTTAAGTCAAAAACCAGCTGTTGTGAGTTATGAATGCAGTTAGGTAAATTTTGGTAAGCTGTATATTCTGAACAAACATGTTCAGCCATTTTCTGTGAATTTTAGAGCAGTGGAATCGGGAGTTTTACAACTATGGCCATTTTTAAAAAATATATTAATCCATACACGTATTGATAGGTGAGATGATGACTAGGGTATCCAATTCTGTGATCCCGATATCCTGGGATCGCGATAATATCAATCGGGATTGAGAAAATAAAGCACGGAAGAGCATAATGGCAAACGACGCGCTGGTAATCCGCAAATTTCTGGGTTTTTGAAATTGACACAAAATTGTTTAAAAAATCAAAAAATCATGATTTCAAAATCTCCAACCAAAAATCAATCCCGAATCCCAATTTTTACACGATTTTATGCTGAGTGTTTAATCCCGGGATTGGATAACCTAATGATGACTGTGCAATAGATTTTTTTAGTGAAACTAGAGTGATCTGATGGTATACATATATGTATGTAAGTTAAATGGTAATGATAAAAAAAAATCAAAATCCCGAGTCAGATTCAAATTAGTTAATCAAAATCGAATTTGATAAAGAAGTTGGACGATAAGTAATGGCTATAGTGCATAAATAGAGATCTAAAAAAATAATTTATCGAAAATCACGATAATCTCAAAACAAGGTTTTTGGACTTAACGCATTCTGCCAGTATACCGTCGTTAATATATGTTTTTTTAGTTGTTCTGCAATTCTGTTTTGAATGTGAGGGCGTGGCTATTCGACTGCTTCTCGTTGTTTTATGGGTTTATTATATGGCTATTTACAACATATTATCAGCGATCGATAAAAAAATCTATTTTGAAACTTAAATAATTAATTGCATAACGATAAGTGTGTCAAGAAACGTTCGTAAAGAGCTGTACGTCTGAATTCCGCATTGAAATTTCACTTTTAAAAAGTTTCAGATGAGAACTTGATTCGGAATGGCTCGTATTTTTCCGGGTCGGAATTTTAATACAGTTTCGGTCATAATTTTTATCACATTGGTCTGAATTTATGTCACATTAGTCAGAATTTATATTAAATGGTCATTATATATCGATCAGTGTACAGAGGGCAAAATAAATAAGTAATGGTCAGAATTGATATAAAATAGTCATAATTTAAATGAAATTAAAAAAAAACCTAACCAAAATGTTATAAAAATCTGACTGTATAATAATTTTATTCTGATCAAAAGTTGAATTTTATTCGGACCAAAAATTAATTTAAACTCTGACCATTTAATTTGTTCCCATTTGGAATTAGGGTTTGCACTACTGGTCGAATATTCCAATACCGGTATTTCATTGATTGAATTGGCATTTACTTGGTTACTCTTTACATTGTAATAGGGTAAAAATAGCAAAGTATTTAATTCTACAAATTCTTCAAAATCTGTTTATAGCTACATATGTATATATGTCATCGTTAGAACTATGTTTAAACCTGCATTTACTCAGCTAAATATACTGGCTTAGAAGAAATACACAATACATCTTGTTATTTATGCTAACATTCTAATTTATATTACTACATTTATTAACCTTTTGGCTACCGTAGAAAAAAGTAAATTTGTACCTAGCACGCCGGCTATAATTTACAATTATTAATTTAATTAGTTATTGACGAGGTAACTCACCTCTGGCGTGTTGAGCACGTAAAATTCGGCGAGATATCTCGTCTGTGGCAGCCATCCAATTAAAAATATTGTTTCGAAGATCGATAACAAATATGGGATTATTAAAGGAAAATTTAGTTTAAATTAAACTGATTTATATTATGAGTTAGATTCGTGGGTTTTAGTAGTGGTGATGAATTTATAATTGTTTGTAGCTATAATATTTCATATTAAATACCGGTATTTAAAATATTAATTTTGTTCTCTTAGTCAATCACAAATCACTTTTTTACACGGTTTTTTGTGGAATATATCTAACGTGTAAAAGAGAGTTTTTTGTTTTTATACTTTAATGCGGAAGCTAAATAAGTCATTAGGCGACAAGTCAAATTACAGGATATGTCCATGAACATTAAAAACATATAATACCGAACGTGTGAGACAAATTATTCTTTTTGATGCGGTTTCGTATTAAAAATCCATACAAGATTTTATTATGATTGGCTTTCTTGTATTTTGTGCTTATATGTATTGTATGCACACACTAGAGTTCTGCGCGGGTCGAAATTTTATGAAATTATCCGGGCCCGACCCGGATTCAATGCCACACTTGTTACCTGAATCCGAACCGAAGTACTGATTTATATTTTTTTAGTCCGAAAAAAACATGTTTTTTTTACCATGTCCGCTCCCAATGTGAAGCATATGGACTCTAATAGAGTTTTTCTCAATAGAAGTGTTTCTACGAGAACTGCTTGTTACTCAGTTGCTCAACCTCTTTAGAAGGATAGGGCTAAGACCAGTGGCGGCCGGTCAATGTGGCATTGGATCAATGCACCCCTTGTATATGCAAGGGCGGTTATATTTCATGAAATAATATTCAAACATAATATTTATATCATTCACTCATTTTAAATTCTTTGTGTATTTATTGCAATGCCATATTGACCGGCCGCCACTGGCTAGGACAGGACTAGTGGTTAGGTAATTGCTTTTAATACGCCCTGTTCATAGAATAGGATGGGTGGGAGGGAGTAATTCAAGACATCACATACGAACAGAAATTCATAAATTGATTGAAAAATTAATTTATATAACTGTCCGTACTGGGATTCGAACCCGACAACTTGACCACACAGGCGGAAAAATACCATGCTATAATAATGTAATATGATATTTTATTGAACCGTGAATTATAAAAGTAAGCTTAAAAACTCACCCAACGTAGAGTAACGCTTCCACTTCAATGATGATTTGTTGTAACTTTTAATAATTGTGTAAACAATGAACACTACTTTGTCTATTTCCCGATTCTGAACCACAAAACCGGCCACAGTAAAAAATATTTTGGTGCTTGCAATAAGTTCACGCTGCTTTCGATCTTTTTTTTGTATTGTTAAAACTCATTTCGAAATGATCTATTTTACTATTCAATAAGAGTTTTTCGGCATGACGAACTGTCAACCATTCATTAAACAGATACTGAATGACAAAAGTTGCAATAATGTAACTAGTCATTTATAAATAAAGGAATCATTGTTTCAGACTTCAGCTTAAATCTTCACTCAATTTTATATCGACTGTGGAAAGGAAAAAGGACGTAACCCACAGTTTTTTCAAAACAGTTTTTTTTTCGATAATCACAATGTATCAAACTTGAAACACGTTCTATCAAAATGATCCAAGCTGTAAATGCCGAATTAGTATCTAAATTTAGCTTTTAAGTTTGAAAAAGATGACCTTGTAAAAAATTAAAACCCAAGAAAAAAGACTGAAATAAAGGTTTTTCCTAGACAATTTCTTTGATTAATATTAGATTATGTCAATTAAACACCAGCTTAGAAGTCTTCGTGCACTTTAAGGATGTGTATAATTCATAATTTGCATATGGCCCAAAATCATCAAAACACGTTTTTTGCGCTTCCTGTAAAATTGTGTGGGTTACGTCCCTTTTCTTTTCCATAGTCGATATGAAGCTTTGCATTCCCGAAATAAAAATATATCCGATGATGCCATGCTTTAAAAGCAAATGGATTTATTGTGAAAATATTCGTGAAAATTTGGATTAACCTATATTATTTTTTGTTATGAATAGTGGCTGGGGCTGGGCCGGGTAGAGGCCTACGGGCCAAGCCCGGGCCCGTGCAGACCTCCGGCGCACACCCAAGACCGCCAAGAAATAGCGACCAAAGTGTAAGCCTTGGCATTTAGTCGAGAAAATTTTTTTTTGTTTAATCGACATGAATGCCAATCGACACGACACTATAATGACGATTAACGGTGATGTTACATTTTATTCTGAGATAGTAGTAGTGAATTATGATTTTACGTTCAATCTCTTCCTCTAGCGCAGCGTTTCTCAAATCGGGATGCGCAACGAAGTTGAAAAACATATTATTTAAACTACACGCAATGTGATTAGAAGTACGCACAGCTAGTATGGAGTACACATACTGAAAAAGGGTAGATTTATACTCGTAATACCTCCAGACATTTGTATAGGGCAATTTTTCGCACAAAACTAAACAACACATAACGTTCGTTACGCCACGGAAAACGTCTGTAAGCAATGTTTTTTAAACTTTTTACAACCGCGGACCACCAAAAAATCAAAAAATATTTTAAGGAACACAGATGTAAGCTTTTATAAATGGATATTAACTATTTTTGAACTGGAGATTTTTTTTGCGGACCACCCAAAAATCTTCCACCGGTTAAAAAACAGTGTGTTAGACAACGATGTATGACCGTGGCGGGTGTTGGAGGGAGTTGCATAGTCCTGTCCAAGCCTTCTATTCCTACTCTCTTCGAAAAAAAGTGCTTGAACGGCTGAATAACAAACAGTTCTCGTAAAAAATATTCTAATGAGATACCTCCATTACGAAGTCATATCTGTCACTCCACTTTATGAGCGAACATGGATTAAAAAATACATATTTTTTTATTGAATTGGCATTTAATTGGTAGAACTCCATTGTGATAAGGTGACAAATATTAGCATATTTAGTTCTACATTTTTTTTTATAAAATGAGTTTATAGCTATTTCTTTCAGCGTGCGCCATATACAAAAAAAATGTGGAACTTAAAACGTTGATATTATCTACCTTATTTAAATATGTATAATTTACAATAAATTTAATAAAATTAAACAGAAGTTACGGTGGCCCATTTTTAACCATTCTTGCTCCACGGCCTTGGATTATAACACACTCATTATTTACCTACTCTAATCTTGGTAAAATATATCAATTCATTTATGGTTCTTTGACCCTGAAACGCGTTTTTTTAACTGTCAACGCCGCTTTTTTGTGTGCTACTAAAAAGATTTCTGGGATTGTATGTATTTTGTTTAATTTTGTAATAAATTGATAATACTATTATGTTCTTCCAAAACACCCCCCCCCATCCTTTGAATGAATCCTGTCTACGCAGCGGTGGGCTGCCAATACGGTAACAAGGGGCTCGTGTTACGGAGTAGTAGTGATTTTTCACTCATGTGCAATTAATTATACGCAATAATTATTGAAAGCTATCGAATGTTACTTCATACACTTCATAACAGTACGCAGTATATCTTGTAATTAATTCAATATCAATAGCTGAAAAATGTAAGTCATAAATCCTTAATATACATCAAAACTTTTTAAATTTAAATATACTGCATATTTATAGATTAATAACGCAAAGATCTGAGAATAATGTTTTTCTTAATTTAACAAGGGGCTCGCGCGAGCCCCTGCGAGTCCTCTCTAGCCCACCACTGTGTCTACGTCCACAGGTTTCGTCTTGTTAGACATTATAAAATGGGTTCCGCGGCGAAATATATTTGGGAGCGCTGAGCTAGCGAATGACATCTTGCAGCGGTTCAACTATGCTTGCTTCATCGTATCGAATATTTTATAGCGTGACAACTAATATAAAATTAATGCTTTGGGTTATTTAAAACCCGGGATGTGGAGTCGTGTTATTTTGGGTAGAGTCGGAGTCGTAAAAAAACGAACAACCCTGATTAAATTTAAATATCAAAAGTAATGCATTTTAGCAAACACACAAATACGCAGACTGGATATGGAATTTAGCATCTTTGTCAATTCAGAGTCGGAGTCGGATCATTTGTTTGTGTCGTACTTGGTCGAAGTGAAGGTTTTTTTAACGACCCTGTTTAAAACATACATAAACTGGAAAGATGCTGCTAGGGGTCGATGACAGTCATGTTGAATCAGTAGGTTTCGAATAAAGTATAAATTCATACACATCAGTCCTTTTAAAGGTTTCTTAACGGCAAGATTTTTTTTTAAAAGTTAAATTGTACAATTTATTAGCACATTTTAAATCACAGTCTCGATTCCCGGGACATGTTACAACAAAGTCCCGGGACTCAAGACAGCAAAAAAGCCCGAAAAGTCCCGGGATTTTGTCCCGGGACGTCTCGACACAGAATTCCTAGTCGATTCCTTAGGCTTGAATTGTCCTATCTGCGTATTTCAATATTGCTCATTTTGGAAATAGTAAGTTTTGCATTATAACCCCACAATTATTCAATGCACCGGATGTATGATAAAGTATGATTATCAAGATTAGAAGTTAGGAGATCAAATGGATTGGAGGCAATGTAGACATCTGCACAAATCCATAAATCAATTGAAAATTCGGTTTAAGAAAGTGTCCTTAGTGGGATTTGAACCAGTGGAAAAACCGTATCAGAAGATGGTGATATTGATCACTTTTGTATTGTTAAAACTCGACATTTTATTTAATGAACAAACCATTATTTTACTACCAAAGCAAATTGTGATTTTTTTATATTTTACGCTTCTGGCAGTAAAAAAACATCTGGCACTAATTATTGCTTGGACACTATTTTTACACAGCCGACCACCCGCGGCCATTCTATTAATATAATTATATGCAATTAGAATAGATTTTTTGATAAATAGATAATTAATAAAACACAATGACAGCTGAAAACATTAGGAATCTATGTTATGTTATTTTGGTTCTGTGGTAAAACAGAATATGATAAAAAAAAGTCATGACAAAACAGATCAGGGGAAAAATAAAACATGTCATATTTTAAACATCTTTGAACTCCCTGGTGGACGTAACCTTTTCAGAGAATGTAGTTAAAAAATAGGTCTTTGACTTTTGAATAATTGTGGAATCTGTCAATTCGTCACTTTGACAAAGATTCTGGAATTTCTTATATATACCCACTCTTTTCGACAATAATCTCAAGCAATTGTGGCATATTATGGTGAATGATAAATGCCGGAATTGAAAGACTGTGAATCCTGAAATCCCGGGATTACAAAAAAAGCGTTCTGGATTGGATGCCCATGTCATAGCAGTCTTATGTTCTAGGGGACTTTGCCTATGTGCTATGTAGTTATCCTGTTCGCAAAATAACCGAGACTGTTGATCTGTAAGAACTGTTTTGTTGTTGTGCTAGGGAGCACAACAACAGGGGGATGTTTCCGCTGCTGAATCACTTACTGGTAACATTACTGAATTGTTCACTGATTCTTAACCGAATTACCCTCAATCTTAAATTTTTTTTCGTGTGTCTCTTAAAAAAACGTCATGTCAGGGTTTCATTGTTTACCATACCGTGTTGTATACAACCTTCGTAGTTCCATTTTCAAATCGATGAATTAAATTATTCATCGACACGAAATTTTCAATAGATAATTGAATAAATTGCACGGCGAAGTAGTCTCGTCCCGCTGAGACATGCGTGCATTATCGAACGCTTTACCGGTGAGAAAAATAATAATTGTTTTTAAACCGGAATAAATATGACTAATTTTCTGATCTGTGATTGCGTCACGTCTCTTGCATACCGTAGTAAAATCGCAAGCGCATGAAAAAAAACCCGACTGACAACTTTACGGCTATTAGCTGACAGTACGAGGCATATTATAGAAGCGGACTTTTCTAGGCAGCGAGAACGGTAGACTTCTTTCTATAATACAAACATACGCAGTTTTGCTTAGTTGAGCATAGAGGTTGCTAACAATATGCAATGTACGATATGATTGAATTGGCATTACAGCTCTATTGTAATAAGATGAGAAAATATCAATAGTTATACAAATATTATTTTATATGTGGTTGGCAGCTATTTCGGCGTATGCCTTCATCAGAACCGAGTTTAAACTCCCGTCGTTTGTATCTTCTTCGTTGGGGATGTCGGGCGTATGCCCCTTTTCTCATTGATCTTGAGTTTTGTAAAGTTCATGAATGTTGGAGTCTGGAGTTGCTTTGGATAGGGCATCTGATTCCGGAACGTTTTTGTAATCCCGGGATTGACAATTTTTCCAATAACATTTACCATAAAATTTTTGCTCAACGATTTTAAAATCCTGGGAATTTGCAGAATTCCCAAAATGAAATGACGCGAATTTCAAAATTTTCCTCTGGTTGCCTGCCTATTCATAAAAATTTTTCGAGAATTTCTCACTTCTTGTCCTTAATCCCGAAATCCCGGGATTAGCACTATCGCACTTCCGGGATATCGAGATCACAAGAGTGGACGAGATCCCGGGATTGGTGGTCCTAGTAACAAGCACTTAACGTATAAAATTTGAATCGTTCAAACTATGTACATTCTCACAGATTTTATCACTAACGACCCGGGTTTCGCCTTTCGGCATCTTCAGGCGTTCAATTGCACAGATGAACTTGAACTGACGCTTAGTAAATGAATGGTTCGTGTTTATATAAGAAATAAATGTATCATTGAGCTTAAAGCCATTGCTGGCGAAAATGATAAGCTCATGGGAATGCCCACAGATTTGAGTAGTAAGTAATTTTAAGAATTATATTTATTTGTTTGTCGGAAAAGGTTTTATGATTATATTTATGTAGGGACAAAGGGACAAATTTTAGTGGACAAAATCTGTGAGAATGTACATAGTTTGAACGATTCAAATTTAATATTGAAATTCCACCAAGCACCTTCAGTCGAAATCTTAAATTGTATCAGTTAACGTATAAATAAAATGTAAGTTCCATTAGGTGTTAATGGACGGGGTTTTACATTGGGATCGGACACGATTTTTTTTAAATTCTTTGCTGAATGCGCTTAGGAAACGCTGCTATAGTAAATATCAGCGTCCCAAGAAAATGGTCCAAATGGATGAAATATTTCAGAATTAAAATTACATTTGAGAATACTTTTCACGATAGACTGGCTGTTGAGTGGGACTTTATGGACATCCTATCCTTGTCCAATGTCAAGATAGATTCGATGTGATGTTTCCAAGAGAGCGCAGAAAAATGAAGATGACAGGTAGACCTTGATGAAGACAGAATATTAATTACGAGACTCCATTTCAAGCGGCAATACAATATTTCATATTGAATAATCATGTCATTACAAATATATTTATATATATATTTCTTTCATATTTAAAAAAAACTTAATATTATCATGGTACTCATCGATTTATCGCTATAGATTTACAGCCCTTAACGGGATTATCACGTAGCAACGTAAGCCAGCGATTTCCATCCTGGGAGGCGTAGGCTATTTCAAAGGGAGGCGCAAACAATTTAAAATATTTATTTTCCCCTTAAAACATGTCTTTATTACTATATGAAGTAAAGGATGGGGAGACGCGAGAATATTTTTTTCTTCAAAGGGAGGCGCAATAACATAAAGGTTGGAAACCACTGACGTAAGCGACAATTCATAATATTTGTACAATTCCGATTTTTTATCATTTAAATATAAATGTGATCACTTTTAACCAGGGCTGTGGAGGCGGAGTCGGAGTCGTAAAAAACGAGCGACTCAGACCTATTTAGAAAATATATATTTAAAGATGTCGACTCTGGGAAGGAAAAAGGACGTAACCCACAGTTTTTTCAAAACAGCTTTTTTTCGATAATCACAATATATCAAACTTGATGCACGTTCTATCAAAAGTATAAGTAATATATAAGTAAGTCTAGTATCTAAATTTAACTTTTAAGTTTGAGAAAGGTTGGGCCTGTCAAAATTGCAAACAGTAAAATAGAATTAAGAAAGGTTATTCTTAAACAATTTATTAAATTATTATTGGATTATATCAATTAAACATCCGTTTAAAAGTATTCGTACACTTCAAGTTTGTGTATATTACATAATTTGTCTATGGCCCAAAATCATCATAATAGGTTTTTTGCGCATTCTGTAAAATTTGGTATGAGAGGGTTGAGAGGGTCAGTTCAAGTTCATCCGTGCGCTTGAACGCCTGAAGATGCCGAAAGGCGAAACCCGGGTCGTAAGTGACAAAATCTGTGGGAGTGTACATAATTTGAATGATTCAAATTTAATTTTGAGAGGGTTACGTCCTTTTCCCTTTCCACAGTCGATGTGTATTCAAACCACAATAGATCATAGTATTGAGACTGTGTGATCGAGTGGTCAACGTCGTTGACTACCACTACGGAGGTCACGGGTTCGAATTCCAGTACGGGCTGTTTATAAATTGATTTTTCAATCGATTTATCAATTTCTGTTCAAAGGCATGGATGTATGTAATGTCTTGAATTCCCCCCTCCCACCCATCCTATCATATTAATGGGGCGTATCGAGAAAGTTACCACTAGTCCTTGTAACTCTTAACTCTTGACACTAGTTAATTAGCTTACCACTAGTCCTGTACTAGCCCTTTCCTTATATTCCTACTCTCTTTGGAAAAAGAGAGGTTGAGCAACTGAGTAACAAGCAGTTCTCGTAGAAACACTTCTGTTGAGATAAACTCCATTAGGAGTCCATATGCTCCACATTGGGAGCAGACATTGCATGCTTGGCTGACTAAAGATGATCTGATGGAATACATATTATATATTATATATAAGTTAAAATTAAATAATTGAAAAAATTCTTCGTAGTCTTTTTTTTATTTTAAAGCTGGTGTCGGAGTGGGAGTCGTCTTTCTTACACGACTCTACAGCCCTGCTTGTAACTCAATTTAATACAATTGAATTGATAAATCTTTTTTATTATTATTTTCTAAACTGTGATTGAATTTAAGTTAGGAATGAAACAATATATTTTTTTACAAATTGGTATCCATGAAAAATAATTGTGACAGTTTTTAGTATTGTCTTTTTCAGACAAACGTTTTCAATTAAGAGCATTAATTAAAAAGATTAATCTCGACCCGAGTAGTGACGATAATTTAAAGAAACACAATGGTATCTTGCGTAAAAAAAATGTCGACGTCCATTCAACGAAAAAGTTGATCTGTGAGAATGGGAAAAAATCCCATGCGCTTTGTTATAGTAACGCAATTATTTATTCTTCTATTTAGAATGGTTCGAGCTTACTTATTAGTATCATTTAAGAATACCATAATGCAAAAACTTTCGCCATAGCCTGATTTGACAGCGCTAAATACAATAAATAACTTGCCGGATAAATACTTGCAATACGTTGAGAAACACTGCGGCCTGACACGTATTTTTGTACAGCCCGCGATTTACCACTGTAAAATAAAATACACTTTTTTGACACTATTTGTCGATATACTGCCAGAAAACGTTAAGTCAAAAATTGTGTGTTTTGAGTTATGAATAAGAAATCTCTACAGCTAAAAAGCGTTACGTTTTTTATAGGTTTCTGCCAGTAATGACTGCAAACGACATTGATTTAGTTCGTATTATTTCATTAAATATCGAAATAAATGAATGTAGGTAATATAGGCGAGCTTGTTTAACACTTCCCCTACGGTGCTAAAAAATTCTTCCGATATGTTGCTGGCCTTTAAAGAATGAAGCGAAAATATATGTTTTAACACTTACCTACCTTTGATGGACGGTAAAAACCCAGGATGTATATTAAAAAAAACGTGTGCACCAGCTTTGTCAGTGACAGCGTTATGCATTTTAATGATTTCAACTTCGTGTAACAAGATAACAAAATATATGCCCATGATAGGTAAAAAGATCAAACGAATTTCCATTAAAATTATAGGCATTTCTTTAATATTCATACATTGAAAGAGTAGACCGCTTTCCAATTATTAAATTTTTGAAGATACTTAAAAATAAACTTCTAAGGGTTAGTCAAGGTGAAAAAATCGAATAGCTTACGATTCATGTTCGGTCCATTTTATAGCCAGAGTCTCTAATAGTCAACAAGCCATGCTGCAAAATATGGCAACACTGTATCATTTGTAAACGAATAGTCTTATAATGTTATTGAGTGAGATTTAACTTGAGTAATACAAATTTACGAGAATTGCACCGTCGTTGAGAGATTTTAAAATGTTCATGATTCTCAAAGTAGTTGAGTACTTACTCAAGATTTTTCTCGAATACTTACAATATTAAATCTTCTCATCAATTAAATGTATACTATAGTTCCACCAGTATTATTTAGTCGTATATGATATAATTAACATTATTTCTACGACGACCCATTTTGCATTTGCTTCCATCAACTTTTCTCAGGTCTGCCCTGTCATAGAAGAGCGATTAACGAAATAAAATAACTGTATTATTAAAAATCAATTTAGAACGTTATGTCATGGTATATAAGATTTTATCTGGAGTATGAATACAACTTAGTATGTGAAATGTGTATTTTTTAAAAGAAATAAAGAAACATGATCGTATCGTATATACTCACATTACTTACCAAATAAACAGAGCTGGTAGGGTTAAAAGCTAGCGAGTATGTAATGTGTATTTTCAGTACCGCGATGTTTTAAGCTAAAAAAAACATTCACTCACATACCTACCGCATGTTTTTAATAATTTTTGAATAGTTTCAAAAAATATAACTCAATTTATGAATATTAAAAGTTTACTTATAAAATGATATATATAGTTTAATATTTTCAAGTTACATTCGTGGTCTTCAGTGGCCTTACGGTATTCACGCCCTTCGTATGTAGCGGCCACCAGTGGCCTTACGGTAATGAAGCGGTTAACGTACAAATATATCATTACCATTGAATTAAGCACATTTATTTTGAAAAACAATATTAATTTTAGTGGTAAGATAATAATAGTTCGCTAACTGCATTCTAATTATAATATAAAATAAAATTTGATATTAAAAATGAGCTTCCACAAAGTTACTGCTGTGTCTATCAAATATCCCTTATTATAAATAAAGTTGCTGAATATTAGTCACGAAAAATTTATTAGATACTATATCTTTTGCCTCCTGTCACTGTTATATCAGTATTTTTGTTGGTCTGAATCATCCTACTTCTTAACTAGCATTTTACCAATTCATTATCGTTTATCTGCGATCAAATGGCAATGTCAATTGTATCTGTTTGCTACCCATCACCAAGTATTTTTATAAAAACTGTATTAAATATTAGGTAGGTACACGGTTTTTTTCAGTGATAAGTTTCTGATGTCACTTTAAAAAAACAAGGAACATTTTATTTTAAATAAGCAACACACAAAAAAATCGGTGTTTATCTAGTTAGAGGTCTGCACGAACCGTTTCTCGAAGCCTTGAGTCAGTGCATGAAAGTTTAGTTTGATAAAAAATATCCGCAATTAACTGCGAGAGAAAACCAACAGTTTGGAAGAGGTCATTTGTTGGTATGTCGTGAACTAGCGATTAAACTAGTATACGTAACAGAAAATAATAAAAAGTGAAATTATTCAGCAATGACGAGATTTCAATAACGGTTATGATCCACAAACTCCGATATGTCTAATTAACTTTTCATAACAGTTAGTCTTCGCGCAGAAGCCTTCGGCACGATGTCTTGCGTTGCATAATGAGCGGAATTGTGCAACAGAAAATCTGACACGCCATTGTTCGTCGATAAAACAGATTTCTGTCTATCTCCAGCGGCCAGATGTGCAATTATTTCACTGTATCACTTTCCATTCCCCCCATACAAAAATACAAGAAGTTTACCGTACGCTGAATGATACGGAGGCATTTATTTATCATATTCGAAGGTTCAATATTTTATCAAAGACACATCGCGTCTGGTAAAGTATTTTTCAACTCGATGGAAGAGGTCGGCAATCTTTTTTTCTCAATAAAGCCAAAGATGCGGTGGATGTTTTTTGATTACAATTTAATTGAGTAAATTCAAAATAAATTAATCCACTGTCGCTTCCTGACAATCTGGGGTTACTTATGTCAGGTCTGTACAGCGGTGGGCTGCCAATACGTAAACAACAGGCTCGTTTTCTATGAAAGCAATTCTCGGTGTTCTGGGGAAGAAGAGAGTTTTTTTACCACTCCAACGCAATTATATGCAATCGATTGTTACTTCATACTCTTATGATATGTAAAATTATCCAATTTACCGTTAAACTTATCAAAGTAAATGGCCAAGAATATACTAATGTGAATACTAAAGCTGTCCTAGATAATATATAAGTCAGAAATTGCAGTTATGTACTAATTTGATCTGAAAATATTGTTTCCTCTTAAATTAATAAGGGAGGGAATAAATCGCTAGCTTACGTAAAATTAAACAAGGGGCACGCGCGAGGCCCTCTGAGCCCCATTCAGCCCACCCCTGGGTCCGTAGCACAGTTATCAACTTCGTTGAAATCCGTCACTGATCTAATGATTCGAATCCCAGTACGACCAGCATTTTTCAATCGATTTCAGTTCGAAGGCATGGTGTTTTTTTGTTTTAATACATCGATCATCCGATTCATTAGTCAGACAGTTCTCAATAACCTGCTCTGAGATAAAGCAATATTCAAATGGATACCATACTTATACTATATCAACATGTGTTTACAGATTATTTGGAAGTACTCAGCTCGGATAGTAAGAAATATTCGTGTAATGACTTATTATAAACTATGAGCAAAAACTTTTACATATTTCTAAAAACTTATACCTCGCTTAGGAGGTATGAGTCACCAGTTCCAAGGGCCGTTCGATTAATCATCGCATTGCCTAGAGAAGTGGACATTTTTAGTGATGGTATTTGCGAACTGTTTGATAAATTTTTCTATTATATTTCTTGATTTTTTATGTTGAATTTGATGTACTATGTATTTTTATTTTATATATTGTCTTATTATATTTTTCAAGTGCATGGCGATTTGGCGTCAGCTGTTATGTCATGTACTGTAATTTTAATTTTTTAGCAAATAAATAAATAAAAATACCAATATTTTTTTTACCTTTGTAATGTCGAATTATAATATTGTCACTCAAAAAACAAAACGCGCATCAGCACGTGCATTATTATAAGTATCAATCAATTAGTTGATTGGATTAAAAAATATTCCCTGACGGTTTTTTTATCCAGTAGAAGTTATGGGTAGACACTATTTTTCTGCAGTGGTAAAATTATCTGCAATTCACAATATGAGATTATTGGCGACAAGGTTGTCTACCCCAGTTTAATGATACAGGCCGCCCATCAAATTCGGCAATATTAGTTGCCTACGGTACCATACTTTGCTTTCACTGTGATAAGATAATTATAAATGAAATTATAGTATACAATATTATATAATAGACAACAGAAATAACGCACATATACAAAATTAATAAATAATGATACTGTTAAAATGGTCTTAGAATACTTATTACAAACTTCTATACTGTCTTTGGCCTAGAATTAACACACTCGGTTGTACACTTTTGTTTCAGGCATATTTGAAATACTAAAGATCGATCTAAAAAACATTACTCATATTATTCCACGATATAATAAACAACTAAAATAAAACAATTTTAAATATCCACTCCTAATGTGGATTATTTGAACTCATCATGGAGTTTATCTCAACAGAAGTTTTTCTGCGAGAACTGCTTGTTCTCTTTTGTGTTCACTGTCAATACTTGGTGGAAAGGCATTATATTAGTAAAAAACACAATATTCTTTTGTACTTCATTCCACTTTATTTAATATGTCAAGACCGGTTTCGCTCATCGCGAGCATTGTCTACTGATAAGAAATATAATTTAACAATACTATTTATACAAAAATGAAATGTTATAAACAACAATTGGCATTGAAAATAAATTACCAATTACATCAAAAGTGATTCTAAAATAACACAAAATTAAAATGTTCAACACATCTAACATATAATTAAAAAGTCATCCCAGAATAATAAATTTAGAATTGCGATTGAAAGTAATTACAAACATAATTAAAATTTGGGAAGTTTTTGACAAAGTGATAAAATGCTACATCAGTAAAGCGGCTTAATGATAGTTTCCTGTTTTTCCCCGCTTCCAATTGGTAATTTCTTTTCAATGCCAATTGTTGTTTATAACATTTCATTTTTGTGTAAATACCATTGTTAAATTATATTTCTTATCAGTTGGAAATGCTCGCGATGAGCGAAACCGGTCCTGACATATTAAATAAAGTGGAATGAAGTATAAAGGAATATTGTGTTTTTACTAAGAACTGCTTGTTACTCTGTTGGTCATTTTTTTTCGAATAAAGTAAGTGTAGAAGAGTAGGGCTAGGACATGAATAGTGGTTAGCTGATAGCTCTCGCTATATCCAGTTTTTAGCATCGGATCAGTGGGAAGGAATTCTAGAGAACACAGACATCGATGCCTTAAAAGAGAATATCATACATATATTGAAAAAATAACTTATAAAACTCTGGGTACTGGGATTCGAGCCCGTGAGTTACGCAAAATAAACCAACAACTATGACCACTTGACCGTGGACCCAACGCAACTAACTGATATTTTTTTTCTAAAATACCACTTGGCTCACTTCACCTCTAATGGGCCCAATTATATTATAAATTTATATTGTATAATGTTTCTTTGATATTTAATAATTAAACAGATACGATAAACATTAGACATGGAGCCGATTACAATATATGTACATCATATCGACTGTGGAAAGGAAAAAGGACGTAACCCACACGTATCAAATTTTACAGGATACGCAAAAAACGTGTTTTGATGATTTTGGGCCATATGCAAATTATGAATTATACACAACCTTGAAGTGCACGGAGACGTCTAAACTGGTCTTTAATTGACAAAACCTAATATTAATTAAAGAAATTGTCTAGGAAAAACCTTTATTTCGGTCTATTTTCTTGGTTTTAATTTTTTACAAGGTCATCTTTTTCAAAATTAAATGCTAAAATTAGATACTAATTCGGCATTTGCAGCTTGCATCCTTTTGATAGAACGTGTACCAAGTTTGATACATTGTGATAATCGAAAAAACCTGTTTTGAAAAAACTCCTTTTTCCTTTCCAGAGTCGATGTATTGAATAAGATTTCTTTGGCTTTAAATCGTTTCAAATAATTTAATATATAAAACCAATAAATTAATATGTAATTTGATACTAGTAATTTGATATTTATTACCGACATTTCATCTCAATAAATTTATGTGGCCGCTGATTTTATCCGCGGTTTTATATGTCTCCATTTCTTGTCATCAAAATCTGAGCTTACACAATAAAAACGTTTTCGAGATATTTCCTATGATTCAAGAATATTTCCGTATGGAAAATAATTCTTGGAAGCCGGACAAAGTATTTCTGCCGGCATCGAATGTGGGCCCAGTGTGGGACAAACCGGTTACCGTGTTATTTGCAGGTTAGTAGAATTGCCTTAAGACAAATTGCAATGGACGGCAAAAGGTATCGACAGCCAGAATGAATGAGTGGTGTCCTATCACATTATTGGGCCAACGAAATTACTTTTCGAACCGAAGTGGCCCAGTTGGTTACGCTGTGTTTCTCCGCTGGAATCGCCAGCTGGCCATTTGCATAACATTTGTTTTCAATAAATGTATTTATGTAAATGAATCTCGGATAGCATTATTTTTTTTCACCAATTAATACAATGAGTAGGCTTATTTAAGAATATATTTGTGTAACTAATACTGTATGTACTTACTTTTAGGGTGTTCACTGTCAATACTTGGTGGAAAGGCATTATATTAGTAAAAACACAATAATCCTTTGTACTTCATTCCACTTTATTTAATATGTCAGGACCGGTTTCGCTCATTACGAGCATCGTCAACTGACGATGCTCGTAATGAGCGAAACCGGTCCTGACATATTAAATAAAGTGGAATGAAGTACAAAGGATTATTGTGTTTTTACTAGTATGTACTTACGTTGACAAATTACTATGTGAACCCCTGGGGGTATGAATTCTTCATATCAGTATTTTATCTCGATAAAGAAAAGAGAAATCCTTCCATGATTTTGAGTAATTTTATAAAATGCTTTTCTCTTTTTTTTTAATGGTTTCGGACCCTTAATATTCTTTTATGCTTAGTAGCATCCAGTGACATAAGATGACCAGGTTTTGAAAATGTCAAAGAGGACACTTTGGTAAAAATGGATATAAAAAAATCGTTTAGTAACATTCTTTATTGATCATATTGCAGATTTATTACAATGTTAATGATGTTACTTTACCAAAAAAACAGTTCATAGTTCAAAAACCTTCAGAAAATTACTGAAATTTTACTTAGTTACTTGATATAACTAGATCGACTCGACAATATTTATCGTTTCTTTATATTACATTTAACTATAATCATTCCTTTCAATGTTTCAACCGCTTGTCTGAATTTTTCATATGTCCAGATATCATTGCAAATAGAAAATATTCGCTCTACGTTGGCGTCTGTACCCGGCGAACACAATGCCATTAAAGGAGGACAAGAATGACAATTTTCCCTAGAGGAAGACAAAGAAGGACACCATTTTTAAGGAGGACGTCTGGTCACCTTAAGTGACACCACTTTTGACCCTAGCGCAGGGGTTCCCACCGGCGGGGATTCTCCCTTGTATAAGAATATCCGAGTCATAGAGGAAAATCGTTAGATTGTTAAATTCTTGGTTTTTAACTGAAACTTGAAATATGCTTTAGTTATTTGAATATGTTATTAATTAGTTAATAAAAAAACCACCAAAGTAAATTTATAATATTATATGAGGGTATTATTTGCAAACCCAGCTCATTCCAAAATGGTTTAAACATGGACCATGAATGTAATTTAGTAGATATTTTTTGAAAGTATTTATAAAAATCAGTCTCAAACATGGCATGATAACATATAAAATATCATTCTAAAGAAATTAAAAACTAAAACTACTTTTAAAATATACACTCATCCCTCGATTTACGCGGTAGCCATTTTACGCGGTCGGGAAAAAATCATATTAAAAAAAAATCAAACCTATTTTGTGGCACGCGTCACACTCACGATTTTAGAAGCCTGGAAAAATTTCACGATCTTAAAGCTTGAAGTCTCGATTTACGCGGTTTCGATTTATGCATTTTCTCTCGGAACGTCTACCGCGTAAATCGAGGGATGAGTGTACATTGTTTTTCAAAATGAAATTCATGTTTCATTTTTTAACCATTTTAGAATCATGTTTGCAAAAAATACCCTCATATTATGTACATAAATACTCACTTACGTATATAAAAAAAGTTTCAACAAGACGTAAACTATCTTGGAGAAAAGGGGGAATTATATTTTGAAACATAATAAGTTTTTACATTTTTGTACTATGAATTTTAATTAAAAAGATTTCGGAAAAATAATAATTTATATATTACGATAAATTTTGACATCACCGTCGCATCATTTAGAGATATTTAATGATGAGTCATTGGTAGTATTCTAAGTTCTGCGGTCTCAAAGCGATGGCGGTTATCAATAATAACTGCCAAATAAGATATCTCCAGGTAAGAAACTCGAAAAATTTCGTTCTTCATCTTTATAAACAACCCTCACAATAGCTGCTCATCATGATAATAAACATATATATTGTGCGATTGGAAATAATGTAATTTAAAAAAAATTCAAACAATTATTTCAGTTTTATTGCAGATTCCATCAAGTTTGAGAATCATAAAATATAATAAATTACTAATCAATATTTCGGGCTTAATGTAACATGTTATGTAAAAATCTCATTTTTTAGTTGAGTAAAATTTTTTAACACCTCCATGCCCATGATGCAATCGTAAATAGTTGAGCCATTAAATCATTCAATATTTCTCTTAATATTGTCATTTTAGGTATTCTAGCATATATACATTTTTTAGCTTCCAACTAAGGTTTAAATACTGTCAATAAACAGTGAAACTGAGATACCATCATGGCAGGGAACATGATTTTTTAGGATGGCGTGTTACGGGTTAAGCCCGATTATAAAAATGATCTTCGCAATTAATTGCAGCTCGAGGTTACTGAATCAACCACTAGTGTCACATATAATGCCTACGAATGAGAACTAATACCACCACAAAAACAAAACAAAAACCAAAGACCACGCACCCGCCTACGCCCAGGTAAATCCAGGACGCTACGCGGGAAAAGCAACATCAAAATACACCAGATGAAAGGGAAATTGGAGCTCGGCTCCACCAGCCCCATAATTTGATGTATAGATATCAATCAATCAAAAAAATTTTGAAACACAGTACATACACATCAATTTTTCACAGTTAATGTATGTCATGAGAGTGTTCCTTTTACTCGCAAGAGGTAGGGACACGTTTTACGCCAATCATTCTCGTAAGGGGTTTTTTCCTAATTGTTTTCTCCAGACAAAATCTTCAGCTGACAGAATCTTCTAGAAAGTCATTACGTAGTTAGCTTACATGTGGGAAAGGGAAATAAATACTTAGTCTGTACCCACCCCGGCAATTTTTTTTGTCAGGAAACAAGGACACCACATATAGTTTCAGTAGTAAAGTAAAGGTAGGAAAATAAAATAAAATAAAATAAAATAAAGAAAATCTTGAAAAGCCGTATTCAAAAATCTTTAATATTATTCTTTATTTCATTATTTTTTTATTGACTATTGAAAATAATGACATTAAAAACCTGATTTATCAAAAGGTTCCACACCCGTCGAGGTGTGAAAAAATCAACATATCGTTTAATGAATATGTATGGTTTAAATATTTTCACAACCATATAAGATCATACTTAGGATTTTTTTTCCTCTCATATTTTTGGTATAGTAAAAAAATCTCATGTGAATGGTAATTTTCTACAAGCAGGCATAGTATCTTTTGATGATATTTTCCATATTTGAATATTTATCTACCAAGCATTATACTAAAATTATCGTTGATATATTTTAGGCTTTTATACAAATACCTACATTCTCGCGTAAATTCATGTCAAGTCACGGCCAATGTAAATATTTACCTTTCAAGAAGTTCTATTTTTATGTACTACATATATATAAGCATTAGGGATTGTAATATCGGTAATCGGTATTACCGAAACCGGGATCCCGTGTATCAGTTATTTTTTTAAATCCCTGATTTGAAAATGATTAATACCGGTATTAATGTATATTGATTTAGTGGTAGAAGCTTTGCCCTAGTGCAGTGGTTTCCGACCTTTTTGTCATTGCGCCTCCCTTTGAAGAAAAAAATATCTTCGCGCCTCCCCATACTTTATTTCAAATAGTAATAAAGACACGTTTTAAAGGGTAAATAAATATGTTGGACTGTTCGCGCCTCCATTTGCAATAGTCCATGCCTCCCCAGGGAGGCGCGCCTCCCAGTTTGGAAATCGCTGCCCTAGTGATCAGTTGAGTCCGGGTTCAAGTTACGGCAAAGTCAATTTTAACATGAGATCTTTGACACTGTTGCATGCGATGTTAAGTAACAAAGTTTTCAAATTTTATTTTATGTTAAAAATTAACTTCCAAAGTGTTCTTACCGAATCTATATATGTATACATATATACATTTTTAAGTACCGGTAGATATCTTATATGAAATACCGGTCAACACATATATTCGTCCGACATTGCAAACCCTGACCAGCACGCTTTCATATTGGAAAAGAAAAAAAAATGTAATGTTCACATATAGGTGCAGAGATCGCGCCCATTTTGATATTAACATAGTTTTTTTTAACACCAAACATCAAGTGTAAGAGAACCAAAAGATACAATATGTATTTATTTGTGATACAGATGAAAAGGTATGTGTAAATTGGTTTTGTGAAATTTAGAACTGTACTGTATTGAATACTGGGATATGAGACACATAAAGTCAGTGGCGTAGTCAGAAATTTATTATATAAAGCACACTTAACGCTTTTATTACACGGTTGATACGTTCCACAAAAACCGTGTAAAAAAATGATAGAATTGAAAGAATAATTTAAGACTAGCTGTAAGCCCGTTGCATCTTTCTAGTATTCGAAAAAAGGCGAAATCGCGGACGTACAAACACTCAGCCAAAATTATCGTCTGTTAATATATAGATTTTATTCCTGCATTGAAAAAAAATCATGTTATTTGACAAAAGAACAATATTGGGGCATAGAAAATCGCGTAAAAAATGTGTTAACGAAGACATAATAAGGAAATTAGACAAAATATTATTTTTAAGAAAAAATAATACTATTTATGGCGACTTGATTGTATACAGTGACTTTTATGAGGGATTGGACATAAATCGCTTTCATCGCTAGAAATGTCTTGACACGTCTGGGTTGAATGTGTAAGAATCCAATGAAACCTTTTGTTCGTTATTACTGTCTTGTGTAGTTGAATTTATAAAAATATAGTATAAGTTCTTGTTAGTGGAACGTTTAAAACAGAGTTAAACGTGGATAGAAATTTGGGCCCCCCTTTTCGCTGGGCCCTCATGCATTGCATGACTCTGCTATGAGGTGGCTACGCCGCTGGATGAAGTGCAGTCTAAGCAAAGAGCGTTACCCTTTTTAGACTTAAGTACACAAATGGATGTTGGTCATGTTGACAAATTGACATCTAGGTGAGTGATCTTCACTTGGAAGTCGAAACCCACCGTTAGCCTCAAACATGTGTATGGGAGGGCATCGAAAAAATGTAGAAAAATGTTTAAATACTGAATATCATTTTAAAAAAGTAAAACCTCGATCCAACACATGGAAAAATCTTTAGTTTATTTTTTAAAGTTGATAAAAATCCAATCTCTAGTGAACATTAGCTGCATATATAGATACATCAATGCAACAGTAGGACAATCTGAAAATCTTAAGTTTTGAGATAATGACAGTTTAGTGTTAGAAAAAAAAAACATTTTTTATTACATACAGTTTTAGAAGAGTACTATTTATCGCTGACTAGTATTTTCGTATACATGATGTTCTAAACTAGGACAATGATATTGCATCAAGATTAAAACAATACCTTACCATAGCATTAAGTGTATCATTTTATATTGCCTATAAAGCCATTCATAACGCAAAACATGGTCCTACTGTTGCATTGACTCAAGCTACTGTAGTTTTCACACGAGCCGGCTAATAATTTTGAATGTGCTATGCCAAATCATGGCAATTGAAACATCAGGCTTATTTTAACATATTTTTTTATGCAACAATATATTTTTTATTTATTTATTCAAAATTCAAATATTCTAGTACAGTAAAACCCCCATTTACACTATAGTCGGGACCGTGTAATTGGGGGTAGTGTAATTGGGTGTGTGAATCTCATACAAAATTAGGGATTTGGATTTTTCCGCGGAAAACGCAAAACTAAGATTTCCCTTAGTTTTGCAAAAAAAAAAATGGACGAAACATTTAGTTTTTGTAGTAGTAAATAAACCGCACACCGCAGACGCCCAGCTATGCGTGTATAGCCTGGCACGTGTTGAATACACAGACGCTAGCCAACATTTGACTGTATGCGCGGCACAGACGACCGTCTCGTAGTAACGACAATGGAATGCGACCGTGCAATTAGGGGATTTGCGGTGAATATTTCAAGCCAGCGCGTAATTCGGGGTAGTTTAATTGGGGGTTCCACTGTACCTATATTAAGTTGTCCGCAAAATACAAAATGGTCAGAAATCTTCCCAATGTACTCAAGGTTGTACCCGCCATCACCTGATACAGATGAACATTCTTCTAAAAATTTACCGCAACCGGTCCTAAGAGCAGCTTGGTTGCTATGCACTGAAGCGATATGAGACATCAAATTGTATGACTGTAATAATTAATACATAACAGGCTGTGTAACGAGTGATTCTTTGTTAATATTAGTTAAATCGTTGTTCGGCGTGCAATACCGCGTTAGTGACATATTTGACTAAAAGGGTGTTTTTATGCCACTTATTGTTAAATCTGTATTTCGGCAAATTCCCACTCACAAAATAGCAGGAATTTGTAATATTCTACTTTTTTGTAGGTAATTTAATTGTATTTCATTCATTAACTTTAAAAAAACACATAATTTATTCTGTGTCGCTAACGCGGTGTTGTATGCCGTACGATTATTTTGATAAGATCCACATGTCCATGTGAATATTATAGCTGTTTGCCATAATTTGTTATTTGAAGATAATGGTTATGGTTGCTAAGCGACGGCAGCATTTAAATATTGTTTTATTATAATACTATTGCACTTAATTTTATGTTCAGAATTCACATAAAAAATACACCGATGGGGAAAGTTGAATACTGGTTACAAATTTATTAAATAATAAGTGGGTACATTCTCGTTTAACAGTGAAAATACTTATTAGAATTACTTTCCATACAATTTTGCCGAATCGTGAGGCTTTGGGCCAATGCTCAAGATTGTAAGAAAAAAAATATTTAATCTTTGTTAAGAGAAGATAAAAATTGGTATTTTTTTTGGTCAAGGCGAAAGTCAATTCAAAGATAGATTTCTTAAAAAAAAATGCGATGTAGGCTTTATCTTCTATATCAGAATGTCTGACTTATTGAAATCAATCAAGATTACTACGTTAACAGTTTATTGAAATTTTAATGAATTTTCGATAACACGCCTTGTCTTGTATCAATAGTATACACTGGACTCTCTTTTTACACGGTGGATACGTTCCACGGAATACAAGAGAAATGACGAACCCGTTAACGTTCATTTGGTACGTAATATGACTTGCCAAATTTTTGGGTTTACAGAAATACGTACACGAAAGAGATGTACATACTTAGCACCGTGTTATTCTGAAACAGTGTATACAGGGAGTCCAATGTATTAAATGTTGATTCTTTGTAAAATGTACCTAAAATGTTAACAATTAACAGCGTAAGAAGTTGAACAGGTTGACATTTAATGACTTTAATGGTTAAATCCCCAAACTTTTTGTTTTTGACTTCGTAAAATATAAAATCGTAGTTTTAGTACAAAATGCAATATTTAAATTTGTTATATTTTTTAACTATCCCTATGGTTCAGTTGCAATTAGGGATTCCAACTCGGATATCCGGATATATCCGGCCCTTTTTAACTATTCGATATCCGGATATTTGGGAAAATATCCGGATAATATTCGTTATAATTTTAATATGATGGAATAGTATTGAAATGTGTATTTTCTCTATCTAAGGCATTACAGAAGTGGGAAAAGATTTAGTCAGGATCAGTTGATCATGAAACTTTGATCGTGAAACATCTTCATTTGCGTGCGAATTCTACAATTCATTACTGAAAACCAAGCAATCGAGACTGTCTACATATTAACAAAAGCAGCCTGTAATTCCTTGTTTATTAAGATATGTTTAAAAATATTTTGCTTAAAATTTTAATAATTTTGTACGAAATTTTAGCCATGTCAAGACGCTCGGAGTATGGACTCATTTTATGAGAAAAAATAAAAATTTGCAGTCAGCGGTGTGTAATAAATAAATGTGGGAAAACTATTGGATGCAAAGAATCTTCAACGACTCCTATGATAAATCATCTAAAATCTTATAATATTAGTGTTGTTGAAAACACTTCTAACAATAAAACCAACATCAAGACAAATTAAAACTAAATTAAGATCAAATTTAAAATATGGTACATTTAATGCTCTCTTATTTTTAGAATATGAATAAATGACTTATATTACGAATGAACTCGTTTTTAATGTATTATTTTAGTACATAAATTTATATATGTAGTAATGTTTTGTTATGTTCATACTTACTGAAACTATCCGGATATCCGGATATATCCGGATAGTTTCAATTTTACTATTCGATATCCGGATAGTTGAAAATGACGAATAGTTGGAATCCCTAGTTGCAATGCACGTGGGAATCTTTAAGTATATTGCCAGGTTACCGTCAAAATTTAGAAAATGCTGTTTTCGATAGAATATAATGTAAGTCGTGGCTCTCCAAACTGAGGTACATTTTGAAGAAATTAAGAATTTTAAGGGAATATAATTTCAAGTTAGTGAAATGTTTATACAGTGGAACCCCGATATACCGTTCACGCATTGTTCGTTTTCCCGCATGGTTCGTTTATTTTTCATAGTCCCGTCCCGGCCCAACACCCATAAGAACAATGTAAAATAATCCCGCATTAATCGTTCCCCGATTTACCGCTTTCCTCGATCTATCGTTCAAATATTTTAATCCCGTCAAAAATAGTATCCCGATTGACCGTTTTCGTTGAATATTTCTCATAAATAGTCTTACCTCGCATTTCGTTTTGCGTTTTTTTTTTCAGTGGAACCCCGATCTTCCGTTATCATTATCTTCGTTTTTTGCATGGATCGTTTATGTTTAACTCGACTGAACTGAACGACTGAACGAAACTGAAAATAATTCAATATGTACATTGGAAAAAATTCAGGAGAAAAACGAGTCGACATAGCAAAAAGGAGTTGACTTAGAAATGTACGCGATTTTGATGAGTAAGTACTTATTTGTTAAAATTTAAGTGCCAAACTGCAAATAGGCTACTTAGTTTGTATTAAACAAATTAAACATATATTTATTTGTTCTTTGATAAAAAAAAATGTAATAAATAAATAAGTTTTTTGAAAATTAAACATTTTTTTGGTGTTATTTGAAGATTTCCCGCATTATCGGTTTCCCGTATTATCCGTATTATTAGTAGTAGTTATCCCGTATTATTCGTTAAAAACGTAGAATCGAGGTTCCACTGACTTTGATTTTGGAAATGTTGGGCAATATATTTTACTTTTTGGTCAATCTTTGACTCTAAGCATTATAAATGTAAGATCCTATCTTCAGCTGGAGTTGTGCGATTAACAAACAATTTGTTGTATACTAACAAATGTAAATCCCTTTTTTGAATTGTTACTAGAATTGTACCCTAAATTGAGGAAACTAGGTGTCAAAATGAGCTCAATGCTAGGAAATACATATCTTTGTGAAAATATCTTTTTAATCGTGAAATCCACTAAATCAGTATACGGATACATCGCTAACAAAATTGCTGCTTTCTTATTTTTGTATAAAATATTCAGGTACCTATTAATTATCGACTTAAAAATAATCCCTTCATATAATCTCTTCTATATCTGGAATGATTTGGAATATTGTTGCTTTCTCGGCACAATCAATATTAAAACGTTCAGATGGTGAGATATTGTTGTATTATTAGGAATCAATTAGCAATAATAAATTGTACTTATACTTATAAATTTTATACACAAGTCTTGTGGGTAATTACTTGTTGGCATTAATTATTAACACTTTCTTACTGATGTTTCGGAAGACTTTTGTATAAATATTATAATTTACGAAAAAGACTGGTGTGTTCATGACAGTAACAAATTCGAAAATAATGTTCGATAAAAACAAGTGGCAGTATTTTTAGACTGCTTCAAAACATTAATTAGCCATGTGGTTTGTTTGGAACAGTAATCTATAATTTTATTTCCATACTGAAGCATTTTTTTTATGGTAATAATCATCTGAAGATGATATGGCAGCAGACAGTAAAAACTCTATAAGGAATTTTAATATGGTTTTTCCTCACAAAGTCATCGTTTTCAACAATCGAAATAATATAGAATGAACATAAAAGGTAATCTAGATTAGTGTTCCCCAACTTTTTTATACCTGTGGACTGGTAAAAAAAGAGAGAAAAAATCGCGGACCACTAATGCAGAGCCGCATTATTGACGTCTACTTTTCACTAAAAAGATTTCATACGAATCATAAATATTACTAATATTAGTGTTTTAGTGCGTTTTTAAAATTATCATGCGTATTTAATTTACACTTTTACCCACATTTGGTTGGGTGTATAATTTATAGATATTGAAAAAATAACATAATTGGATAAAGGATATAATTTGAAATGACGTTTTCTTGACACGTTCATACCATATACCATACTCGAGATCGGTTGTCAGCTTCACCACATTTGTTGGGTATTTCACTTCTCATTATTTTTAAGTTCCTTGGTGTCGCATCATCCTACCAATTATTACTATTTAACAATAAGTAAAAATACAAGTAAGCGTGCAGACGAAAAAAGATCCTATATCTATTATTTTTGCATGGCGAATTTCTTGAAATTTGGCATAATTTTTGCGGCCTGGTGGAAAGTCTATCCGGTGGCCGCGGACCACCGGTTGTGGAACACTGATCTAGATTGATAGTTCTGATAAAATATGTAAGAACAAATTCAAATTTTACTTGTGAAATTTTTGGTAAATTATTTATTCTGAATACACGACGATTTTTTGCACGGTTTTTTACACGCTCTTATGAAACTTAATAGCCATTTTAATGTAATTGTTTTGCTTTACAGCTGATGTTAAATTATTAAATGAAAAATCATTATTAAGTTCTTAAAAGCAGTCGAAAATACTGCTTATAATTTTCAGTTGTTTTCTTCTATTTTTGAAAAATGAGAACATTACTCCTACGCAAAAAAAGAATTGGGTGTAGGTAATTATAAATAGATACGTTGCCAAAATGATTTATAGGTCGTTTACAACAGCATAAAAACACAATATAAAAACGATTTCACGACTTCTTCAGTTTCGAGTAATTTTCTTATTTCCTCAGCATGGAGGCTGTTACCAAATATATGAAAGAATAAAACACACTTCATGATATCGTGAATAGGGCATCCAATCCCGGGATCCGGGATCCCGTAATCCCGGGATCCCGTTCAATTTTCTGATCCCGAAATCCCGGGATTGACATGGTCGCGATCCCGGGATTTCGGGATTGAGAAATTTGTAGTAAATCTCGAAAAGAGAGATGAAATTGGCAAATTGTCGATTGAAATTTCTCGGTGAGCTAAAAAAAAAAAAAAAAAACGAGGTTTTGTGGGAATTCGGGAAAAAAGTATACCAAATTGAGGATTTCAAATTCCTCGGTGAGCTAAAAAAAAAAAAAAAAAACGAGGTTTTGTGAGAATTCGGGGAAAAAGTATACCAAATTGAGGATTTCAAATTCCTCGGTGAGCTAAAAAAAAAAAAAAAACGAGGTTTTGTGGGAATTCGGGGAAAAAGTATACCAAATCGGAGATTTCAAATTCCTCGGTAGATTTATCTCAATCCCGGGATCCCGGGATTGGAAAAAGGCTCCGGGATTGGATACCCTAATCGTGAAGAACTGGAGCCGGCCGACCGCACGGTTCAGGTTAACGGTGAACTCGTGACGATGAGCGCTCGCCCATGCGTCCAGTGGCGTAACCCGAGTGCCCGAGCAGCCACCGAGAAGGTCTCACCGCGGAAGAAGGTGGAGCGCTGAGGTCAATCACATGAAGATTGCCGTGTACGTACACACCTAGGCTAGGGTTACCGCAATGTCATATGTTAGCTACGCTATAATAGTGTTGTTTACATTGTCATGTACGTACATGACAAGTCGACGATTTGCGAGATGAAGTTGACTTCAAGTTTGAGAAATGCGTCCGGAGACGTAATAATTTAATTTGGCTAGCCAGTAAATTAATATTTGGTATGTTATCGTAAAATGTGACATAATATTAAAAGTCATCGAGGTTGTTTGCCAGCAACATTCACATCTCATGAAAATTGTTTCGTAGTTTGCTATAAATTACATTTAACACGAATCGAATGGTTCTACTTCCTATTTGGTGTAGTTTTTTTAGGGCACAGGGAGTCAAGAGTCGTGGGGGTCAGAAAAATATTAGGGCTTAGCCTCATTTAAAAAATATATATTTAATGATGTGTATTTACACCACAATAGTCCATAGTGTTGTCACTCGACGCTAGGCTGACTAAAGATGATCTGATGGTATACATATAAGTTAAAATTAAATGATTGCATAATGTATTTGGAGTCGGAGTCGTCTTTTTTACCTGACTCCACGGCCCTGATTTTAACACAGAACAGAAATTAAGTCAAAGGTAAATAAATATTGGCAAAATAGTTCAATCAAAAGTGCGGAGAATACTAAAACTGATAAAGCCTTACAGGAACATATTTGATTGACACACAAAAATATTCATAATCGATGTACTCTATCACAAGTACTCAGACCTACACTATTGAGATTTTTTAGAAAGTAAATAAAAATATATTAGAATCAACCCAACCTAACAGATAGATAAATCTGATGAAATGAAATGCATGAATTAAAAACATTTTTTTAATCTTTACACCCATTATAAACTATTTTATCTAACGTATTTTGCAAGAAAAGTCTACCGAATCGTATTTAAAAACGTATGCAGCAATGTTAATAATTCTCAATAAAATGCCATTAATTTAATGAAAATTTTAATTTTTGTTAGTATACATTGCATTATTATCAATAATCTTAACGATTTTAGAATTCATGAATAGAGGAAAGGTTATACTGTTGAATAATTCATTTTTGCACAACCCTGATTCATTCCGAGTTGATGTCTGACTGAAATTGCACTATTTCTTGCGTATTTCATGTTTCTGTGAAGTAATTCAAAAATAGAACATTGAACAATAAATGACATTTCAATAAATCATCGAACACGTCGTCAGATCGACTTAGAATAAAATATTAACATTATTTAACAGGCACAGGTTAGCAAATTATTTTTTTAGGTAGTGAAATTACCTATTTGTTTTTTATTCGAATATTCTGCGATTTTATCTAAATAGATGGGTTTCAAAAAGAACTTAAAATATCGCCACCGGCCATAGTTTGTGGTCGTGATTTATGGTATTTTAGACGAACTCAGTCGTTTAATATCCTCATATTCAGACACTTTTTGAATCAGTAAATTGATTTGGGTTTGTTTTATAATGTATATTTTTTGCTTATTAACATTAACACACATACCAGAGGTGGAAACCTGCGGCAACATATTTCCTCAAGTGTCTGCGTTTGACGGAACCAAATTTTTAGTTAATTTTATTTGATTCAGTTTACAAAGTCTAAGCTATAAAATTAGTACATACTTATGGCGGCAGGAATAATATTTAAAAATGCTTATTCGTCAAATTGGTTGGTAAAATTGATACTGTGTCTCGGATATTAATAATAATTGGGGAATATTCAGTTGAAATGTCACAATTTTCAAATCGGAATCCGAGTCGGAGTTGTAGTTATTTGTAGGGTTTGAAACGATATCACAACACTATTATAGAAACCTCTTATTCAGCAAATCATACCGCAAATTTTTAACATATTACATCAATTAATAGTTAAAAATAAGTGACTTATAAATGTCCTTGAAATGTACTGATTAGCCTTTATAAAGTAATTGCTAATGGTTGCAGCCAAATAGGTATATATAAGAATACTATAAACAGAAAGGTAATAAATAGAAACGATACAAATAAAATGGCGACCACCGTGCAATTAAAAGTGTATGCAAAACTAAAAGGAATACATTTTTATGAATGTTGCAAGCACTTAAACAATAGCGTTAAATTAAAACTAGCAAAATATTTTCGATAGTACTTATTCTGTATTCAATAAATTCATTCGCCCACGGCTGGACGTAAATTGAAAGAAAAAATATTAATTCAAATTCCGGCATAAACACATGCAAGAGGTGAGCGATGTTTTTTTAAACATAAACATATTTTCTTTAGAAATAATTTAATATA
>CM062836.1:18518925-18668871 GCA_031772345.1 Himalopsyche anomala | reverse complement strand
GTCGTAACGTTTCGTGTCTCTTGGGTTAGCGATAAAATGTTGTAAGAACTTATGTTATTTTGCTATCTTCGGTTACATTGAATGTACCAGCTTTGTTTAGTAGTAGTAGATATACAAAATAAGAGCTCAGTTAAACTACGATTTATAAAAAATACTCTTACTTAGTTTTCAGTATGATAATGATTTTTCTAATGTTCGAAAAAAGGTATGTTATGATATTTATTTTCTTTGAGTAATCTGTATAAATTTATTATATTTATTACTCACCTCTAGCAAATCGTTAAATGGAACAAAGATTTTTTTGAAAAACCTTGTTCGTAAAATAAGTATTTTAAAAAGTACCGCCGCTTTTGTTCGTGAATGTACACCAAATGTATCGACTGTGCGCATTTCCTACCTTTCAAATTCTATTTTTATAATTCAATGATCTTGATCGATTAATTAGGGAAATCCGAAACTGCACAAATGCAAATTTTTGTTGTCACTAATCCATATATTGATTGAAATTGTTAGATCTTAAAAATCTTTATTTCCTTTCGAGTCGTTTGATTTTATCAAAACGAACTAGCTAATTGCCACGAATGATAATCTCAACCGGCGTAACACAATTGTAGACACTGTTCAGTGGTGTTATCGAAAGTTTTCATACGATCCATGTTTCGCCTATCGTCACCGTGCGACCTTCGAGAACACGGATGGACTTAATTAACATGACTAAGGCCATTTTTGGGAGGTCTATTTCAAGAGTGCTACCTGTATATTATAATATATGTATCCGGATTAAACAACTTGTTTGGTAATATTGAATACAAAAAAGACGTAAAGAAAGTGTAATTTTGTGACAGGTGTTCCGTGTAGTTACGAAACTAGTGGAATAACAGTTATAAATAATAATTTTAATCTAACATTAGAAAATAATTACGACAAACCAATTGTCGTATCCATTAAAAAATAGCTATGATTTTTAAATTATATAGATATAGATATCATATGTCCAAATCACATAATCTATATCAGTGTTTCTCAACCTCTTTGGGCCCGTGGCCCCTTTTGAGTGACTTCCTCCATACCATTGTTTTGTCTTCCGATAAATATTCGAATTTCAAGAAATTCCTAGGAATTTACAGATTTACCTGGATCACCAGCGTGGAATCTTTTTTTTTATAGCCCTTCCGAGGATTTTAAATTCTAAATCTCATGAATTTGCGGATTTACCCAAATAACCAGCGTGGAACCTATTTTTTTAAACTCTTACAAGGATTTCAAATTTAAAATCCTGGAAATTTGCAGAAATTTTGGGACTTCAGAAAAATCTTTCGGAATCACGGTATTGAAAAAACATCACTAATACCGTTATTCCAGTTTCGGTAATACCGATATTGCAATCCCTATGCGAGGCCGTGAACTAAGTTATAACGGCGTTGTCTATTGTTGCCAAAGTTCGCGAATCAAATTAAGACGTCGTGCAACAATTACCCGCCAAATAAATTGAACAAATAAACTTAAAATCGGCTGATTAATCGCTACCAGTCTCATTGTTTTGCTTGGGCGGATGTTGATTGGCTGTATTTTTAACCCACTGATTTACTTAGCCATTGTGTAGGGACTAGATTAATTTGACATAATAATATTCGCAGTGTAATAGTTAATTCGAGGGGATACTTGAAATTCTAAATTCAATTAACCGTAATTTTTGGTTATGGTACGATCGAATTGAATTTGATAATAATTTCCATCCTGTGATAAAATGACAATACACTAGAGGTCTGCACGGGCCAAAATTTTACAAAACTACCCGGTCCGAGCCCGAAAAACTCACGCCCGACCCGGCCCGGGCCCGAGTCTAATGCCGCACTTGTTACCCGAACCCGACCCGAAGCACCGAGAAATTTGAAATCCTCGATTTGGTATATTTTTCCCAACATTATATCCCAAATTCCAAAGCCCGGCCCGGCCCGAGCCCGACTCTCGATTGCGCTTACCCGCCCGAGCCCGGCCCACGGGCCGGGTCGGGTAAGAGCCCGTGGGCCAGGCCCGGGCCCGTGCAGACCTCTACAATACACACATGTAACGAGGTTGCTATCTATTCTAGCGATATTCAAGACGTTCCCAAAAACTATTATTGATATTTAAAAAAAAAATAATCATATTAAATTATCAAATTACTTGACATACTCGCTGATCATAAGATTTAACATCAAATATTATTTCGTGGAATTATAGTATGTATTTCGAGAGAAAGAACTCATGTTTTAATTAATCGACAAATGCCTAGTAATACATAATATTAAATATCTGAGCCAAAGTCCAGCGGTGTTATTCCCGGATACTTATTTTGAACGGTCTGAAATCCTGACCAAGTGATTACTCAAACTGAAAACGTGATTGTGTTGAGTGTTTCATAACATTTGAAATAAGTGTATGCACGCGGCAATAGCACCGCAGGAATGCGTCAGAAATAGAATATGTTAGAAAAAGAAATTACTATTGGTTTTGCAATAAGCAGTAGGATAACGCATATGAAAAGAATAATGTTTTTAAAAATTAAGCTTTTCTATTTTTTTAAGACTAGAGTCGGAGTGTAAAATTGTAGATTTTTAAACGACTTTACAGCCACACAAAACATAAGTTTAAAGCGTTACCACTCGGCCACAGCGGCAAGTTGTAATAAGCTATCGACTTAAGTATAATAAATATTAATAATGATATGTGTATATAATTTGGTATAAAAATAATAATAGGTGCCCATGACTTTTGAGGCAAGTCAAACACGAAAACAAAATGTCGAATTTGTGCGGTAAAAAAATATATTTTAGTTTTTATAGAAGACAGCTACGTTATTCATAAGAAAACGGAAGTAAAATTGTTAGAATGGTGTTTTACTTATTGTCATAAAATGAATGCTGTGGTTTTCGTTTTTTAGTTTTCACTTTAAAATAAGCGATTTAAAACATAATAAGTATCACGTATTTAATATGCAGACTTCGATGATGGTGATAATTTGCCTTTTGGCCACAGAATTAGCAAGCATTGCGCACCTCGCTAGGTGAGTGTATACCCAACCGCGGGGTATTGTCGAAGCAACAAGGCGAGGCAGCGAAGGTCGCACAATCGAGGGAAAGTTACAATCATGGTAAAATAAAATAGCATTATAATAATAATATAGGTACATGGGACACGTCAAAGATCTCCGTGCATTTATTGTTATTGGGCTCTGAGCAAGTCTACGTATAACAATTGTAAAATAAATCTCGTTTTGCCTATAGGTGAAATACTTCAAAGAACGAAGATTACCGTGTATTATTTATTATATTGATGATAATATTAATAATACTGAACTGTTTTGATTTTCGATTCCAAGGAATAGAACACATTTGAAAAATGCAGAGAACGTTAAAAACGACACTTCCTGTGTACTATTAAATTTATCAAATCAATTATTGTAAGTTGTCAGGTTCCGATTTTGAAATTTTAAGAATCGAACATTTTTGAACACATAATGATGTTCATTTATTTATTTAATATTTGACAGTTGTATCAACTATAATATTGTTAGAAGGTGCTGGGCGGCATTTTTATCATCTTTGAATTGAAACTGCATTGAATTAGCAAAAGACGAGATTTATTTTTTATAACCAGGATTTAAAAAATAGAAAAAGAGGCCAACCGCACTGATGAGACCATTTCAAAACTTATGATCAATGTAGTATGTAAATTACTATTAATTACGTACTTATGTTAATATTGTAAATTAATATATTCTAGACATGATGAAATCTTTTCTAAACCAATATTAGAGATTTTCAGCCCTGCTGTTTGTGATAAAAAAAATCCTCGAGATGGACTTTATCTAAGGTGATATTACATCCGGCAAAATAGATATCAACCCAAATGCATACCAAAGTTTTTGGTATACGATATTTACAAATTTATTTTACTTTATTAGAACATTTATATTATTCTCTATAAAATAGGAATAAATGAATTTCAATTATAGACACCTGTTATAAATAGGATGTGTTTTTTCAAAAACTTTACTAATGTAATTATCGTCTTCGTTATGGTGGAAATATTTGCGTAGTTTTGTTTGTGCTATATTAATTTATGTACATCAGTGGTTCCCAAAGTGGTTCCTGTGGACCCCCAGGGGTCCGTAAGACCGCTGAGGGGATCCGTGACAAATTAAAAATAATTTGGGGGCGCATGGACGTCAGAGGGTCCACGGAAGAATAAATATTTTAAGAAAATAGAGTTTGAGCGACTGGCTAATAAACAGTTCTCGCAGAAAAACATCTGTCAATATACCTCCATTGGTAGGGCATATGCCCCACATTGGAAGAAGACATGGATAAAAAAAATTACCATTCAAGGCATAAACTTTATTATTTCACTTGGGGGTCCACGGTCAGGTTTTTGCTTTGAAAGGGGTCTATGAGCATAATAAGTTTGGGAATCACTCATGTACATGATGTTAAAATTTAATGTTATGTTAAGAACGAATTTAACTTTAGCTAAGAAAATCAAATTGAAAGAGTTTTTCACAGAACGTGTATTGTTTAAGAATGTATTTTTAACCCTTTGGGGAGTATGGCCACGTATGTGCGTCTAAATGTTGTGTTGTTTAATATTTATGTTACCATTCTTATGTTTTTTATTGAATTGTGATTTTTGGCAGCCACATTATTTGATGCAAATGAACAGAAGAATTTTTTTAACAGATCAATATTTGTACACAAATCGGTAACCATGCAATTCATTTGAACCACCATGAATTAAGCATAAAATTCCATTTCGGCGCGAATTAACGTCAATAGAGCGCGACATACACACAGATTTTATAAAAAAATAACTTCCTACACAAAGAATTACAAATAATTCATTACCAAATACCAGACCAGTGAGAAGACGTAGAGTCGGATGCTGGAACTTTGGTTGAAGGGTGTATCGGTAACGATGCTGTCACAGTAATGCAATTATTCGCAACTAAACTATTGCTTGTATGCATATAAGTACCTCATTATAGTAATATAATCTATGTCTGAGAAAATTGTTAAGGGTGGTATTGGAATTCAGGATCATTGTCATTACATATCGCACGCTTATCCACATATATCAACCAGTACATACACTTAAACCATTTCCGCTACCAATACTACGCGCGTATGGAATCCTTATGGTCCATGTCAATAGACGTTGTTAATACCATAACTGGTTGTTGTTCAGTCGTTTGTTCTTAATGTTTCGATGAGGGACATGATATGGTTGGTTTTTTGTAATGATCGGGTGTGTGGTAGAGAAATACATACATTTGAATACAACTCTATAAATCTATTATAAAGTCTATTTGTGTAAGTAACAGTACGAAACATAGATTCCGTGAAAACCTTAATCAAATAGAACGAACGCCCAACCGTGTTGATCAAAATAATAATAAAAAAAACTATTTAAACGCTGTATCATTTATATCCTAAAATTTTCACTACTGTGTGGTAAGTAAATAAAAATAGTAATTTACTAGGCGAATGTTACGTTTGTGACGTTTTTCCTTATTTTCCGGTATGGCGGGTTCTTTCTTACCCGCGAAACCGCAAGGTAAAATAAATTATTATAGTTATTCGAAGCGGAAAATATTTCTTGCGTATCAAAAAAAAACGGCAATTCTGTACGAATTTTCACCCAGCGAGCCGTGAAAAAAAAAACCATTTCATCTTTCACTTTTTTGCAGTATTGTTTTTGATGTAACCTTACGTTTTCACGCAGTTTGAGCACAATTGCATAGAAGCGTGTCGGTAACCCCCACGCGAATTTTACTAGCATCGAAGCGATATTACTAGATAATTTTAGCAATATTCTCGGTATACCATGTAGAATAGCAGCGTTATGCTTTCAAATTATTGCCAGGAGTGTCACACGAGCTAATATTTAATAGTGTGCACTAAAGCAAGCGTCGGAAAATCGCAGCTATTTGCATAGACGTTTGCTGCTCTTTAGACATCAACTCTCTCTGTAATCGTTATCCTGTTTTCATGACAACCTGGCTCTTCTCACTCGAAAGTCTGCCGAAATCTGCACTAAAACAAGGGTGCACAACCCGAGGCCCGTTTGAATTGTTTTGGCGGCCTTAGTTTTTCTTTTCTTATAAATAAAAAAATATATTTTACGTAAATAATTGAATTAACCACTTGAATACCAAGCGGACACCAGTGTCTGAAACATATGCAAGCGAACACGGATGTCCAAGACATTTAAAAAATCAAATACTTGGTATTCTAATAGAATATAATCAATATTTTGATGAATATGTGTAGTGCTATCTATACTGAGTCAATATAGGTTTTTAAAATATCGAATTCGAGTGTATATTAGGCAAAATTATTTTTCTCAAAAACACGGAGTATCTCTGGGATTAATGATTTATTTGGGCGGTATTCAAGCGGTTAAGTGTTAACAATTCTCAAATTTTTAAAACTATAGAATAAGCTTCAAAAGACTAAGATCGCTTTATGTACGTTTTGGATTATATTATAAATACAACCAGTGGCGGATTACTTCGTAAGTGCATGAGGCACGCACTTGGGGCCTTCGGACCTAACGGGCCTAAAAAAGATTATATTATATTAACATGAAATCCTGTTCTCCGAAAAACAGGGCCTCTAAATTATTTTGTGACGTGGGCCTTCCTATTGCTTGATCCGAAATTGAATGTAACATGTAAATATAAATACTTTACATCAAAAACATTTTTGGTAAATGTGTGCGCGTGTTAAATTTCATGTCTTCTTGCGGTTCGGGCCTATTATGTTTTTTTATGCGTCCCGCTTGAGAAAATATGTTGTACCTGCACTAAAACATGCTGAAAAATAAAATCCACACCTATGGTTGATGTTCACAAACCGATAGTGATTGTATCACGATTTTGTTGTAAATATACATAATTATTGAGAAGCTTAGGATCAAACACGCCCAAATCCTGTTTTAAGGTAAAAAAAAAGATATCCCTATAATATTGGAGAGTACTGGTTCAAAAGAATAGAATTTAATTTTTACCGTCGCTAAAAACCTCGTAGTCAATATGTAATTAAGGGTCAAAATTTTACCATATAATCAAAACTTCCGAAATCCAGTAGAGTTTTTGTATCAAAATTTGGTTCGGTCTGTTATTGTGCGTTTTTGGTATAAAGTTCTAGCATAATTATAAGAGGTTGGTCATGAGGTCTACCAAAGCCCCCTATAATAAAAATGAGTTTATAAATCGGAATTGAGAGTCGATCTACGTATAACCACCATACAATTTGTTAGTATAGGCTGGGATTCAACGGCCCACTCATGGTTTGCTGATTTTTCTACAGCACTGCTTGGAACATAAGACTGCTATGTATCTACAGATATATTATATTTTCGGATCAGTTTAATAAATGCCATCAGTGGCGGATTAAGCACTTTGGAGGCCCTAGGCGCAATAAATTTTGAAGGCCCTGTTTTTAGAATAACATAAAAGTGTTGCAAAACTCTTCGTAGAATAATAATGAATATTGAAAACTGAAATTAAAATATAAGGATTTATATGATTTATGCTATTTTTGAGGCCCCTAAAATTTGGAGGCCCAAGCGCGCGCCTCTTGCGCTTATGGGGTAATCCGCCACCGAATGCCATGGTCACTCCATGGATTTTCTCCCCCAGACCTCTGGCATGGGTTATTGCTGATATCTTTTACCCCAGTTGAGTTGGTCTCATGTTACTTTAAGAAATTTTTGCTTAACCCAAGTCAAGAGATGTAAAGAATCTAGAGCAGTGATCGCCAAACGGTCGCTCGTCGAGGTTTTTTCGGTAGCTCGCGTAGGATATTTCATCATATTTATAAATTTGCCCATAAAATTTTATTATTGAACTCTGAAAATAAAAAAATCTAATGAATGCATTGTTTTGATCTACCTTCTTACGTGAATCAACGTTTTTTACTATGAGTACTGGTGGTTAAGAGTAAATATAGAAACAGACTCACAGATGTACATCTTGATAATTGCATTCGGATGGAAGTGACAAGGTACTCACCGAGAATTTAAAAAATTGAATGCGAATGCCTTTCTTTTCACTAATTATTTTTACTCCTAATTTTTTCTTTCATTTTTATATTTATTTTTACTCACACTTATTTTTTAATTATAATTTTGTTTTAAAATAAATAATTGATGTTTTATTAGAAAATCTGATTTTCTAATTAATTTCAGTAGTATAATAATATTATGTATGGTACGATAAGGGCCGATGATAAAAAAAACTATAAAGAAGGAATATGTATAGGTAGCTTACCAGACAATTTCAATTTCCGAAAGTAGCTCACATCCTTATTGAGTTTGGAGACCACTGATCTAGAGGAACATGCTGGCGGATTTATGTTCCAAATAATTCATGCTTTCTCTCGTAAATTGACACTTTCGTGAATAAATAAATTTCCATATTTCCATAAATATATATAAAGATATCTACTTCAGCGTTTATTGCCAAAGAATTTAATTAAAAAATTATAATAATTATATTATTAAGATTTTTCAATGTGTATTCCTATTTTTTAAAAAGCAATTAATTTCTGTTTATCGATGCATATATTCAGGAATTATTTAATTGCATTATTTCGCTCCCTTTATTCCATGATCTTTGTTTTATTTTCTTTCTCGTTGAGCACTTGAGACACATATAGCAAGAGCTTTGTTACATTCATTCATATGATGTTTTTTTAAGTCCACCCGGTTATTTTATTTTGTACGAGGCGTGTATTTTAAATTGTACATATAACTGTATGACTACATAACTTTAGTCTATTTTTATTATTTTTATTTGTAAGATATTATATTATTTAGTGTCAAAAATTCTTTTATACTTCTCGCTACATAAAATTGACTAGGCAATGTTTCGTTGCTTTTATAATTTATTATCACATGGAAATAAATAAATATTGATTGATATTGTGGAAACTATTTATATGGGTTCAGCGGAAAAGCCGCTGATTGGTTTATATTAGAAATACTTTTATATAACTTTAGTTGTGCATAAAGTCATAATTACGAGAAATATTGATAAATGATATCATAATATATTATATTGTTTGTGTGTCGTTAAAAGCTTAGTGACAAATAAAGTGTCAACTTACATTACTTCAGCTGACAGATTCTTGAAGATTCCGCATTTATATTCGGGTCCTCAGAAGATGTCCTCATGCACCCTTGTTCAAGATTTATCACTTTTAAAATTATAGTGATATTAAAAACAACGTAATCTACACAAATACCACATTGTGCACCATAAAACTATTTCACCAACGTCACCTTTACACGGAATGTCAAAAACCTAACCAAATACCGTTACACACAACACTTGGTAATAATTATTATGAAACGGCACTGAGAAATAATAATCATTACTTTAAAAATACTCATATATTAAAGGATATAGTAGTAACTTATTGCACTTTTATCTTGTGCCATCACCAATGATGACACAATGTTAACAGTAAACACATTTCAAGAAGTTTCAGTCATCTGACAATCCCTATACCGTAAACATATGCAAAAACACCCGACCGACATCCAAGCACCTCTCAGTCGAAACTTAACATAACTTGAATTTCTTTGACTTCGCCTTCAACATTCGAAATACCGCCTGTGAGTACTATTATCACATCATTAGAAAACATAAAAGCTTAACCTTACACAATCGATATAAAATTGCATTAATAATAGGCTTGTATTTTTCTGGTCAGAAATTAAATAACATTGGTCAGAATTTATATTAAATGGTCATAATATATCGGTCAGAGTAAATAATCATAATTTAAATGAAATCAAAAAAAATCTTATCTAACGTAATCCAATCTACTAAACAAAATTGTTATTAAATATTCTGACCGTATAATATTTTTATTCTGACCGTTTATATTTTTATTCTGACCAAAAATTGATTTAAATTCTGACTATTTAATTTATTTCCCTAATAATATTATTATTTATAGGTATGTATTAATGTATATAAAATGATATATTTTTATTTTTTCGATAATGAAAAAGTACCTCTAGTATTTTGTTGTTTATAGGTAAAGTAATACAGTGGAACCCCCTACTGTGACGAGAAAGGGGGGGTCATTATAGGGGGTTATGATTTTCAATTGCATTTTTTCATTGATATGAAAGTAGAAAAAATATTATCATACTTTATAGTTTGAATACTCTCGTCGATCACCGTCTATGAATTCCCGGATAACACGTCAAATACGTCCTTCAAAACCAACGAAAGCAGAGCTACTGAATAGTCGTCGATGCGCAAACGAATTTGTAGCATGAATGCTTACGATATATTTTTAAAAAAGTTTCGATTAGGGTTTTTGATTTTTGTCATTATAGGGGGGCAATGTCACTGTAAGACAGTGGCGGATCCAGAAATTTTCCCAGGAGGGGGCCATTCAATTTGAAAATAAGCGTGATACATAAATAATACATTAAAAAATAGATGATAGCATTTTTTATGCGATTTTTTTTGCGCGATTTTGAAATTACGCGATTTTTTTGGACAGCACCGTAAAAAAATATTTTTTGCGCTAATTTGAGGCACAATTTTTGTTTTTCATAAATTTTTGATACTTTTTTATGCGATATTTTGATTTTTGGAACCGATTTATCAAATCATACGAAAGTGAGGTTTTTTTACGCGCCTCCTTCCTCCAATGTATCGCGTAAAAAAAGATTGGGTGTATATAAAAATAGTCAATACATAATTAAGTAAGTATGCATTCTATAAAACATAGTAAACTAAACAATTAAAGAGCCCATTTCACAATAAAGTTTTTATAAATTATAAAAATAGAAAATAAATTCTCCCAAGGAGGGGGCCATGGCCCCCATGGCCACCCCCTTGGATCCGCCAATGCTGTAAGAAAAGTTGTCGCAAAAATAGTAGGAGTTTTATAGTACGGGTGTCATTATAGGGGGTTATACTGTATTTAGAAACAAAATATGTCACCATCTTCATATTTTGTAAAAATATTATGTAGGCTTACGTACGACCGATCACGACTTAAAGTAGTAGTAAATTACTTTTATAGCAAATCAGAAGTACTACTAATATTTTATTAAATTTAAAGACACTGTTTTCCAAGAAATCTCTCTGAGTCTGAGTGCCGTGTGGCGTGTTTTCAATAATCTGAATAATAGACACTAAATGTAAAACCTCATATTATCTAACAAATATAAGCAAACTACGTAATTCGATAATTATAATATTTTTCTAAGCCGTAATTACTATATTCACTAACATCGAATAATTGAAACTAGTACATAAGTTGCAAATGGTATACATTAACGCCTTTTTGTGTGATATCGTATAATTTACATAATATTTTTATACTCTTGCGGTGCAACTGTGATAATGACGTTGCCAAAAGTCAAATTAATCATTTTTAAAGATAATTTACAGAAGAAAAAAACATATGTATTGTCTTACGGTGAAATATTTCGGCTTAACCAGGAGGTGAACGCTATTTCTACAATTATATAAGGGGGTATGCGGTATTATATTATACATTGCACAATAGCACTGCATATAACCGATTTGTTATGAAATTTAAACAAAATATTCACAACAATTATCAAAACTACCATAGCATTGAGTGATCCGAAGGTTTCTCCAGAAGTCACTTAATATTTATTTTACTGTCGAAGACAAAATGGTCATAATTAATAAATCAACAAACCATTGACGGATCCAAGGGGGGGCCATGCCCCCCTCCTTGGGAGAATTTATTTTCCATTTTCATAATTTATTAAAACTTTATTTTGAAATGGGCTCTTTAATTGTTTAGCTTACTATGTTTTATAGAATACATGCTTACTTAATTATGAATTGACTATTTTTATATACACCAAATCTTTTTTTACGCGATACATTGGTGGCGCGTAAAAAAACCTCACTTTCATATGATTATAAATCGGTTCCAAAAATCAAAATATCGCGTAAAAAAGTATCAAAAATGTATGAAAAAAAAATTGTTCCTCAAATTAGCGCAAACAATATTTTTTACGGTGCCGTCCAAAAAATCGCCTAATTTCAAAATCGCGCAAAAAAAAATCGCATAAAAAATGCTTTCATCTATTTTTTAATGTATTATTTATGTATCATGCTTATTTTCAAATTGAATGGCCCCCTCCTGGGACAATTTCTGGATCCGCCAGTGCAACAAACAGTAGGTCTTATGAAGAGTCTGAGCAAATGTGTTTTTGTGATGTTTTAAATTACAAAACATTTCGAAAGCCAAATGTTTATTTTTGTCAGAAACACAGTATAAATTGATTTAATTTTCTAGTGTACTTATTTTTGCCGGTTATAATGAAACTGTTGTATTATAATTTAATATGAAAAAGAAAATGTACGGTTTTTTAAGGACATTTGATTTTATGTAAATAAATTTAGGATTTGTATTATATGTAAACAATTATAATTTTAACTACTATACTGTGTAATGAGTTATTACTGTAAAATAAAAAAATATATATAATAGTGATCATAGACGTTTGTACTGCCATACAAAAAAATATACTGAGCTTTTATTGAATGGATACTTGAGCACTCAGTATACACAATCCAATAGTTGTCTTCTTTAGCTATTATAAGCTGGAAATTGTAATAACTGAGCGAGTTTGACTAGTGTGCAAAATTTTAATCCAACTGGATAAAAAGAACCGCATATTTTTTTTTATAAAATCGACATTATAATAAATACTCAAACATACTTGATTTTTATAAAAATTACTCTTTTTCTTCAAATTAAAATAAAGTACCAATATGTAAAACTAACAAATTATTATTAGAGAGGAGTTAACATAAAAAAACTCTGATTAGGACAACGCATGGTTTTGCCAACCACTATAGGTTTTTTTTTTTAATCTGATAATTTAAGATACCCTGTCAACTTTCAATGTGGATCAAATAGATAAATGAACTTCTTATCAAGCTTATCTCAACAGAATCTTTCTACGAAAACTGCTTGTTATTCAGTTGTTCAACCTCTCTTATTTAGAAAGGGTAGGGATTGTAAGATGGGATTGGAACAAAACTAGCGTTTGGCTGATTATATTCGCTTCAAGACTTTTAATATCAAAGGTATTTATGCATTCAAACACAAATCCATGAATGGACGTTTTATGAAAAAATTGCTTACTGTCATAAAATATTATCTTTCATCGTTTTAGCATTTATGTTGACTAACTACTTAATGATAGTTTTTTTAATGTAATTTAATTGGAATGTCCCATCCTTGTGTTTATATCGAGACATTTTTTATATACATAGGTATTTATATATGAACATGAAAAATCATAATAAGGTAAAAACTATCAACGTATTTAGATCCACCATTTTTTATAAGATTGTATAACTAAATACGTTGATATTTTTTACCTTTTTACAATGGAGTTCCAAGTAAATTCCAATTCAATCAATCAATGAAAGATCGTATTATTACAATAATGTATGGATATTTAATTTTTTAAACTAAAATCTAATATTTTTTTTATTTCTGCATTTATGGATTCATATAATTTCTAAATAGCTATTGAAATTTATATTTTAAACAGAAAAAAAAATAATTGTTATTGTATTAACAATATTCCATGGTCCATAACTTACAGAACCTGTTCAATTTTGTATTCATGTTCGTTCCTAATGGAGGGATCTCATTAGAAGTTTTTTTCTTCAAGAACTCTTGGTTACTCAGTTGCACATCCCTTTTTTGAAGAGAGTAATAAGGATAGAAGGATAGCGCTAAGATAGGACTAGTGGTTGATTAATTGTTCATGCTACTCTCCATTTTTTTAGGATTGGGAGGGTGAGAGGGAATTTTTACATGTCACAATCAACGTTCCCTCTAATTTTTCTATTGTGTGTGCGTACCATCAACTTCCGTTAGTAAATTTTCAGCAAAATATAAAATGTGCGCTAATATAAAAATTTGGTGAAACAATCTTTTTTTTACAATATTTCTATGTGCAGCCTTGTGCGGTGATGGAAAAATGTGTACGGGCACATTTTGGGAGGTGTGCACGCGCCTCCGCGCACACCTTAGCGGGAACATTGGTCACAATCACCCATACCTCGAAACAGAATTTTAAAAATTCTGTTCGTAGTGGGACTTGAGCCTGTGAGATCCGTCATGGAAGCCAACAATGGTGACTGTTGCGCCACAGACCTGACATCTATTATTGGGTTACAATATTAAAAAAAGACAAATAAATTTTAAAATTTAATTTTATTACAAAATTGCATTTTTTCCTATAATTATAACGTAGAAAAATACCCTGTTCACTTATAATTTATAAAAAAAATTTACATCTGTGTAAATTTAATAAAACAATGTGAAATAAAATATTTTTTTTATGGTTTATCTGTGTTGCATTAATAATTTTGATAATATCTCTTAAAATTAGAATCGTAAAAAGTATTTTTAACCTATCCTGCAGTTAAAAAAGTATGAGAAATTCATGGGTGCTACAATTTTACTATAATATAAATCCTGGCTGGTGGCTGAGTATCAAGTAATATTTTCAAGTACTAATATTTAATTTTTATATTTAAATATAAATAAAAATAGCAAAAATATAAAATTGTTTAAGACTTTGTGAAATTTTAAAATATTCCGTATTGCTTCAGCAGTTAAATTATTTGAAATAATGACTTTAATTTTCATAACCTCATATGTATGTTACTGAAATATTTTTCAATACATGTTTTTTTAAAATTAATACAGTCTTCAATTTAATATGTAAAAGTTGAGTAACGATAGATTGAAATTATGATTTCTTTTCAACAGATTCTGCGGCATCATTCTGATTGGCGTCGTTGCTATTTGATGTAGCTTCATTTGGATTTGACGCAGGGGCTGGTGTGATTCCATGGACTTTTTGGTTGATCTGCTGCAGGTATTGGGTGAGTTGCAAAACGGCAATAAGGGACGCGACATACTCTTTGACATCTTGAGGTTTGATGGTCTTGATCTGGGAAGAGACGTTTCTGTACACCCTGCGGGCTGCTTTGTTTGAAAGTCTGCCGACAGTTTGCACGGTGTGAAGGACGGGATCATCGTTTGCTGAGATGGGAGCTAGAATAAATAGCGTATAATATGTTACTGAATTTAATTATTTGAGACTAATGTTTGATTGCTACTCCTAATTTTATTTAGAATGTTAAATTTAATACCAATTAATCCTTTGGTTTCTAATAAGTTTTGCATCACAAAGTATCATGGATAAATTACTTTGTTGAAAAGAGAAAGGTATGTATGCTTTCGGGTGAAGTAACAACCAGAAGGCAAAATGCATAGTAATCATATTGCTGTACTGTCTTTCATCCATGGATTATTTTTATATAAATAATTTGTAAACATATTTACAAATTAATCACTTTTTTAAGCTGCTACCATATTTAAAAGGTATTCCTATATTTTTTATATAATATCGGTCAAAATAATGAGGAACTAAAGGTGGGCGGAGCTTTTAAGAGTTAGCGGTTTGGCGGTATGAGTGATATTTTTAAATAGAAAAATACTTGACAACCACTGGTGTCATAAGATGACTGGCCCGAATGTCACAAAATAAGTTTTTCAAACAAAAACATTCTGTATTCAAGTGTTCACGCTGGGCGCATTATGTTATTTATTGGAGCTGAGAAAACTAAATTCCAATAACTTTCAAAGTGTTAAATCAAACAAAAACTTATTACAAAACATAATATAAAATATTAATATCAACTTTATTGTTGTCTCCATAAAAAAATATGATACGTCCCTGGGACTGAAAATCGATTTAGATTTCCGAGCCTGAAAGGTCAAATTCCGAGGTGACTTTCAGTTTATTAATATTTATGCAATTATTGAATTACTGTAGAGTTAAATTAAGGTCAAAGTGCAGCGTTTACAATATGAAAAAGAGAATAAATTTACATCTGAGGATACAACCATGACAGCATGTCCGTTGACATTGTATAAGTCAAGGTTGAAAATAATGCAAATAAAATTAAAAGAATATATCATATACATGACTATTTGGGCTATAATATAAGCTCAGACAACGCTCAAGTACTTGACAAATATGTATTGACTTACTGTCTCCATAGCTTTCGTCTTCTTCAGTGGCAGGGAAGTAATAATCGAGAAGTCTTTCCGCCAGGGCGCTCGTCGAATCCAGACCCATCACGGCCATCTGTCCATACTGTGAAGCTAGAACTTCGTTTGCTTTATTCCAAGAGAGTTCCTTGAGGGAGGAGGCTTTGTTTTCTCCGTAGGTTTTCGCAGAGCAGACCTGCAAAGAAAGTTTGTGTTAACATTGTTTTTTGTGCAGTCGAGTGATAGTAATTGTTGGAAACGATGTAACTAATAAAAAATTATGACCTGTACGTTTGAGCCACGCTTAAGTTAAGAGGGATTATAGGACAACGACATCTATAATATTGTGGCGTATGAGAATGAAAGTATATCAAAACAGAAACCAAAAGGCGTACCACAGTAATGGGATTAAAGAAATTAATATCTTTCAACATAATAATAATATGTTAGCTATAATGGAAACATGATAACATATATACAAACAGATGTGTAGATATTGATATGCAAATAATTATCTTTGTTATTTTCAGATCAATTTATTGATTATAAGGGAAAAATAACAAAGTACTTAGTTCTACAAGAATCATAAGATTCAGTTGATAGCTAGTGCGTCTTAATTTCGTATTATTTTTAGCTTATTTCAATGTAGTTCTACCTTTTTTTATGCCAAATCAATCTATAAAAATCAGTGATAAAAAATGTTCAATATATTATACATATAGTAACAGGATATATACAGCCAGTTTTCAAATGCATGCAATGATAACAGTCCTAGCGACATGGGTCAAGTTTATCTAGAGTCAAAATTAAAATTATTATGATATGATAATATAGGACATGAAAAACACGCCATATTATTAGGTTTACTGATAAGGACAAAATCAAGTGATCTCGAAGTCACTTACGCAGATAGCTTTCTTTCAATGAATCATCGTTTCAAAAGCATTAACCCTCTTACTCGGGAATAGGGACAAATATCAGACTCGCCCTACAGCTCCCACTGGCTAAAATTGTGGTCCAGCACTTTTCAAATCTTTTATTTTTGTGATTGTTTATTGCAGGGTTTCCCAAACTATGGAGCCAGAGTAGGTGTTCCGAAAAAATTGGAATGGTTTTATACGCTGCAACACAGTTTAAAAAAAATCTTAAAAATTTAGCTAAGTGTTCCGTTATATTTTTCGGACTTGCAAAGTGTTCCATTCCAGAAAATGTTTGGAAAACCCTCGTTTATTGTATGCTTTCTTTCTTTACAAGAATACCAGTTTCATAATTAGGTATTCATACTAGGTACTAAAAACATTTCATTCACAACATAATATCAATTTCTTTACCTTGCTAATTGTTGGTTGGACAGCACCTGAGACGGCTGCTTTGGCATTTTCATATATTTGCTGGGGCTCTTGGGTCACCATCGGAACTTTGACTTCTAGAGATTGGATTCCCTTCATTAAGGTCTGGTCTACAGTGTGAATGGGGCCTTCGAATTTTTCAACTAGGGGGGCAGCAGTTATGAGAGCGCGTTGCACTGTTGCTTCGGCAGTAGACAATGCCCAATTAAACATAGAGTTGGCACCTGTAATAGATGAAAAAAACTGAATAAGAAATTTTCTTATAAACAATTAACGGAAAGTTTTGGTAAGAGTAGTTAATTTTGCACCTATCGCCACCTGCTAAAAACTTAAAGCCATTACCGGGTATACCACATAATACAGTAGCATTAAGAGCGATTTCAAATGATAGCTAGGATTGTCTTAGGATCAATAAAAAACACTTGCGCTTGTGATGAGTGAAACCAATTCTTATCTGAAAAAATGTGGCACTAGTACAAATAAGTGTTTTATTTTTTATTATTATGTCTTTCTGTTGTCATCAAGTATTTTTAGATGGTAAATTTTCAATGGACAAAAAAAACAGTTACTGTTTAATATCGTCGGTATTTTTTATGAAAATAGTGTATTAAGCAACTCAGTTTCAAGTTATAGAAGCAGGGCCGGCGCGACCATACAGGCGAAATAGGCAACCGCCTAAGGCGCAAACCGTTACGGGGCACATAAATGGGGTACAACAATTATTTTTGTATACTCTAATAATAGTAAATAATATAGTGCGTCTTATTTTATTTTGACGTTTCTATTTGTTCGTTGTAATTATGTGTCGTATTCTATATTATTCGAAAAAGAGACGTTGAGTGAAATCTTCTGTTGAGATACCTCCGTTAGGAATTCATATGCTCCACATTGGGAGCGGACGTGGATATTTATAAAAAAAATAATATTTTTAAAAAAGTGGAACGATTTGTGAAAAAGGGGGCGCTCCAATAAGCGTTGTCTAGGGCGCCAAATAACCTCGCGTCGGCACTGATAGGTGCACATACTTAACATACATTGTTATCAAATGCTACAATGATTTTACAAAGGTAGCTAAAAAGCATTAAAATTACTCATATATGGGATAATAATATTTTTTGATTTGTCAAAATGATGGATTGTTTATTGCTGACGTCAAAAATGTTTATCACACATTGTTATCAAGAAACAACGAGGAGTACAACGTACAAAGTTGTAGATAAATCATTAAATTTATTATATCCTCACATTATAAAAGGTGAATTTCGCTGATTTAAACAGTGTTTATTTGTTAAAAGCTATATGATATATTCAGGGCTTTTTTCCCCATGTAACACAGTGGAATGGAGTTTCGGTACCTTTTTTCTCAATATTTTTAATGCTTAAAATCAATATTTAAAAAAAAATCTTTTAAAATGATTTCTTTCTAGGAAACTTTTGGCTATTTGTCCTACGTTAGGAAATACTGATCTGTAGCCTTTAAAAATTTGGACCCTTTTACAAATGTCCTGTAGCTGCTGTACGCAATCGACGTTGAAGTTTTAAAGAATGGTCCTCTTATTAAAACGAAATAATGTTTTTACACAATGAAAAAATTTATTGAAAAAAAGATGCAAGATAGAAAATATGTAGTTTGCACTTGGGGCTTGCGTACTTAACCAAAAATATTGACCTGAATTCCGTTCTACAGTAGGCGGTTAACCACCAGTTCTGCTCTAGCCATATCCTTCTATTTTTACTCCCTTTAAAACAAGAGAGGTTGAGCAACTGAGTAACAAGCAGTTCTTGTAAATAAACTTCTGTTGAAATACTTCAAAAAAGAAGCCATAAGCTCCACAATATTTTTTTTTTGTAAAAAGATTGACACGTCCAGCACATTTTTTTTTTTTAAAAAAGTACTGAATATACCAAATTTAGTTTATTACCCATTCCCTGTAATCAAATTTGATTTGCACCTATTTCTGATATGTTTACATCAAATTGGTGAGTTTTTTTACATGATAGAGATGGAAATGAAGGGCATTTTGCTATAAATCGCTACTTCATGACTTTTTTTAAATGAAATCTGACAACTTATAGTATTTGTACCTTTGACTCTTTCGTAGATTCCTGCACCCTGATTATAGGCAGCTTCTATGACAGGAAACTTCATTACGTGTTGTAAGGATTCCATATGAAAGGCAGACGTTGGCGCGGGGGCATCTTCAGAAGCTGCAGGTTGTTGACCGTTGGTTGCCATTTTGAATTGGTTTTATATCAGAAGACTGAAAAAACGAAAGGATTAAATTATTCATTATTCCAACATAGCAATTCCTCTTTTTAACATGAGTATATAATATTATGTTTCATCGCTAGATGTTATAATGTAATTAAATGAAAAATACATTTGTGTGCAATGGGAAAAAGGAGTTACTGAAATAAATACCTACTAATTTGATTATTTATATTGTTGTAAAATTCTTCTTCTTAAAATTTTAGTCTATAAGAGAATATACTCCAAGCTGAGATATATCTATTATTTTCTTTTGAGAATCTCTAAGGGTTTTTTATACCACTGTGGACGTAAATAAATTTAAATGTGAATAATATATGGCATGGATGTTCAATCGGTCGATCCTAAAGCAAAATTTGGTCGATCCCGAAAGCTTCTGTGAATTTCGAAAAAATATATAATTTAAATATAAAATATACAAAAATACTACAATTGAATTATTTTGTAATAACATACCTATTTAATGATATGTATTTCGCAAGTAAACATTTCTAAGTTTGAAGAAGGAAAAAACCCTACTAAATAAAATTTCTTACAAGAATCATATTAGAAGTTGATTGCGAGAAAACTTAAGAATGAAAAGTCGATCCCAGGGTAAAAAAGATTAGACACCCTTGAAATATAGGATATTCACAAAAAATCTTTAATTGTCAAGCAATGGGTCAATCGTGTACTGAATATATTTGTTAGTTGATTGAAAAAATCTGAATCTAGAATATTCTCTAGCTTTCTATATAGTGATATCTAGCATGCTCTATAAATACTAAAAAATATGCTCGGAAACTCTGAGAAGTTCTTTGACTGTGATTTTTTTTCTCAAAGTTTAGCGACAGAGGCTTAATTAGCACAGAGAGTAATCACACCATCAAATTTTTATCAGACACTTTTTATGCATAAAGAGAACAAGATGGTTGTGTATATCAGCGATTATGAATATATAATAAAGTTACTTTTTTAAATATTTTAAAATATAATTCCAAAAATATTCATACATTTTTTTTTATAAATATCATACATGCATGGTAACACTGTTGTGATTGTATCGTTGTAATTATAACTTTGTATGAACAATTATTCGAGATAAGTGTTTTAAAAATCAACGTAATTTTCACTGAGCTTTGGAATGAAAAATAATTATTAGTATTTTTATAAATCATGGTAACATGTAAATTTAATTTTGAAGATTTTGGTATGTAGTTAAGAATCTCGTTATGGTAATAGCAATTATTTTTGGCGCTTTGTCGTGTTGTTTTTATTATTTCTTTATCGCTCTTCAAGTCTTTGAATAATTAACAGTAAGAATCATTCTTAGGTACTCATGGTAAGTATACCGATGGAATAGAATAAGATATTAAAAAACGCTGGTAATTATTCATTTAAATTCGATACCTACCGATTAGTTTCATTAAAAACAAACATGAGCACCGGAGTAAAATACGCCATTGAATTTCAATTACGTACAGCATAATTATTTATCGTTATCTTTCGCAAAATGATTTATCGTCACTACGATAAAATGTAGTAGTTCGAGGTATATTAACATTTCAGATTTTGTCTATGGAAATTCAAGTTGGCTTCTTATATGAAGCCCAGTATGTATGTGGTTACAAATAATTTGTACGTTCATAGGAAGCAATGGCAGTGCAAAGTGCACAAAATCTGTGTAGGTAATTTAATATTAGCGGCGCAGTACTGAACACAGCAAATATTTGTATTATTAAAAAAAAAACTGATAACCATGTTATTATATTAAGTTATTTATTTTGTTGACATCTATTCACCAAATATAATGCAATAGCATTTTAGACAAACTAACTTTTAAAGTTTACTAACTTACAATGAATACACCGCAATAAACTGTCAAAAGATATTGTAAAATAATCTGCATATCATATCAAAACAACTAGACGAACAAACAGATTGATATCAAATATCTAATGAGTAACTCACATTATAATATTTCCTTACTTTGCAGTTGTGTTCACTTTTAATAAACTTTATCACAGTACTACGGAAGCAGCCTAACCGAGTCGAGAACGAAAAAATTACTGATCGAATACCCGACAAAATCAACCACAATACTCTCACAGACTGATTCTCGTATCAGATATCGCTTGCTTATGTAGGTATATCCAATATGACGGTGGAATTTGTAGTGCGTTCGCCGAAAGATGATAAAGCTAGAACACGTCGGTATTCTCCGTAGAAAACAGAAATAAATTTAGATGACTAATGAAACAAGTACACGTGGTTGTAGTAAATCTGATGCAATACGTTTTTGGTAAATTCAAAATAAGAACACTTAATATTTATGTTTGCCATTAAAATAAAATGATTTTAATTTTACAACAGATTTGAAATATTATATTTCCATTCATCATGCCAAATATGTTGCACGTTGTTGCATTATCTTTTGTTTTGTTCTAAAACTGCTTCTAGAAAAGTACCAGAGTACATGGTTTATTTACATTTTTGTATTTTGCTTGTCAACCAGTGGCGTAACCACCATACAACGGGGCATTGTGATACATAAGAGGCATTGGGTCAGTGGGCTTCAAATTAAAATTAAAACAAAAATGTAGACTAAAAAGTCCCTGCCAAACAAGTAAATGATGAGGGCCTTTTCGCCTGTTTGTACGAAATAAAAGTAATTATAAGATTGTTATTATCGGCAGCTAAAAATTCTCAGAAAAAGACGAAAACTGTCCCTAATCCGTCGACAGCTGCAAATGTATAAGTTGAAATCTTCCTTTTCTTTGCATACATTTAATTTGTTTAATAAATAAAATATACAAAAATACTATAATTGAATTATTTTGTAAGCACATACATATCTAATGATATGTATTTCGCATTTAAAATGAACATTTCTAAGTTTGAAGAAGAGAAAAACCCTACTAAATAAAATTTCTTATAAGAATCGTGTTAGAATTCGATCGCAAGAAAACTTAAGATTGAAAAGTCGATCCCAAGGCAAAAAAGATTGGACACCCTTGATTTACCGTGTTGTAAACATTTCACAGTACGTATTTATGTTCGAGTACAGGAATCACTAAAATCAGGGATGCAAAATGAAAAACTGCGAAAAAAAGTATTGCGGCTCATTTTTCATTGCATTAGCAAAATTTATTAAACAAATATTTGCTTTAAGCCGTATAAATAAATTTGGTACATATACGTAATTTATTCGTAAAAGATTTTATTATAGCTCACTGGTCTCATAGTAACCTGACGGGGATAAATGCTTATCTGTATTTTAAATCGGCCGTATCACAATAAATATTTAAAAGAATGGAAAGTCGCTTATCTATTTGTTATTAATCAATTGAATATGTACCAACATTAGCATCAAAATACATAGTATATATGATATATATCTCGAAGATAAACATTTTGTAACTAGCCTAGTATTGAAAAAAAATAGGGGGTGACAGTGCCCTTTTTTTAGCCTATTACCTAAAACAAAAAAAGCTTAATAAAGTGATCCCGAAATAAAACATTATTTTTATAAATATTTATTTAATTCAACTTGAAACACAAGCGAAATGTTTCACTTGAAAAATCTCTCATCTCCAAAGAATATACTAGACACGGCCCCGTCACCAAATTGATAAAAAATATTTCACATAGGAATGAGATTTTTTTAAATTAAATTAATTCTTAGTATTGTCGAATGTCAGTCGATGACCATGGCAATAAAATATTTAAGTAATGCAATTTGTTCTCTGACTTAGTTATGTTACTTTATAATCCAAGTCTTAATCCCGCGCTTGCGCACGATACACAATACATACATATAGAAAGTTGAGCGACTGTTGAAAGGTTATACTTGTGTATAATATGACTAGTTATAATAATACTCAGAGCAGTGGTCGGCAATCAGGTGCTCGCGGGCACCAATTTGGACGACCAAGTACATTAAAATATTGGAGTAGGGTAAAACAAGACAACTCTAACTCCGAATTGATTTTATTAAGATATTTCGGTTTACCTAACATATCTGTGTCCCATCAGATCATTCTAATTACTAGAATAATTCTAGTAGATTTCATCAATCAATATGATGAATAGACTAATATGTTTTCAATATATTTAAGTTATTTTTCTTCGGTTTTTTCAATTCTGGCTCTACAAAACACCCGGCTACACGACTCCCTACTCCGACTACACAGCCCTGTTACAAAGACCCAAGCAATAAAATCACTTTTGTCACCGACGTATTATATAGACCCTATTTATAGGGACTCCTTCAATTCTCTTTTGTTGTTTATTTTACTATTGACTCGTATTTTGATAAAGCTATTGAAGGTAAAGTGTGTAAAAAAGTAGTTATTTTTTTATAATAATGTTTGTGAACACAAATTTATTGTTATTTTGAACTTACTACTCAAAATACACCTATCTATCAAAACTAATTGGTCACAAGCAAACAATCGTGAACCGTCTAGTAATAAGATTACCGACCTCTACCTAAGAACATAACTTCATATTGCATGCTTGGTCCTTAGTAGTACATAGATTATCAGAATAATTAATTTGATACCATAAAATACAATAGATATATAATTTAACATGTTGAAATTTCGATAAGATTGGACCTAATTTATCAACCAATTAATCTATAATTTACTTAGACTTCAGCACCTGTAATCATATTGATCGAAAATATTTTTAATCTTATTAAAATTAAACAAGATTTGTTTTCACTTCTATGAATAAATTGTTGACATTATTTCATCTGCGCAATTGCTTATCCAATTATTTGTCTGATACAAACAAAACACTACGCTCAGGGTCAAAATCAATAGATTCCATTTTCAAAAAGAAAAAAAGATGGACGATGGACCACGTATAAGGTGACATTTTGTGTTTATTATCTTGGCTAATGAATATTGTACCTACCATAAAATATTGATTCGCCAATTTACCCACGATAATTTATTTCAAAATCCGAACATACTCTACTATAATATTACTATGTAAGAATTTATCTATGGATTTATCAGACAATTCAACACATGGTTTTGATGACACCCGATTTAGTACTTAAGTCTAAGCCTTCAACAAACTTCGTAAATGATATAATGCCTTTCCACCAAGTATCGACATAAACGCCCTACAAATATACATAATAGACATTTCAGCAGTGCTTTTTTTAAAACAAATATGTGCCGTAACACACTTCTTGTCAAGCTTTTTTTCTAATCCATGTGCGTTCGCAATGTGGAGCATGACTTGCTAATGGAGGTATCTCAACTTAAGTTTTTTGATGAGAACTGCTTGTTACTCAGTTGCTTAATCTACCTTTTTAGAGAGTAAGAATAAAAGGATAGGACTAGGACAGAATAAGTGGTAAACTAATCTCTATTGCTTTGCCTCGTTAATTTTAGGATTGGAAGGGTGGGTGGAGAAAAAAATATCACAAACACCCATGCCTTAAAACAAAAATGCTGTTTGTACTGGGACTTGAATCTGTGAGACTCATCACGACTTATTTTCATTTAAGTGACCATCGATCGAGTAATTTAAAGGATATACAAATGTCAAAAAGAGACAAGCATGGAAACAATTAAAAGTTATAAAAGCAAAATAATACTGATTTGAAACACTAAAAATGCAGAGAAAAATGTGCCAGAACGCCGTTACACCGCGTTACATGAGAAAAAAGCACTGGACTTTTGATACATCGCTAAATGACAACAATCATATTACGAAAGTCACCGTTCATTCTACATTTTTTTACGATTCAGTCGCAAAGTAATACAAAGAAATGACGTAAAAATTTACCTCCGTTCCAAAGTTCAAACTTGAATAAAAAATATCGTGGATAGTGCATCGTAATAATATCATGTAAGTATTACTGGTATTACTCATTGTTGCGGTAACTAACCAGACAAATAGTGATCCACAACCAGTCAAAAAAAACACTGACTGAAAGTATACTAGTCTATGAATACTGATATTGCAGATTATGTTTTAAATATAAATACAGGATGGTTCCGACAGTTTCTAGTCTAAAACTAACATGATTAAACAGAGCATGATAAAACAGAACAAGTAAATAATATTTTTGTCATATCTGTTTATTAATTAATTAAATACAAAAGCGGGAGTGGGCTGAAGAGTTCGCACAAGCCGCTTGTTAAATTTCAGCTTGGCCTGCGAGCCCTTTTTTAAGTTAAAAAAATATTCGTCTCAGATCAGATCAGTAACTAACTGCAATTTCGGTACATTTGTTACATTCTGTACATTAATTTGTGTTATGAAACATAAGACTGTTACTCCCTTAATTTTTTTGAAAATACAATTATTTTGGGTGCATTATAAAAGATACCTTGGCCGTTTTTTGGCTATTGTCTAACAATCAGGGCTGTGGAGTCGTTAAAAAAAAACACGACTCCGACTCCGACATTTTTCAAAAACACGACTCCGACTCCGACTCCGAATTTGACTCCGACTCCGACTATGACTTGACTAAAAAAAGTTCTATTTTATCAGGTTTTTTTTCTACCTTTCCTATGTATGTGTATTAAATTACAGATCAACCAGTTAATCCAACAAATAGCCATTTTTTTCATTTTATACATGTTATAGGGATAAATAAAACATAATAAATATAAGTTTAAACTTTATTGATTTGAATTTATTCTTAAAAATAACATTACTTCTATCAAATCTGCATTTGTAGAATTTTGTATATATTACGCAATGACACGCAGACGTGATTGATACAGAACAATGACTGAAGACAAAAAATGCGTGCATATAAATGTATGCACTTCGAGTAACAAAAAAAAATATATCGAATCTACTTTTTCGACATGAGAAAGAAAGAAACAACAACTTTTGCGCGGACTCATATGCAGTGGATCTTGGTGACTCACTGGCTCGGCGTGACTCATGACACCTACACGTTTAATATTATTAAGCTATATCACAATAATTATTACGTAATTCAATTTTCATAAATTTCGTGAGTATTTTTTTTTTTTTTAATTTGCATTTTTTTTAAAAAGTAGTCGGAGTCGCCCGTTTTTCACGACTCCGACTCCGGCCAAAACACCGCGACTCCGCGACTCCGACTCCGACTCCGACTCCGACTCCACAGCCCTGCTTACAATGCTTAAACATACCAATGTTTAATATGATATTGCTTCTAGACGTTTTAAGATGTCCAACGTAATATTTTTATGAACCTACTTTCATATTTACTTGTCTACACGTGGACATTTTTTTTCATTTTAGACCTTTGAGCTCTACCTAATTTAATTAATTTTGTTACTATGTCCGCTCCTAATGTGGAGCATATGGCCCCCTAATGGAGGTCTCTCAACAGATTTCTACGTGAACTGCTTGTTACCAAGTTGCCCAATTTTGAAGGGCGTAGAAATAGAAAGGACATAGAAAGGACAGTACTAGTGGTAAGAAAAATCTTAAAAATACATAATATCCCTAATTTGATTTATACGCGTGAAATTTAAGTAAAGTAAACCACAATATTATATATCACGTAGTCAAATCATATTTATAAGCATTTAGATTGATCCATCTTAGTGTAATAATTGGGAATTCAATATTAGGTCTGCCGACTGCTCTCCTTATTCAAAAGAGAAATAATAAAAAAACAATAGCTCAATAAACAATATGTTATAAATTATTAATATCATATAAACTATTGTCATTGTACGTGTCACTAGTTGAGCATTTCTGCCATGCGTGGACTTTGTTATGGCATTCACATATCGCGTGAAATAGAATGATAGTAAGATCTCGTAAGAGGCATGTTGAATGTCCTAATTTACCGGACTCTGTTCCAATATCAGATTTAATATCTTCAAAATATTCGTTATTGTCTGTAAAGTTTCTGTAGATTATAAATCTGTCTCCTAGTCGCTTTGGTTTTAAAGTTTTAGCCTTCCTGTGCTTGATCAAACTCAGTGCCGGCGCGATGCTATTTGGCGCCCGAGGCAATGATTACTGGCGCGACCACTTTTTGACAAATCGTTCAATTTGTTTAGAAAAATTAAAAAAACGAATAGGTATCATTAATTTTTTTCATATATATCCATGTCCGCTCTCAACGAGGAGCATACGGCCTCTTAATGAAGGTATCTCAACAGAAATTTTTCTACGTGAACTGTTTGTTACTCAGTCACTCAACCTCTCTTTTTCGAATCATACGATACATAATTACAACGAACAAAAATCAAAATAAAATAAAATGTAGATCACTATTATTCGCTAATATTAGAAAATATAAAAATAATTTTCATACTCCATTTATACGCCCCCTAATGGTTTGCGCCCTAGGCGGTTACCTATTTCGTCTGTATGGTAGCGCCGGCCCTGATCTCACTATAAGGTGCATTGGCGGAGCGGATCTGGAAAATATACCATTCATTTTGAAAATATAGATTATGCATAATAAAATGAGAAATTTCAATACAAATAAATAATTTGTCATTTTCGATTTTACTTAAACATTTATGGCTTTTGTTACTACATGCAATATTTTATCCAAGAGCACGAAGCCTCTGTAAGTACGGGGTCCATGGCGGTTGTCTCTCAATTTTTCTCAGAGGGTAGCCATGGCTGTCCTGGCCATCCCCCTGGATCCGCCAATGACTAGCTGCTGCGTGATAAACACGAGGACATTATATTTTATTCATTCATATTTTCTGTAGAATCTATTCTTGTTAAAAATCATGTGTATCAGTAACAATCATTGTAAAAAGATGAACATCGTTAACACTGTTTTTTTGAAACTGGGACTGAACTTGTTTCAATTCCTATCAATAATTTTTAGAATGTAATCCACATTTGTCCCAAATTTATAATATTTTGTTAGATTTTATAATTTATTTTTACATTAAGGCTAATCATATTTTGAATTGATGATGAGCGCTTCAATTATTATTTGTGTATGATTAAAGATCGGTGAAAAGATTGACATGAAAGTGATTTTTTCGGCTGTCTTCTCTGGCTATAGTGTTATTATATTTACGACTGAAAACGAAATTTGAAGAACAAATAGCATCCTTTTCATCATATATTGTAAAAAACTGATTTTTGGGGTATTAAAATCGTGTCCATTAATTCCTTGTCTCTTATTGCAAACATAAATGTATTAAAATTGCTTTTTACGCGTAATATGATTCTTAGCATGTGAGAGCAGTTAATAATTTTGAAGATAGACGATTTTCTGTCGATACGATACCGCTATAACACAATAATAAGTCACGTCATATGTTTGAGAGCACAGAAACGAGTTGTGCAGTTTTTAAATCTATAATGCATACATACTTACTATGGAAAGTTTTTGTGTTTTCGAATTTTGAATAACAATTTTTGTGCGTTTATTTATTGAAAAAATATGCCCAGTGTTTTTTTTGACCACTGTTCTTTTGACAAACATTTATAAAATAAATAAGGAAATACAATTTGAAAAATATATATTATGTCTGAATATCGGTTATAGCTAATAATTACTGAATATAATAGTTTTTTAATTCCTAAAGAACTTTCCAAAGACGAAGCATTGTCTATCGTGAGATAATGTTAGTAGTAAAAACAGATGTAAAAAAATATATAATTTAAATTTATTAAGTTTTTGTATCAATTCTACATTTTTATTAATGATGAAGAAAGCCTTCGCTCATATGAAACACTTTTGACTGATTCAAAATTAATTACAATCGCTCACATTGTGCAAAACCGGTCCAGATCATTTGATTAAATTGTGGAATTACTATACGAATATTGTGTTTAATTTTTATAACTACAATGCTTTTCATTTTAATGTTGAATACAGGGAAAGCATTTCTTGAAAAAATTAGATTAAATGGTAAAAGGAAAATTTAATTTTATACAGACAATACCTTGGGTGACTGTTTTATCGACAGAGCATGTGAAATACATCTGTCAATTCTGACATTACGCCGTCACATCAATAGTATCGTTCATAATATGATGAATAATGGTTTGAATCTTATTGAAAAAGACCAACCCTGTATCTAGAAGTTCAATGGTCACCGCGGTGTTTCCGTGCTGTTTATTTTGAAGGCAACAATTAACACATAACGTCAACATGTCGGCTGTTATCATTGCAGATTGGTTTTGTTTAGACAAAGACACCTACTATCGGTTAGTTTTATTCGGCACATATTATTCTGTTACATTATTTCATATATTGAGAACAAAAAAAATAGCTAACCTTACACGTTTATGTGATTTATTTTAGCAAATTTGATTTGTATAGTATGGATTGGGCCATAGAAAGTGGGTTGGATGCTATGGTAATAAGTGGAGCTCCTTACGGGGGCTCCATTGCTCTGATTCGAGATAGAAAGCAGCTCGTACGGGTTGTAGGACAAGCAAAGCCTGTTATTCACATCTACAACTGCGCAGGGACTCATATATCAAATATTGTTGTAAGTAGAATCATTTGAAACCTTCATATGAAATTATATTTAATATTAATCTTCCTAGATATAGTGCAGTGATGCACAACCTTTTAACAAAAGAGCCGATTCACTCATTTTACGATTGTTGAGGGTAAACATTCCAAGGATACTGATGTATTCTCACTATTTATGTTATTTAAATTAGTATTTTTGATTTAATTCGTTGTAATATGTTATTAAAAAAAGGCTCCCCATGTGCTTACTTAATCTGCAAGGTGTTTTATCATGAGCTAAATATAACTAAACCCGAAAAGTCTTAGCAGGTGCCTCATTCTTATGTTGGTCAGAATGTTTCTGAGAAAGAAACTTTGCTACAAATTCTGCAGATTACCTTTGTCAATAAAAAAATCTCATCCAATATTGAGAATATTAGTCTTAGTAGAGAAAGTATTTAGTCAGTGGGCGGCTATTAACCGTTTGAATACCGCGCAAATAAATCATTAATATGTCCCAGAGATACTGCGTGTGTTTGAGAAAAATAATTTTGCCTAATATACACTTGAATTCGATATTTTAAAAACCTATATTGACTCAGTATAGATATATTCATCAAAATATTGCTTATATTCTATTAGAATACCAATTATTTGATTTTTTTAAATGTGTTGGATATCCGTGTTCGCTTGCATATGTTCCGTACTTCTGTGTCCGCTTGGTTAACCAGTTCAGTGCCTTACACGCACCGGTGCGTGAGTAGCGTACTTGACGTCACTGCCTTAAACGCACGGCGTGTGAGCAACATTGAGGTCTCAAATGCTGCGACACTTAATATTTTTAGTTTAAATTGGTTTACGAACGTTTAACTATCCATGCTTAGTCGGAATATATTAGAAACAATAAATGATTAGAAGTAGAATTAGAATAGAAACAATAAATGTGTGATTGTGATAAGATTTATAACATTTTTGTTATATTAAAAAAATAGCTCTTTATTTACGATCTAGGCACGGAAGCGGTTAATCTCATTTTGGACCACATGTGGTTCATTACTGCTATATAACAACAAATAAGGTATAATACAATAATTTTAAATTCTAGTGGAATGGTGGGATCATTGTTTACTTCGGATGGTCAGACGGAGAGCAGTTGTTGTGCATTCAGGAAGGCGGAGAAGTGTTAGTCTACGATATGTTTGGGACTTATGATCGTACATTCAGCATGGGTCCAGAGGCTAGAGACACAAAGGTAAACTAAGATGTTTAGTTTTGTTTTACAACAAGTTTAAACCCTCGCTTGTTACCAACGTTCCCTTTAAGCTGCTCGCAGCAGTTTGAAAGTCCCTGCGCACTCATTCCGGGTTGGTGCGCACTACAAGAGAGTTGGTCAATTAATATTTGACTTCATTTAAGTTATCAAACCATTTACTACAGTAAAATTACCGAACCTTCCCTCCCTTGTAAAAACAAAATTTCAAAGTTACACCATTGTTCATATTACATTGAACTTTCTAGAAGAAATAATAAAATACAAAACAATATATAGTATTGTAACAATTTCAGTAATTTTATCATTATAATATTTAATACAGACCTCAGCCTCAAGAAATAAATACACCCAACTCACAACAATTGACAAAGATGAGTGATTGCATTGTCACCATATGCCATAATGCGATTGCCCATTTCAGACTTAAGCATTGCTTTCGCCAAATTAGTGCTTAAAATATAAACTCTCCCTGGATTTTATATTTAAGAAACAACACTCAGGGTGCACATTCTATTCGGTTATGCAGTTAAGTGTTCAAATCTTCGAAAGTACACTTCTAAAAACAGTCCCATTTATCCTGGCTAATGATGGAGAGAGGTAGTACTGATAATCCAATCTGTGTTTTTTATTATTATCTGGAAATTTTAAGTACTTGTTTTACAATAAAAGTAATAAGATATTTGTACATCCATTTGTTGAGATAAAATCAATCCAATGCATCAATCAATGCTTCAAATAAATTGGCGCGTGTCCTCTCACAGAAACAATGTGACTAAACTAGTGCAGCTGATACCCCCACCATCCCAAAAACATGGAACACTTGCATTTATATGATGCGTAAACACGAAAGCAAGCTAATATTTTTAAAAAATATTTACTATCATCAATTTTTTTAAATTAAATTCATGCATAGATTATATCAGGAGTTTACTGTACCATTTTCTCATTGCTCATTGATACCAATTAATCTTAAATACAGTATCAATAGGTAAGCTTTCATATCTTTTATTTTCTTTTAAAAATTGTAGGTTTATAGCGCAAAGCTCTTCCCGAGTCCGCATGGTACTGGGATAGCCATAATTACAGCATCAAACAGAATGTTCCTGGTACAAAATGTGGCAGAACCTAAAGTCAGACCTCTGCCCGACTTACCAAGTAAGTGTTATACCCGTTACAATGGTCAATACATAATGAAATTTACTTGTGAAATATATTTTATGTCCCAACGCTTTGAATTTAAGGAGCCACTGAAAGACCTAGTTGCTGGTGTGTGTTAAGTAGTACATCTCAAGTGAGTGGACTACTGGTTTGCCGAGATAAAGAGGTTTTCCGCTGTCAACTTGGAGAAGCGCAAGCTACACCGTTGGTAAGTTCACAATAAGCATAATTTTATAGAAGAAAATTCAAACAACGCCATTTAAACAATAGTATATAATATAATAGTATCATCTCTGTAATTTGGAGATAAACTACACTATGTCAGTTTTGGCCAAATTTAGGTATCAACATAGTACAGTATACTCCGCGGCGTTCTTTCCCATGATATTGTAGAAAAATATCTTAAGTATGATCAAATTAATGATCTTAACAGACAATAAGAAAACCAGTCATTTTCTAACATAAACTTCATTAAGTAGCTTTGAACAACCATTGGTAAAAACTATCATTTTTGACATATTGTAATTGATCTCATATCTACAGATATTTTTCACAAAAATTGACTGAAGAACTATCGATCATAAGATGCATGTTTTTTTCCTATTTTGGTATCTCTGAATTCGAGGCGCTTCTTATAATCGAAGGCATATTAAATGACACTGTGTAACGGCTTTTCTTTTAATAATGGTATATGAAAACAAGTGTGCCTCTTATAATTAACAAGTGTGAAATACGGCCACATAATTTTCCGAGTGGTGCACTAGTTGTCAAACTGTGTAAAAAATCAATATTTAAGAAGTCTTCAATTTTGTTCACCTTATTCATATTCAATTTTTTTTTTACACAGTTTCTGATAATCCTGTACCATCAATAGATGCATTTTTTTTAATTGTTTTAGTATGTTAAACTAATCTTCATAACATAGTAATAATACCTTAGCCATCAATAATCGCCAGACTACAAAATCGGTAAAAATACCCTTCCCTTATTTCATGTGTAAAGATTGATCAATGTCTTTATTTAATAAATTTATTTTAGAGAGCTGATATGGTTAATAATTACACAGCAATACTGAAGATTGTTGCCTCACAAAACGGAAGACACGTTGCCATGTTTACAGACTCCGGTTTCCTTTGGATGGGATCGTCAGATCTTCGGTCGAAGTACTGCGAGATTGATACAGAGTATTTGAAACAGCCGAAACAGATTGTTTGGTAAGTTATATTTCCTGTAAGATTATAGTCTTTTTAAGCCTTTTGATGGGTACGGTACAGCAAAATAATGACCTGTTTTGATGTCAGTTTATAATTAAAAAAGTTCACTAATTTCATTTTAAGTTGATTTGATTTTCTATAAAAATTGGATTGAAGTTTTAGTTACAAACACTCTTTATCATATATTTTTTAATCCAAAAAATCTATAGAAAGTTTAAAAAAAGGATTCTATAATCTACAAATTTGACACATTCTTAGGATAGATTCGGGTAACAAATGTAGCATTAAGACTCGGGTCCGGGCTCGGACCGGGTGATTTCATCAAATTTCGGTCCGTGCAGTCCTCTACCACCAAAAGACTAATATCTATTATCATAACTTTAACATATTGGAATCCAAGTAAAATTATAGCCGATAACTGTGATATTTTATTTCTCACTCACCTTCTATCTGATTCTCATAATGAGGTGAAGCAAAAGCGATTAGCTAACTACTAATCCGTTCATAACTCCATCGTTCTATCGCTACTCCCCAATTTGTTTGAGTTTGAGTTTTTAGTGAGTTAAAATGGCTTAAAAAAAAAAAAAAAATTTGCATAGCTAGAAGGAAAAAAAATATTTCTTGTTGATTAGTTTGTGGTCAAGGAAGTAAATGCATGTATGTATTGAAACTATATCCACGCTAGCGTCTCAAGGTATGAGACAGCAAATGAAAATGGTCACTAGAAAACGCTGAAAATATACACTGCAAAAATGTTCATAGCGCTGCAGTAGATTATCGTAAGTAGCTCATTCATTTTGTTTACAGGTGCGGCACGGAAGCTGTCATAGGCCATTGGGATAATGTGATGGTGATAATGAATAAATCGGGAAAGAGCATCCGCTACTCTTACGATTATCCCATATATTTGATACCCGAGATGGACTGCGTCCGTGTTATATCGGGACTGAGTCACGAACTCGTCCAGAAGGTTCCCGCTGTTGTGCAGAAAATATTTAGAATAAACAGCACCGAACCTGGATCGTATTTATTAGAAGCTTCGAGGCAATTTCAGGTTTGTAATTTTTCACTTGTCGACCTTCCGCTTAATTAGTTACGCAGTACAAGTTTGAAATGCCTGAATATATGTTTTCATGATTAAACTCATCAATATGTGTTTAAATAGACGGACATGCTTAACCCTTCAATCCCTGCTTGACATGCTGTGTATACGAATCAAAAACCATGTTCAGGGACGGCGCTTTCTCTGCACGCAAAAACAATGCCCTGTTTTATCTTCTATTTATACAATCAAAAGTTAACCGATTTCGTTCAAATAACTTCATTACTATAAAGAATAGAATCAAGTTTGATTTATGATTATTTTTTATCGTATTTGATTTGATTTAAAAAAGTTATCAACTGTTAAATTGAACGTTTTTTTAGTGCTTAAGAATCGGCGACCGGGGCTTTCTAGAGTTACTGGTTAGTTGGTTTGAGTGATAATTTTAAGTAAAAAAATACTTGATGACCACTGGTGTTATACAGTAATTGGCTTGAATGTCATCAAATATGTTTTTCATAACAAAAAAGCCCATTTATCTTTTAATTAATGTGTTAATGTGTTAACTGAAAAAACGAAATTACATATTCGTGTTTGAATAAAAAATTATTATAAAACATAATATTAATATCAATTTTACCTCTGTTTCTGTAAAAAAAAATGTCACTTTTCTTCTTCTTTGACCATGGTTGCTCCCTATGTGGAGCATATGGCCGCCACGCGGCACCTCCATGTTTCCCTGTCTCCCGCCAATTGCTTTGCTTCCTCCCATGACATGCCAGCATCCCTCAGTTCCGCCGAGTAAATCCTATGGATAGTACCCGATGGACGTCCAGGACGCCGGAATCCCACCGGTCGAAAGAAGAGGCAGGAAGGATTGAGGCTTTCCGGAGGCATCCACAGCACGTGACACAGCCAGTTCCAACGTCTTTCCATAACCACTGATGTGACGGGACGCTGTCTTGTACGCTCCCTTATCTCTGAATTCCTCACAAACGTAAAAAAAATATGTCACATCAATGGCAATCGATTTCAGGTTGACGAGCCTCAACGGTTAAAAAAAGACTAGCAGTAAGGTAATCGTTCTTCCAACTGCCCTGCTTTTGGGAAATCTAATAAATTCAGGGTTCAATGCATAAGTGAAGTGAATTTATCAAAATTTGTGTGAAATCTTGATGATTTCTTTTACTTTATTCCAGAAACGTAGTCATCGAGCCGACGAATACATTTGCCTTGTTAAAAATCAATTAGCTACTGCCGTCCAGCAGTGTATAGACGCTGCCGCTTTTGAATTCGACCCCGAAATACAGAAGATGCTGATAAGGGCTGCCCAGTTTGGTAAAGGCTTCGTGCCTGATCATAATCCTGACCATTACGTGCACACGTGTCGATGGCTGCGAGTCTTGAATGCAGTGAGAGACCCCAAAGTCGCGATACCCTTGACATATTTACAGTATCCTTTTTTCAGTAACTTTCTTTCTTTAGTAAAATTTCTCAACTTCAAGATATTTTTGATCACTATAAAATCAGTTTAGGACTTTCATAGAATATTATTCATTACTGGTCAATGAGAATAACCAAATATTCATCAGAAATTATTATGTAATGGTTGCAGATGTTTTGTTTTTAAATAGTAATTACGATATACTTTGTTATAAATTTTATACTTTGTAAAATTGCTAATAGGAAAACAGTAATATTTTCATTCTACTTTGATTTTCCCTTAACCTTTCAACCCAAGAGTTCAACATTTAGGTGAAAGGATTCTTTTAGACAGGCTTGTATGGAGAAGGCTTCACTGCCTCGCCAAGCATATCGCAACATATTTACGACTCACTGAAGGACACACAAGAGTATTAGCTCACTGGGCGTGCTATAAGGTAACGTAAACTTCTTTCAATAAACTAGTATCCAGTAATAGTTTTAAATTATTCCACTTTCATTATACACTAACACATCATTGGCAACTGTGGTTAAGGGTAAGAGCTGTACCATAGCAATCAGATGGGTGTTAGCTCATGTCCTGGAATGGTCAATGTTAAATTTAGATTTTTCCAAACCGATATTCAAGATTCAGCTGCGTGGTTGAGTTGTTAACGGTGTTAGCTTCGGTTACGGAGTTCACTGGTTTGAATTTCAGTACGGACAGTTTTAAAAAATGGTTTTTTAATTGATGTATGGATTTCTGTCTAAAGGTATGGATGTATGGATCTCGAGTGATTTAAGTTTTTCAAAAAATCTGACGCCTTGTCTATTATAAGCTGAAATGTTACATATATAAAAAAAGAACAAAATAAGCTTATATCTATACAATTCGAATTGAAAAAACTTGTTTCATCCAAAACGGCATATAAATTAAAAAATGGAAATTGGTCCTTTTGAAACATTACTCCTCAGTTGATCGGCAGGCAATTTTTTTGTCAATTATGAAAGCAGTTAGTTAACTCTCAACAAAAAAGTCTTAATGTTGCATTTCATTAAAATAAATATAAGAATATAACAAGATCTGATTGCCAAAGCAATTGGACTCGTAGTTTTAATGAACATCAAATCATCATAATTCCTAATTATTCTCATTTTTAAATTAACGATTTGCAGGTTACCCAACCTCACTTAGACAATGAAAGTGTTGCCAGAGAAATAGCTGATAAACTCCGGAATGTTCCTGGAGTATCATATACGGACATTGCATTAAAAGCAGCTGATAGGGGAAGAGAAGCTTTAGCCATAAAGGTAGTAATATATCAAAGATATTTTACATAAACAGTAGATTGTGTCATGAATAAAAAGATGGCGGATTGCTACCATCTACACCAGGCATGCCCAACTTTTTACTTCTAGCGGGATGCATAACAACAAATTGTGGTGGTTTCAAGACCTCAAAGAAAAACAAATATATCGATAGTTAAATGGGTTGACTTAGACCAAAATCCAGATCTCTAAAATTTAATCATTTTACATCACATTGGTTTTCGGGTTATTTTCATCCCGTAAAATATGGCCTGAATCAAAAAAAAAAAATCTAATTTATTATTTAGTAATTTCAATGAACATCCATTTCAGATTTTAGAGTATGAGCCTCTGGCAAGGAAGCAGGTGCCGCTCCTTTTAAAGTTGGGTGAACAAATTGCCGCACTATTAAAAGCAACCCAAAGTGGAGACACTGACTTAGTTTATCTTGTTCTGTTGCATATGAAAGAGAAAATGGGTCATGCAGATTTCCAGGTATGTATTTCGAAAATTTTACTATTTTTTTTTAAACCAGACACGCAATTCTTGAAACCTTCAAATATATAGCAATTTAGTATGTAATGTGCTACTATCATTGCAGGAAAATTTAGCAAGAGGATTCCAACGTACGTAATATAATATATTATTTCAAAATCAATGCATGAAATACTGCTGTCACTAAGATAAAAAAACAATTTTTCAAGTTGTTTTCTAATCAATATAGTTTTCACAGATAGTGTTTTTTTTTTGTTTTCTCAGCTAGCAATCCGCAATTTCCCCGTGGCACAAAGTCTATATATGAAATATTGTGGCGAACACAGCAGAGAAGCGCTGAGGAAAGTTTACTTGCAGGAAGATGATTTCCAAGGACAGGCCGCCACCCACATCAAAGATGCATTAGAACCGATGGTAAAATATTCATAACAAACGTTCACTGTTGAAAGAATGAAGGAGTAATGGTCTTATTTCTTATTCAAAAGAAGGTTGGGTTAATGCAACGTTTATAAATATTTCATTTGCGAATAGATAACACAGTGTGTGAGGAATTGGTCTTCATTTATGTGGGAGAAATATACCATAGATAATTGGCTTGATTTATCTATTATAATAAGTTTTAGACTGTCTATAAACACATCAAATCCACACCCCTTTGGTTAAGCTGAAATTAAGTTTGTTTTTCCATTTTGGATTCAAAATTCTAATGTTTGAGTCAATTATTTTGTTTTTAATATTGGGATTATTTGATGAGAGAGTATGATAGAATAATTGCGGCCCAATCTTATTATTTCGCAATGCGGAACATGATGTGAATATAAAAACTCTTAATCTTACATCATGTGAGAGAAGTATTGTTGAATAAATTAAAAATAATATCGCTTATCCAACGCATATATGTGACTCCTTATTTTTATTTCAGAATTCTGGATCTAACGATGCTTCTCTAAATTCAGCGCAAGAGGCATATAAAAAGGGAAAAAATGATTTGGGTAATGGTTTATTCCTCTTTTCATATGAAATTTCTTTTTACTACTTCGATGTATCGCATACTGTCGGTTTTGTTGGTGTATTGACTCATAATTTAATGGTTTCTTCAAAATAACTGCCGCGGCAAGTGACCCTTTTTGACAATAAGCAATAAACCTCATAATTTATTATGCCCTGAATGTTCGTTCAGACATGGTATTTTTTTAAAAAGGCGACACATGTTTCTCGAATATTTAGGGCATCAGATTTCACACTTCCAGTGTTTGTAAATTTGTAGGAATGAGGATTTTATACTATAATTATTTATATAATTGTATGGTATGGATTAATGTTATTTTTTATACAGAATACTTTGAATATTTCATATTGATAACAAGTGGAGTGCTATCTACTAAATTAATAACAGGTTTTTATATTCAGCTTAGAAAAGTAGTGAAATTATGATGTATTCAAAATGTTTTCATTTTATTTTTAATGATTAAATGTCACATGATTTCTTTCAAAATTTCAGTCGAAAATGTTGTTTGGCTTAGAAGTTGTGTTGATTTTAAGAATGTAATATATTTTTGCGCTAATCACTAAAAAACGCCCGTTTACAAAGTTTTAATAGCTCTGAACTGCGCACGGATTTTAATTTATACAAAGTAGTATTGTTTAAATCATTTTTATTTTGTTTCGATTGTTTTACTGTTATCCGTCGATAAATAAATTCATGCTTTTACATAAATCTTTCTCTTTCATCAGGCTACGCCATTTGTGAAGACACTCGTAAACTGACGAGACAGCAAGCCTCCCTGAGAGAGTCTTTCGGAGGAAATTTCGTAGGTGCTTCTGTACATGACACTATATATCAATTATTAATGAAAAAGGAATTAAAACTGGCCGAGAAGTTCAAGACTGAATACAAAATTCCCGAAAGAAGGTAACTTGTTGAAAATTCTTTTATTATTAATATTTTGGTTGTATATTTTCCCGTTGATCAATTGTTATATCTATTTTGTTTTATAGGTATTGGTGGTTGCGTATTTCAACACTAGCAGAATCAGGAGATTACGAAGAATTGGACAAATTTTCCAAGTCCAAAAAGTCTCCCATCGGCTACGAACCCTTCGTCGACGTTTGCCTAAAACATGTGAAAAGAAATGAAGCTCAGAAATATTTATCCAGATGTAGAGACGATATCAAAGTCAAATATTACGTAAAAGCAGAGTGAGTAATCTTACACACTTAATTAAATATATACAGGAAATTGTCGGGTTCATGGTTAATGTCATTTGCTTCCATGCCAGACATTGCGGATTCAAATCCTAGTACGAGCAGAATTTTTCAATAGAATTCTGCTCGAAAGTATGAATGCTTGTGATGTCAAAAAATTCCACCCCACCATTCCAATTCTTAAATAACATGGTGTAGCGAGAGTGATTTGCTTAACCACTAATCCTGTCCTGCCTTATCCTTTCTATTCCTTCTCTCTTTGAAAAAAAGAGGTTGAGCAACTGAGTAACAAGCAGTTCTCGTAGAAAAACTTCTGTTAAGATACCTCTATTAAAAGGTCATATGCTCCATATTGGGAGCGGACATGGATTAACAAAAATATATATACAGAGTGCTCATCGAGAAGGTTTAATACTACTATTGTATAACTTTATGTAAAATGATTTATTTAATGCTTGTTGGACCAACATCTAAATCAATTATGTTACAAACCTTAAAGCCACGTTCATCTTCAAAAAAGTAAGGGCTGATGAATAATTTGAGAATTTTCTATTGTCCGGAACCAACTATTTTCTTTATAAACGTATGCCATTTAAATGGGAATTCAATTGCTGATGAGAAACTAACCTTTACCATACCAAATTTCAGTTTGAAAATTTTCTGTATATTATCTTTGTCCAATTTCATTTTAAATATTTTACTTGACAACATTCAACATTAAGTCATAACATTTTTGTGTTGGTTTTAGATTTTACGAGGAGGCGGCGCTTGTGGCATTTGAGCAAAAAGACGAAAGCGCTCTGCTGTTTGTTCAAAGCAAATGTCCTGTCAAAGAAACCGCTGCCCAAAACAAAATCGCTAATCTCTTGCAGCAATTACCGATACGAAAGTGACAAAGTTAAAACGATGATTCTTACACTTGGAAAGTTATATTGAACATTTGGTCTTACATGAAATATTATAAATAATAGTAAATATTCGAATTTATTGTTAGTTCCTGTTTCATCTTACAATTCAGTGGTTTTCGGTTTCAATCAGTTTACCAGTATATATCCTTCTTGCAGAGGCCTTTCTCCATCATTGTGTTAGCGAATCTCCTAAAGTAAACTTTATTATGTTGCAAACACAGGATAATGATCTCGGCAAAAAGACACTGAACTTAATTCCAAATTACATTTATTTCTAATGGTGTAGTGGGGCGGGTGCGCCTGGGGTCGGCGCTCCCACACCTTTAATAGTCGATTTGTACATTTTGACGTAAATATAATAAAATGGTTTTTCTAGTTTTGTTGGAAACTTGTTGATGCGGATATTGGATCACTGCAGTTAGAGAGCATAAATAATCAGAGCTCCCAGACATTTTTAGTTAGAACTACACCATTGGCTAGGTCGTGAGATTTCTGTTAATGAAAAGAGCAGTACTGAAGCTTCTGTGCAAGCAAAATGAAAATATTTTTTATTCATTAATTTTGTTATTGTTTTCCGAGTAATATTTAGCGTTTTTGTTGAAAAACTGTATGATAAGAAAGAGTTTAAACTTTGCTGTATTTAATTTTATCATATACAATAGAATCCGTTCATAACGACTTCGTTAACAACGACCAATAGTTTTTAGAGATATAGATAAACCTCATGTTTCGTCTTCGTACAGATGACTATAAAAGTAAATCCGTTAAGCGCGACGTCCGGTTGTTCTATCCGGATTCTTCTGTAATTTTACTTTTTTCACTAGTAAATATCTTTAGCAGAAAAGCTTCAGCGATGATTAAGTTATGTTCATTATCAACCTTGTCAGTAGACAATTAACAACTCTAACCTCATATTTCTTTATTATAAAAATCTTGAAATGTTCACAACACTGCTCTGCTTGATGGATCTGTAAATTGTGTTTGAAATTGATTGATAAATTTTGTGATGATATAAGACCTGGAATTGATTTAAAGTGTATGTTTTCGTGATTATTGTTAATCACTTTAAGGCATTTAAGATGACATTTTAGCCCTTGAGAAGTGAACGATATTTTAGGAAAGAAATATTTAGATGCCTTATAATAAAATACATGTCTTAAAGTACCGTACGAGTAAAGTGAGCTCAGTAAATACACACTGTAATAGTGTTATCTCCCTAAAATTATGCAATTCAACAATCACCAATTAAAGACATGATTGTATTTAAAATTCTTATAGAAAAGTTTTACAATTTTACTACTTGGCTCACTTCACTTCTCGATGGCTCATTTATTTTACGAAATTCAGTTTTCTTTTATAATCATTGCAAATGTGATAAATGTTCAATTATCTATATATATGAACAAAGAGTGAATTTCATTATGCAAAAGGCAACGATAAAAGTTATTCTTATTTGTGTTAATTATAATTACGTTTTATTGATCTGTCCTCATTCCTAGGGAAATTATAAATAATATTCTTGATTATAGACGGGTTTATAATATATTATTAAAATGCATAATATTTATTAGTTAATAAAGTAATTATTTAATGGTAAAAGAACAAATTAGATTTCATTTTTTTTTATGTTAATACTTTCTCACTGCTGTTTCAATGTAAATTATTCGTCAGGGCATTAAATCTATTCTATGATGTTGTATAAATTATAAATCATGTGTTCTGATGATGGATTTTATCCTTGAGATAACTGGCAATAACAAGTTAATTACAAATTATGTTATATTATATTATTATTAATACCCAATGTGTATTTATTATTAAATTGTGTAAATTTATTTGTTTAGAAATTCGTAATTGAGTTTCTTTTGATATAAATCATATTGTATAAAAACAATTTATGAAACAGACGTACGACAAAGTTTACGTACCGTCTTCAATATTGTATGACCATGTAACTCATTTTTTTGTTGCGATCTCTGATATCATTGGCCCATCATTTATTTACACATTTCTTTATTTTCAACGTGGAACACATTAATTAATTATTACAATGCCAAGCATAAGTAACAATTTTGTTATTTTTGCAGTAGTATTGTTTTTCAACTCTCCTGTTCCTCAAATTCAAGATAACCGTTCTTGCAGTATTGGCGACGATATGTTGTGCGATTTGTGTGTTTGTTTTTAATGAAAAGAAGAACATATATATCAAACTGTAAAAAAGTTATAAAATCAATAATAAAATGAATAATTTGATTTTTTTCTTTCTTATTAGATATTCATGTACAGGAAAATTGAAAAATATTATTTTAATATCAAATTAAAATTTTTAGCATTCGATAACGCTTATTAAAAAGCACGACATGTATTACTTATTCTATCCACAAATGACATCTAGATATACTTAAATCCGAAAAAATATATTTGGAAACAGTCCTGTTTTTATGACAATTGGCGAAATGCTCATATACATGAGCACAAATAGACTTCAGTATGTTGTAAAAACGAATTATTACTAATATTCTGCATTTTTTCCGCCATTTCAAAATTCCCAGGTTTTTGCATCTCTATACATAATACCAAATTAGTGGCAGAAGTCACCTCTGATTAGTCCTGGAGATTTTGTCTTGAGGAATAATACAACTATACAACCTGAAAATCAATATTAGTCTGAAAACATTAGAAATCGTCGATTCTTATCACTTGGAATAAATAAATGTAGTTTTTAATATAGTCAAATATAATTCAACTGAATGTTTTATTTGTGTTTAGTTAAATTTATGATGTTTCTTCATATTATTCGAATTTTGACACAGTTATAATTTGATGTTCCCTTTTGCATATTTAGGTCTATACATTACTGTTTAAATGTAATTTAAAATACTCAAAAACACAGATTCTCTTCATAATAATCTACTTTTTACAATGTTTCCTCCATTCATATATAAAAAAATTAAAATGGTTCCTTTTTGACTAACATACAATATTAATCAGGTGGAAAACGACATCTTTCTCATTAACAATCTAAGTATTGTCTTTCGACATCTTAAGTACTATTCAAACCACTTTAAACGATATTCCAAACACAGCTCTCTTTTGTTTTTGTTAAACAAAATCATTGCTTTCACACATCTATCGAATGTTTAAACTGTTACTTCAAAATCAATATAATGCAAATCAAATGTACATATATAGCTAATTATTATTAAAAATAGATTTTTCATTACATCATATGAATATTAATATAAATGCCATATAATAAATACACTATGTTAATTGTATATTTGGAGATAAATAAATAAATATTGTATTTAAATTTCCACGATAAGTCTTGTTTCATTTGAGTATTTTTATTTTATTTCCGTGTGTTATTGTTTTTTTTATTATCAAATACCCGCAACAGTCCATCGAGTCTAATAATATACTGGATTGGAAATAGAATGTCACATGTAATATTCAACGTATGTGTAACAGAAATACATCATCACCGGTGAGTTATTTTTAGACTCTGTTTCAGACACTCCTGCATCTACATCAGTTAATAAAGTTTGAAACCGATCATTCAAACTAGTAATATATTGACATTAAAAATAGTTTTTAAATTAAATTATTCGCCCACGATTTATTATAATTACAACACATGCTTACATAATGAAATATGTAAATACTTATTATAATACATAATAGTTTAGAAATTCTTTTAAAATCAGTATTTTGTATGCATCAAATTGCTGACTTTATAAATCTATATATTGATTATACCAAGTTTTATAGATTTTTTTAAACCATGTCCCCTTCCACTGTGTAGCATATGGACACCTAACCGATAATGTCATTGTTAATTTTCTACATGCACGTATCTAACTTTTGATGTAATGAATTCACAATTTCAACACACACATATTCCTTTAACTCATACCCAAAAAAATACTGTAATTTGTGTATAGAAATAAATTTAAGTACAAAAATACTAGTCTCGGCAGTGGTAGATTAAGCACATGGGAGGCCCCAGGCACAATAAAATTTGGAGGCCTTGTTTTACGCATAACATAACTCAAATAGTAAAAATAAAATAAACTTTGAACCGAAAGTATATGGGTTATACAAGCTATTTTTGAGGCTCCAAGCGTGCGCCTCATTTGCTTATAAGGTGGGGTCGCGAGAATTTCCTGGGAATTGAAAATTTCATGTCTTACGTCTTCGAGCCGAGAGTTCAGAATCCCTAGTAACAATAGTGTTATTTTGTTTTTACTTGAGGGGGGAAAGTGAGTAGTTTTATTGAGGTAGAGAGGGTAATGACTTCAATAAGGATAAGGAACTGTTTTATAATAGGATTGTTGTAAGCTGTTTTTATCCAGTTGAGTAGAATAGTTTATACGCAGAAATAAATAAAAGCAACATTTTTTTGAATTCAATTTTATTTCAGACAGCCTTCAGAAATGTCACAAAGGAAGTTTAAAAGAGCCAACAAGAGAGCAAATACATTTAATTTATTTGCATAGACATGTACCTATAGGCAATTATATATTTTTATTTCTACAATTTTGTTGGTTATTGTTGACATTCATTACAAGCCTTAGGCGGAATGAGTATAATTACCTTTTTTTTTAATAGTCATTGAGAAAAGCAATGATAAATATTATACAGTAGAATATTGTAGACTCTTCTTCTTCTTTTGATTGAAATAATTAATGAAACATTACATAGTTTTACACTACGATGATATAACAATACGTTATCATTAGCCATCTTCTAAAATGTATTATAATGATGCAATATCATTTCAGTTCAAACAATTTGTAGACACACTGTGGCGCTGGAAAAATTAGCAAGCGTTAGTCAATTCTTTTTTTGCTTGCAGTCATATCTTGATATCAGTTTTATCATATTCTCAGAATGAGTTTCAAAGATGAACATCTAATTTCTTCTGTTCGTACATATTATGTGGATTTAATTTTGACGGTATGAACTAACTGTGAAGTAACTATGTGTTTTTTATTTATGGTTAATTTTTAAAAGATAAATCGTAATTGAAAACAGTTTTTAATTATATTCAACGTTGACAAAACCATAGAATATTTCGATTTGTATTTATATGGAACTGAGAGAAGATTGTTTATGTTTTTTTATTTCCATACGTAAACATTTTTTTAGTTGTTATTTTGCAGAGCTATAGAAGACAGGTATTCAAATATAATGGGTAATATAAGTCAAAACATCAATTTTTTGACTTATCGTTCTATGGAACTAGGCCATCGAAATATACATTTATTATCTTTGGTTTATCTAAAATTTGTATTAACCCTTTTAATACCCTCGAGCCAATATATCGGCTTTCATATAATCACCAAAAATACCCTGAGCCGATATATCGGCTTTTCTAAATGGTACATATATTTTTATGTACGTAACATAATTTAAGTTAAATTGAGAAGTTTCATAACATAGGATTAACATTTGACATTCGAGTCACTTACAGGTCCGAAAATATATAATACAGCCCCACAAAGCCTTGTTTTTTTCCATAAAAAAAGTTGAAATCTAATGTATTTTTTTATTTTAATTTTTTTAAATGTAATTTTTGTTCCAAGATGTAATGATGCAGATAAAAAAAATACTAAATAAACACTATTGTAACCCCCCTCCTCAGTAAAACAGTAATTATAGAATAACAATATATGTAATGCAAAAGTTATTACGGATTTTTTTTATTCCTTTGATGCAGTATCCCTTCCCAAACTCACTGTATGTTTTTAAATACAATACGTCGGGGATGTAAATAAGTCTGTAATGTTATTTCTTCATAAAGTATAAAATATTTTACCAAATTATCTTTATCTTTGATACATTTTCATGAATTTACAAAAACACTTAAAAACAGATATTTCTCAGGGTATTTTTGGCAAACCTGTGCAAAATTATAGGGTATTAACACGTTGCTTACGGTCTGCACAAATTCGTGTGTTACAGTAACTTTGTATTGCCGCGGTGTGCACATTTTTATGCTTTTCATCTTTATATATAAAAAACGCATGTCAAACACCTTATTTCTTGACATATTTACTTTAATGTGTGATTGGAAGATGTTGCCAAAGGCAAAACTTCGATTATCGAGTATTTGTTGGTTCAATAACACGATTAAATATGTAAATGAAAACGATGTTAGAATCGTCATTCTTAGGTAGCGCAGTACCTAACAATATTCTCCGCGTCAAGCTATTTTTTTGCAGTTAAACCGTTAAAAAGTGTTGCTTGTTAAACCGTGTTACATATACTAACGAGTTTTATTGTGTAATCGTATATGAAGTTTATTTTACTTTATTATACTAAATAATTTGTGAACTTTTGCCATTTGTTTTTGAGACAATAGAGATTTTTAAACCGTATTTGTGTCATATTGTAATGTGTATTTGAATTTATTTACTATTTAGATTTTTGCAAGCAAGTTTGCGATTTGTTTTTACGGTCTTTGTGATTAGTTTTTGGGACTATGAATGGTCTTGTGAACGAGTATGTGACGCGATAAAAATGCATAATTTAACTGACGATGACATCATTGAAAAGAACCGAAAATAATAAAAAATTGACACGCGTAATTAAAGTAAATGCCCATAACCATGTGAACCAATAAATTATGACACTTAATAGTTTGATTTTTACGGCATCCAGAAAATCTCAAACTGTGTAACATTTGTTTGCATTGACGTATTATGTGCTTTTTTAACGAAATCATTTTTCAAAATACATAAGATTTAAACTATATATTAACAACACTGTCACTTTTACTTATAAATTACGCAATAAATCAATTAAATTTTCATGTATGGCATGCATGACGCATTCACCCATCGTCTTGCAAGCCAAACCAATATTTAGCAAGTTACAATAAAAAACGTTTAAAAATTATTTTTCCCGACGAGTTTAACTTGGCGAACACAAAAAAAATGAATAGCATAGCAAAAATAAGTAAAAAACGACACTTTCTTTTCGATTTTTCATAGACAAAAAATATTTTTAAAGAAAAAAAAGCAAAAATTGAAATATTTTTTTTAATTACCTCTTTAATCACATTACTTATACAACACAAACTTTTTAAAAAATTTTAAACTCTGAATGCAATAAAACAAGAGCAGAAAATATATCGCGATCACAGAAACGAGAATGTGTTGTCTTCGACTGGTCTGACAAGCCTGATCTCAGAGTGCACCATGCTCAGAATGGGACACCTGCTAGGATTTTTTTAAATGTTCAAAAATATATTCTCCAAATATTAATTGTATCAAAAAAAATGGTTATGGGTCACCAAGTCTAAGATGTTTATAATAAAAAGTTTTACTGTATATTATGAAAACAGTTAAATCACATCGTCTAAATATATTTTTCCAATAAAAATTATTATATTTATTTAAAAAAAAGTTCGTTTTGTTGATACGCACCTCACAGTTTGAAGTTTACTGACGTAATTGAGGTCGATTGCTTAGTGCTGAGCTCTTCTCTAAACTCCCTTTGTCTCGATTATTTATCACCCGCGGCAAGTCAGTTTTTTTTTTAAATATAGCCGTAAGCAATGTGTTAAAAGGGTTAAAATACAAAAATTAAGTTAATATTTGATATTCATTAATGATTACTTTGTCTTTATAAGACTTTATAAACAAAATACAAAAAAATTACACTTGTTTTGACAAAAAAATTTAGGTATAAAAAAAACTGTTCTTATACCTATACCAGAATGTTCTCTTTTTTAATCTGTCATTTTGCGAAATATACAAATACGCTGTAATCATCTCCAAAAACAGCCATGTCAAAAAACATGACAAATTATTGAATTATAATTACTTTTTAAATTTGAATCTTGTTACTAGATCTGCATGCATTCATTCCTCGGTTTTTATTTTGACATATGAACTGCATGTAATTGATTACATTCAACATTGATTATACAACATATGTATGTATTGCAAAAACAACTACGATTTATCTTTCTATGTATCTGAAAAAATAATAATTCTGACATCCGACCTTACCGTAAGCAAAAAATAAACAAATCTGTGCACATTGCAATTTTAATTACTATAAATTTCCAGTCAATGCGCTCAGTGTCAGAAATACATTTTTTTATCTTTAATACAAATGCATTAAGCGAAGACATGAAAACAACAATGTCATGTTTCATTCTAGCGCTGACAACTATGGTATGTTAATCATCTCGCAAAAATACTGTCCAAGTTATTGTACATTTCAAAAACAAAGACTTGCACGGAAGGCAACAAACGCATCACAAGTCAAGAAAACTTTCAGTCCTTAGAATATTTGGTTTAAAAGTTTACATTTCATCAATAAATATAATAATTTAATTTAAATAAATTAAAGAAACACATTAGTACTCCCAATTAATGTAACATTATTTAACAGTATAAGGCTGTTAATTTTTGGGCATATCCGTATCTCCAAGCAGAATATTTAGAAATTTAACACATCCATTTTCCAAATAAAACGCATTGGATACAATATTTCAAGTGACATTTCAAATGGTGGTTGTTTTTACGACATTAACTGTTTGAAGGTTTCAAATTAAGACCACCCAAAAACAAATAAAGAAAATGGAATCCGATTATATGTTACATTCATTTTTAAAAATGGCTTCACGACATTTAAAAAAACTGCACAGGTTATAATATATTTTTATTTTACTATATTATCAGTTTAAAATGAAAAGCTCATACCTCCACGTTTTAAAAAATAAAAATGATACCATGACTGCAATCAAGGTGTAGTTTATCTCAATAGAAATCATGCGACAAGAACTAGTTGTTACTCGGTCGACTTTCTTTTTTTTGGAGAGAGGATAGGCTATGACAGTTCTAAAATCCCCTCTATGTTTTAAGGATTGCATTGGTGGGATGGTATTTAGATATCACATACATACATTTAAAGCACAAATCAATTGTACAAACAATTTATGAACATGCCAGGCAACAATTACAGGCCAGGTATATCCATGTATTCTTGTGAATACAATTTTTAACACATTTTAGGTATTTGAGAGATATAAGCTTTGCAACCAAAACAGATGATAGTATAGTGTTCATAAATAACCAAGAGTTATTTCTTGTTCATAAATTTTACTTATTTTATTATATTTGACTCATTGAGCATTGGCAGCATTTTTTAAAAGCTGTGAAAATATTTTTATTGGGTTCCTAAATACAAATATATCAAGGGAAGATACTTACTATTTTTTCGTAAGAATTCCACAATTTTATCAAATGATCAAGGCAAATGATGTATATTTATAAATATAATGTCTTTCAACCGAGAATTGACAGTGAACATCTTAAAGTAGGCTATTATTTGCAAGCCCGTTTCGTTCCAAAATGGTTAAAAAATGATTCTTGAATTTCATTTTGTAAAACAATATGATTTTAAGAGTATTTTTAGTTTTACAATACTTTGAAATGATATTTTGTATGTTATCAAGCCAGGTTTGAGACTGCTTTTATTTCTTAAATTACATTCATGGTTCATCTTTCACCAATTATGGAACGAGCCGAATTTGCAAATATGTAAATTTACCTTAAATGCCTGTAAAGATACTTTGTAAAATTTTGAAATACAGTATTTACCAAAACAAAAAAGAATAAAAACATAATTTTGAAATTAATTAGGGTCTCAGTGGGATATTATATGTTTTAACAATGAAAAATATATCAATCACGTTATGTATGCAGACAATTTTAATAACTAACTATCCAATATATTATTTCCGCGATCTTAAATTTTTATCAGATATTTAAAACGGAAACATAAAAAAAAAAACCTTTTCACATTCTTAATTAGTATATAGTAGTAGACAACACAGGGTATTTAAGATATTTCATGTAATAACACACATCCAACTTAAATGTTTGAGTTATTCAATATATACAAAGCAAATATATTTTTGTTAACTAACTAACGTTATACTTAAAGCCAAAAAACACAAACATTATAAATAGGCGGCAGTCTTAAAATTTTTAATATCCAACAGATACATATAAATACATTTTCAATGTACATCTTTTCCAATAAATATTCTTAGTAAGAAGTGATTTTTAAACATGCGTACCTTAATTAAGTCTTTGAAATTTCAAAATTGAAAAATAACAAGTGAACATGTTCATTGTAAGCTAGTTTTTTTTTTGTTTGATCATTTGTTTACTACGGTAGACTTGACGATTTATTTCGGTGTTAACTACTATAATTAAATTAACACATTGCTGTCAGGACACGTATAATGATTTCAATTATTCGTCTATTGTGCGGCTCAAAAATACGGCAGACAGGCGGAAGACGTTGAGTTATGTTATTTTAATTTGGCGTATTTTATTTCCAGCAATCTTTACGAAATTTATTAAAATTTTGTAGTGTAATAAATAGGCTAGTTGTATAGTTTTCTATATGATGGCATATGAATATTACTCATGGTTTTATCCGATTAACTTTCTCTTAGGCATGCTAAACATTAATAGTTTCAACGTTCAAAGAGAAATATATGTACCTAGCCATATATTTATTTCGGCTTATACAAGGCCAAAATGAGAATTCCATAATTCTTGAGAATTTGAAACTAAACATTTCTGATTATTTTTTGAGAAATCGTGGACATGAATTGTTTGCTATCCCAAGGTGAAGAACCAGCCTACCAATGAGGAGAACTTAAACAGTTTTTAATTGCTTCAGATGTCGACACATTTCACGTGGACGTGGATGAGTTCTGACGAATACTATTTTTTATGTATAAAAGTAGTTGGTCGGAGTTTACTCGTTGACTTCCTTACTAATTTTAAATAATTATTTCTTCATTGTAAAAATCTTTTGCAATGTTTATGTAAATAAATAAATTTTCAAATGCTAATATATAAAGTTACCATCGCATCCGTTGAAGAAATCAATCTTAGTTCATTTTTCGAAGATTTATAAAACAGTCTTCACAACAAACAGACATTGTCTTCTTCGGAAGTTATAGAGAGTTGTAAAAGCAAATTAATGTTCTTTGTTACTCTTAGTCTAGATTGCCCAATAGCGTGACAGCATAAAAGCCTGACAAAAATGTGTTAATTTAAGAACCACAAAATCAACTTCCAGAATAGAAAAATAGTTATACGTTGGATTTTTTTTGATTTTCAGTTGTATATCTTACAACCAGAATATGAACACTAGAACTATGAACAATTGATGATTATTAATTTTAATTTAGGAGATTAAATAATCAAATTGTGCAGAGATAATATCAGAATATTCATTGAGTATTCATTTATCTTCGTAAATCAAAAATAATCCGTTTTAACCGGCCACATTTGATCGCGTTACCGACTAATAAATAATAAGCGAAAATGATCCGATATAATAAATCACGTGCCCACATTTATAATGCGTCATAAAGTATCGATATCATATATATAATTCTTAATGTTTGCCAAACGCCGATATATATTATACACAGAAACATCAAAATTACACAACATTTAGGAATCTGCAGTCCGAATACTCAACAAGGCTTCATAATTTTTCCGCAATGAAATTCATTCCATTACATATTTGATTAATTTGACGCCAATGTATTTTTTAACATACAGATATACTTCGACTCAGTGATGAGGAAATACTATAGGGCTATAGGGACAGATGCGAAAACAATACCCTTTTATATTTTACATTTTTAAGAGTAATATTCAGCCGATTTTGTTCAAATAACTTGTTTACTATTGAGAACAGATTGTAATTTGAGTTGTGATTATTTTCTATCATATTTGATTTGATTGATAGTTGGAAAAAAACGAAATTCCGGCAGTTTTTAAAGTGTTTATCGAATAAAAATATTTAGTTAATATTTATATCAACTTTACTGCTGTCTCCGTAAAAAAATAAGTTACATCCCTGTGACTGATAAATTGATTTCAGATTGCTGACCCTGAGGAGTTAATGAATTGTTTTTTGCATATCAAAATCATTCCATTACTCTTGGTGTTGAAAATCACAAGACACTGTGAGTCGAGGAATATCTGTATTTATTCAATAATGACGAATAAATATGCTATATATATATATATTATATGTACATACAGAGTTTATGAAATCAGTAAAGGGGAAATAAATGCCAGCATTTACCCCGTCAAAATCAGTAATTAAATATTAATGATAAGCTACACAACAATAAATTTAAGATAATTCATTGAATATGCAAAACGATTGTAGGCAATCCTTTGAAACGTTTGAGAGTAATAAAATAACTGACAGTTTATTGTAAGATTGGCAAGATTGTCTTTTTAAAAAGGAAGTATTTTATGTTAACTGAAAAACTGAAATTTTTGCAATAAATAAAGAAATTTTTCTATTGCATTAACACTTAATGAATAGCAGTTTGAAACTGAAATCAAAAAGATGAGAAAGTGTACTTCGACATGCAAACATTGAATACTTTTTTTAAACAAAAAAAAAATAGCATCATTTACACAGATTTGTAAGCTGGGAGCAAAATATAAATAAAGGGAGGTATTATTGTAGTAGGAATGGTACAAACTTACATGTTCCACAATTTCATGTCATATATCATGAAGTTATAAAGAATAAATCAATTAGGTTAAAAGGGTATTTTTTTTCGAGTAAGCAACACTTTTTCTGATTGCAGTGCGCGCTATGTAGCACTTTGCACGGTTTGTTGAAACCACAGCTCTACTATATTAATGCCATTCAATTAGAAAATGAAAATGTAAGTAACGATGGATCTATAACGCTATCCATTGACAGTAATGTTCTGGTCGGAACAATGATTCCACCAGCCCATAAATAGTGACTTTTAGTGGATGTAACATCATCGCGATATTGCCATGTCGATTTTCTTTACTCTGAATGCGGAAATTTTGCTTATTAACGTAGCCTCGATGAACAAAATTTCCGATTTTAAAAATAAATTTGCAAGCATTATTCTGGTGTAAGCCTATTGGCAAAATGGCAAACAAAACTGAGCACAAATCGTGTTAGCTGTCAAATTAGCTGTGCAGGAAAGTGTTGTCAATTCCAAAAAAAAACACCCTTATATGCATGCATATTTCACTCTGTGGATCACTTTAATTGCTATTGACTCGAAAATGGACTAGCTTAACACAAAACCACAGCAAAACAAAATAGAAAATGAAAAGAAGCGTTTGTAAAAACTAAAAATGAGGCGAAGATAACATAAGTACTTTGAATAATAATAATTGTAAATAACTTTCGTACAGTCAGGATTTTGCACACTCCTTAATCAAAATGAAAAGCATCTTATTTCAAATTAACATAGCCTTATTTTAAAATACATTATAACAACCAATTTTTCTGGCTACATACCTTAAAGGACGGTCATGAAAACAATCATTTACACAAAGAAAATTAAACCCTACCAATTATAAATGTGATACATTTCATAAAACTAATCATTGCACGGGGTGACATTCAAATATTTAGATATCATAAGATATTATAAATAAACAATATTTATTGATTAAACTTCTAATAGTAAGTGTATGGTTTGTATTACCTTAACGGGATTTATCACACGGGTTACAAAAAAAACTTATGGCACTTAAAATTAACTTAAAAATAAATACAAGGTAGTGTAATAAACGTTTGTATCACCAAGCATGTAACATGGTAGGGGTGCCAACTGTTATAAATATATAATGAGATCAAATTGTAATAGTAATTTAAATGGGAAGAACAGAATAAAACTGTCTCATATGAGGTTTGTTATTTTATCTAACTATTGAAGTAAATGCTGCATAACAAGAATTTACGATCATTTTTTTAGATATTATAAACTATTAAAAATGGATTAACTTATAAGTTTATATTTAATAAAAGATATTTATTTCTGTGAAGCTGTTAGTGGACGCAACAAAATTGTCTCGTCTAGATTGTAATAAATTTGAGAATACCCAAGCTGATTCGTTCAATTGAGAAGAATTTTTAGACTAAATGTATCATAAAAATTCTTTAAAATGTAGGAAATGTTAATTGTAATCCAATAATTATTAAACTATTAATCTCTGTTTGAAAATTAAATATTTGTTTTTGACTTTCAATGCAGTAAAGTGAAGAATTGAGAAACAGTAGATCAATATCGATTGATGGTATTGAACAGTGGCACCCCTGTTTTGTATTAGTACATAATCTGTTATAACCGTATCAATTATTGAATAAAAAATGCTTCGTACCTTTAAGATTTAAAGATATCAAATAATATGGGCAGTGTTTATGGCTTCCTTTACAAAATCTCCATATTTCTTATTTATTGTGCTGAATGTATAAATCATAGACAAAAAAAAAAGATTTATGCAAAGATACTATGAGGTACGCTGTGGGATATTTATTTGATGGCGTAAATAAAATAACAGTTTAATAAATTGAAAAATAATTTGCTCTGCAGTGTACCTAAGGTTTAATCTCATTATAGCGAAGGCCGAAGCACAAATTAGAATATTTTGAAGTTGTTGTGAATATACAAAGATACATTAACCCTCATGCCCATAAGACATCCACAGAAGATGAAAAAAAATGCTCCGGTTTGACGCAAAAGTTCACCAATTTCGTTCAATTAAATGTATTTGAAAAGATAATAGGAGTTTTTATTGTTAACACATTTTAACCACAATAAATAATTATTGTTATGAGACAATATTTCCAAGTGTTAAAATAGTGAAAAAAATATGTATCCAATACTATGGTCGGAGCTATTTAGCGTAACTACATAACACTGATAAATCACTGGTCTGTGAGTAATAACTTGAAATAAAAAACTTTACTATCACTGGTATCATAATTATTTTCCGAGAAAGCCATTGGAAATGATTTTCAAAACAATTTTTTTGCTCATGTGTCGCTCATTCCGCAATTCGTTTGATATTAATGAGCTGCTATTCAAAATCTTTTTTAGGTATATGTGCCTATAGGGTTAACAAAATCCATAATATATGTGAGTAATTGAAGTGAAAATAATAAAAAAAAAATGACAAAATAACTGATCATGTTGATATCTTAGAAACATTACGTGATCAGTTGATTTTGCTCACGCTTGACTGATAAACGTTTAACCAATGGACCATTTTGTGTCACCTTGTTGCTTCACGAAAATTTTGGGCAAAAAATTTAATATTTTTCTTTGGTTATGACAGTTTTACAGGCCTAATTTGATATTCATTATAAAGAGATTTGACCTGCAGCAAAAAAACAATATTATCTGATTTATTAAAGTACTATATTTTTAATACTTATTTATGAATATAATATGAAATATGGCAGATTTGACTAGGAAAGACTTCTAGTAAATACGTTTAACAGAAATATATATACAGTTCAATTTACAACATCAAATAAAATAACAAATATTAAAGCTCGGTCATGCGTTGTGTGCACAAACATGTTATCATTAAAATTACTAACCTTCTTTCGATATTACACGCCCCCTTAATATAATTTTTAACTAGAGACCGCTCAATAAAAGAAAAAGAAAAACCTTCCATAATTATAAACTTTAATTATTTATCTAATATGATACGACACCATCTCTCATAAGTCAACTTACTAATATTTAAAACTTTTTAAGCGTAATTTCGTTTTGAATAAGTTTATTAATCCAAGCAGCCAACGAGAAAACATAGATTACCGCAACCTTTATTAAATCTGATATTTGTTTCACCGCTTTCCATAGAAAAATAAAATGAATCATGATAGTGTATTATTTGATTTATACCGATCGCATGACGATAAGCCAGCAAATTATGTCATTTATGAATGCAGTTACAGTAGTACTACAGATTTGATCAAATATATGACAAACATGCAAAAAAAATGAATGGTATATATATAATTATTTATTTTGTAAACAAGAAATATAAATAGATAATACAGCGAAGTATGTCGATTTTTATACTTTACGATTAGTACAAAAGAAATAAATTCATCACTATGAGTATTAAATTTCGTTTACTTAAATTGTATATTATTGGTAATTTACCTATACCAAAAAGAAAAAGACAAAAACTTAAGTTTGTGCCCAACTATCAATAGACAATAATATAATCTGGTGGTATCGCATGACATTTGAAACAAATTTATTGAGCCGATTTATTAAAAACCTATTCATCAGCCAAATGTTAAAAAAAAAACTTTCAACCCAATCTTTGGCACTGGTATAAATAATTAAAAATTTATACAGACAGAATCGATAATAATTGCTTAGAATCGAAATGAGAAATGTTTTACACTGGAAATTGCACTCGAGATTATGGATTGTTTTTCATTGGCACACTGCCCGTTTAATTATAAATATAGATATACATAATTCCTTTTTTTTTTTTTTTGAAACAGTTAAAAAATAATTCCATTCCATTCTGCCAGCAAACATTAAAAGAATTGTTTTGTCACGAAAAGAACAACGATTCGTTCTGTAAGATGTTAAGTTATTTTCATTATTCAATCAATGTATATAATATTTATATTGTATCATTAATGAACACGACACAAAACCACAATGTACACATACAATGACAGTTTAATGCAGACAATGGTGAATTACTAAAAGTTTGCTGGCAGGTTAACTATATGTATAAAGCCAAATAAAATCAGTTTTCAATTGAGAAAGTTCACATTTTATCGAACGATCTTACGAGAAATTATGAATACCCCGAAGGAAAGACGTATTACCCGTTTCGACTGATTGGATTCGATTTTGAATTCAATTTGTAAATTTGTCAAGTAAATTTGTCAATTGAATGTAAATTTGTCAATTAAATATATTTTTAAAAGAAGTAAGAAATGGTAGTAAGTGTGAATATTTTAGTCATGTTCTTTTTTGTGGATTTTCATCAATTCTCGAATATCAGGTAACCTTTTCTACCATTAAATTTGATAGAATTTTTTTTTTTCGATAGAATCCTAGACTTCAAGAAAACATATTATAACGAATGTAATAAATCAATTAAATGAATCCTTTCACATCATTTTACACCAAAATGGTTTATCAATTATTTGCAGTTAGTTGGACTTAACAAATACATAATATTAGGAAAGCAAAGCACAAGCATTTTCTCTTGATTTACTGTGAAGTAAATTAAGGAAAATCGCACAGATTGGTCCGTAATAGTATTTTCTGCAATGAAAAATTTGAGTGCAGGTTTGACAACTTTCTGGATGATGTGAAAGGATTTAAATTCAAGTATTCTGAATACGGGTAGCTAAATCACAACTGAAACAAAATGGATTCAAATAATGGCATTGTGTCCACATCTTTGGTAACGTTCTAATATCACTGAAGAACACAAAAATAGTTATAAATCGTAATAACCAATGACTAAGAATAATTGTATTTGTTAACAATACAAACCATAATTCATTTTTTAAGGTTTTTATCAAAATTTTTGTCATTTGAATAACATTTACAAATAAGCATGCATACCAATAATAAGAAATATAGCTTTAGTATAGTATAGTAATGTATATCAGCTGCAACAATTGTAAACATTAAGTTAGCAATTACTTCAAAGATTTTCAATAATATTAATTATTCACTTTAGCTTGAATAAGACATATAAAAAAATCAGTGACAGAATTCATTTAACAATAGGGATATTAATTAGTATCATAATATCGTTGGCATATTGGCAGAAAGCGTTAAGTCAAAAATCAGCTGTTTTGAATTATGAATGCAGACAGATAGATTTTAACACTCTGTATCTTTCCCATCCTGCCATATTCTGTGTATTTCTTACATAATTTGAACATCGTATACACCAAGATAATTCTGTTCAAAGATATAATTGGTAAAAGTAACTTTTGAAAATGTGGATTGAATTCGTTATCTTATCTTAAAATTGAATTTCATTAAAATTGAAATGGTTGGAACGGTGAGTAATCGTTATAGTTAATAAATAGAGATTTCATGATTATCTAAAATGACGATTATCTCAAAACAAGATTTTTTGACTTAACGCTATCTGCCAGTATACTGAAAATATATTAGACCAAACTCAATGCTGGTGGCTCAACTTCGGATAATCATTCTTGCAAGAACACAAATGTGTCGTGTTTATTTTACACAGTCTGTGAAACAAACGTCATCACATTATTTGTTTACATATTATTGCAGCCAACTACACATTCAAAAAGCGTTATTAAATAATCACAATTTCTGAATAGGTTTGAATGACTAGTAAGTGTAGTGGCATCAGAACTTGCCGTACGGTTATTTGGGCAAAAGCAGAATCTTACATTAGCATACAGATGACAAAATCGTTGCGTGTGATTTTGACTGTAATATAAGACGGCTCACGGTTCAACCGGATATGTTTCGAAAGAAATTAAGCTCGTATTATGTCTTGGTAACTTTAAATCGTCGAGAAAATAACTTACAAACAGTTTAAACATCAATATCATAAATTATACCAATAAAGCAATAACTAATAGCTGACAATCTTTAAATCCTGAACTTAAATAAATATTAATTAGGTCAGTGCATTACCATGTTACTTGGTACGGTGAAGCGTTTTTGAGTATCTCCGCTCGACGGGGTGAGGGGTGTAAGAGGCAAAGTGTGTCCGCCGATGGTCGCCGAAAGGGTGGAGTGACTCACCCTCATCTGATTGACCAACTGGGGAGACTTGTCTTCTCTGGGACTGGCTCTGGGAGAAGAAGCCGGCGTGAGAATGCCGAATGCGGTGCTATTCTGCGATATACCGTTCTCGCTGAGGTTGATATTGTGGCTCAGAGTTTTGTAAGTTATACTCTGAGTCATCTTCGCCTCGCCGTCTGCCCGCAGATCGCTTTCCAATTTGGAATGGTGGACTAGGTTTATGCCGTTGGATGCAGATATGACGTTGGGTACGCTTATTTGGAGATTGGTGACCGAGTGACGAGGTAAGGTGAGCGACGGGATGCTCGAAATTCCTTCTTTAGAGAGCTTGTTGCCGGCGTTTTCCAATACGGCTCTTATTACTTTGGTGCTGTCGACCGACGCGTCCATCGTCTGAGTGACATGCCGGGACTGACTTCCGTTGTTTGATAGATGATTTTGAGACGACGCCACGACTAGACCTTGAAGTGCCTTCACGACAGGCAAAGAGAGGGGCTTCAAGGTGTGCGGCGTCAGAGGGGGCGGAGGTAGGCTTACGGCGGGCGAGAGAGACAGTGATGGAGAAGGAGGCTGAGAAGTAAAGTGTTGTGAGATGGAATGATTTTTGAGCCCTTGCGCAGTCTTGTAGCTTTTTCCGCAGTGACATTTGTAACCTTTTCTCACTCTGAAAACGAAATTGTAAATTATGTAGTAATGTTTACATGCATTATCATTTTAATAAGTGTTATTAACAGTTGAATTTGACAATAAAGTAAGAAACGTAAAAATATTGAGTTTTTTAAAAAAGGTAACACATAAACTTGTGCGTCCAAGATTGTTACAAATGTTACAAAATGAAAAATAAACACATTCATTATATTTACCGGTCATTGGACAAGGATGGGCTTTTACATAGAGGAGTTATTTGAAAAACTCTTGGACTTTTTTCGACTTTTCGTAGCGGTGACCCTAGGATATGAAGAAGGTACAAGGAAAGGGATTATAAATATTCAGGAGGAATGAAATAGGAATATTATACACTAAAAATAATCAAACAAAAATGATAATTTCATTGATACGTGAAAAGTATAGTATTACAATAGTACAAATCATAATAAGTGAGACCCTATGCCACAAAAACAATTATTCACACTGTTTTATTGATGTTAATTTTTTTTAACTATACACTTTTATATCATTTCAATAATTGGAACACTGATCATTTTAATTTTATTTCAAGCGATGCAGATATCTTTAACATTTTATAACCATCATGCTTATAATGATCGCGATCTTAGGCTGTTGCCTAATGAGACTCTACATTAATTTGATAGTGATGTAGAATCATAATATATCTGAATAACACTTAAATAGTGACAAATCTCTAATGTGTCAAAAAATAATCGGCCAAAGAGAAAATTATGTAGTGAAATACCAGTATTTTTCATTTGTAACTAATACATTATGTGTGAAACACTTTTAAAATCATTTCTATAGTTTTTGACATTTCATGAGAATTTCTGTTGTCATTTCGGTGATATTAATTTTATTATTAACTGTATGTTTGCCAAATGCATGGAAGTTGCATTGGTGTCAGTTGTGTTTGTATGCCACGTCATGTAATATCTCTTTTCTCTACATATAATATATTATTTAGTATTGCATCTTGTAGCTTTGTAAACATTATTTTTACAAGCATTAATAATGTTGTAAGTTTTTAATATCTATAGAAGATTGATTAACTAATAAACAAAACCTTCATATCAGCCATTGAATCTCATCTCAGCTATTGCGAGCATTGCACTCTAGACAGATAATATCATAATACCTTCTGATCATTAGTAATTTTAAGTAATTTGGAATTTTTTACTGTTGAAAACAATATACATTTCAATGACTTATTGGTGCCTTAAACTGTATTTGAATGATTGCAATAGATGCCAATGCTTAAACTTACTTTCCATCCTTTTTGTGACCATTCTTCGAGTGGTACTTGATACCGTTTACATTCTTGTATCTCTTTTTGCAGCCAGGTACAGGACAAGCGAATGGTTTTTCTGAAACACCGTTTCCCTGAATCCCACTACTCACAGCTGAGGTATTGATCCTGAAACACAAAAGTATTCATTTCATATTGGGATACAAAGCGAGATAGGGGAAGTCAAATTTCGTTCCTCTGCGAAATATTTTGAAATGTTGCTATAATAATGTATTTTAAAGATAAACATTCATCACTTGTTTAGTAAGAACTCAATTAATACCTGCGTTTTTCAAAGAGGGTAAGATTAGAGCGATCAGGTCAAGAGGATTGATTATTGAAATATCTCTTTACACTCTGTTTTCTTAGTCTAGGAAGTATTAAAACATCATAAACTCTGTGCAAAAAATATGACTAGCTCGTCCAATATTTCACGAGCTCTGGAGATCGTCATTACTGGTTTGGATTTTTGATAATATTTTTGCTCGGTATGCCCGAGAAGTAGCTCATTATAATAGTGAATGTATGGAAAAAACCATGAATGTCAACAAATGTATCCTCATTACATCTGAGATCTCGCTATTTCTGTGATCGTAATAACCGAGTTCGACTGTATTTATGTAAATACAAAAATGTGACAATGATAAGAGAAAGTACTTTTACCGAAAAAATGAACTAACAATATTGCCAACGTCATAATTGTACTAAAAATAATAAAAGATTTTTATTATAATGGCATTCCACCAAGTATTGACAGTGAACACCTTAAAAGTGATCATAATTATACATTATTTAAATAAAATCATGTTAGTTGTCCACAGTATTAAAAAGTTGTAAGTTTAGTGGTCCGCAATGTCTGAAAGGTGGGCGCGACCGCTGTTTTAAATGAGTCGAAAATTAAATATGCTTTCAAAATACCACACAGAATAACGTGAACCTCGGTAAATCTCCTGTTTACCGAGCTGGTACAGCTCCACCGTTCTACTGATCATTCAAAAACCTAACAACAATATGTTAATATCCTATATGTAAAGGAGCCAGCAATGGCTGCTTTGTATGCAAAGGTATTAAAAATGTGCATATTGTAACAATGAGTGCACAGTTAATATGTTTACATCGCGCGACAAGAATAAATTTTATTCACTTCAATCGAATCTAGGCAATATAACAAACACTGAACATCAATCGCTGAGCTTCAGAGTTTCTGTTACCTTGAGTAAACGACATTCATCACTATCTCAAAAATAAGAGAAAAATTCGGTCTGAGAGAAAAACGTTATTTAAAAATAAATTGTGCAAGAAGGAATTTGTGAATGAAATAGAATAAAATTGGTGTTACGATTTACCTACTAAAAATATGATGATTCGCCCGGCATTATATTTATGCACATTTGTGGAAAAGAAGATTTAGTATTCAATGGCATCAAAAATAAGTCTTGATAAAATTTTCACTGTCGCATAATTTTTTTAATGTGTTCAACACATTTCTTCATTAATTATATTGTAAACATTCTCAGAATTATAAATACTCTCGAATTAATTGATCCTGACCATTCTAACTTAATTGTTCTTTGATGGGATTGCATATTAGTATCAAACAGTAATAAACATTTTGATTATAGTCAATTTAGTTCCACTTATTCATACTTTGTAAATTTATCTGTAAATTCCATTACAAACTGTTTGTTGCAGCTTTAATAATTTTATTTTGTTCACTATAAATAGTACTATATTAATACATATCTGTTGAAAATGCTTGTCGTGAGCGAAACTGGTCCTGATCATATTAAATAAATGTGGAATTAGTAATATAACACAGTTTTGTTTATAGAATGGTGATATTATTGTCAATGATGTAGATTTGTAGCGTAATATTATTTACATTTGAAAATTTTATACCTGCTTCCATACCGCAGAATGAATTCAGAGCTAAACTCTTCAACGTTAGTCCAAGAATCATTGCTGTCCTCCGATTGACCGCTGAGCATTTCCTCTTCATCGAATTCGCTTCCTGTGGTGCATAATGACTCTAATGAATTCATTTCGAGTCTAGTATATCCATTATATTAATTTTAAAAATTTACACTCCATGCAGTCGGTAAAGATTAAAAGATATAGATTTTCGGTTTCAGATTATCTCACTATTTTGGTCATGTATATATGACTATATATTGCCACAGAGAGTGTGGGATATATTTAAATATGTCAGTGTTTTACAATCTGTTTGTTTAGCTAAACATAAAAATATACCTGGCAATTTTATCAGACAAATAATAAAAACACTTTTAATGTCCTCAGTAGAACGAAATTATTATTACCAAATTTTCTCAACTATAAGATGCAACAAAACATAAAAAATTCGTTTTAATAATGAAGTCATATGACAATATAAAGCATCAAAGAGTGGTGTATTAAATATCGTCGTTGCGATTTCAAAATCCGCTATTTTTTTTCAAAACATTGCTGTAGTTTCAAAACATGTTAAAATACGGTACGAATTAAAATGTATGTCCTCGTCAAAATCGGCATATATGTAATGCAATTCTAGAACACCTTCCATCATAATCATTATTTTTTCTTAGCAGGTGCGGTGAATTATTATAATTTTTTTAATGCAACAATCTGATTTTGTAAAAATATGCACATAACGGAAAGCGCAATGATATGTACTTTCTGACATCGGCCTGAAAATTTATCAGAATCATGTTTTTTTTAATCACAGTTTTTCCAATCTTCTTTTTCATTATTGTCAGGGATTATAGACATCAATAATTAGACAGACTTCCAAAATATGTGAATGCATATTATAATCAAGGAAGCATGTACACCAAAAGAATTTTGATATTATGTATTTTCACAGTTTTAGAAAGTTCATGTTTAAGAATTTGCATGGTATTTTTACTAAAAAAATTAATGTATCTATATTTAAAATCATATCATATATGAAATATATGAATAAAGAAAACCATCTGTCTTATATTTATCAGTCAACATACCAGTAGGTGTATTACTTCTAACCGATGGAGGCTTGACAATAGAGACTAATTTCCGGCGGACGTCTTGTGTGATAGGACTCTCTCTCCGAGAGGCCTCCGTAAAGAAGCGAAGCACATAGCTTAGCGGTAAACATGACGGCTGGGATGCTTCTTTTTGTTCTATTACTAATGGGTCATAATCTGTAACAAATCAAACTATATTTTCAATGCAATTCAAAAAATATTAAAATACCAACACTAATCCAATTGGAAAATGCCATATTAATATTATTGTGTATCCTCTGCACTTATAAATGAAAACTATTAATTTAGTATCATAATACAGACGTCATAATTATCAGTATAACAATCCAATAGATTTATGCAAAAATGAAACCATTAAGGAAGTGTTGGAAGTAAATGACTTACTAATAGATTTAGAAAGGTTAATGACATACTAGTGATACTGCATTATGAATACATAGTATTCAAAATGAAATGCGGCACTATTATTTAGACTAGACATCTTTCGTGATTCAGAACAGATTGATAGTGAATGTTTCACTACTAGACATATTGATTTTAAGAACATATTGGGTTAAAATAAAAGTAAACGGAATATTTTGAGACGGAAATCATTTCCGGCAAAGGAAACTTGTGCAAAATTGTTAATGTTTACTTTGTTACAAAGGATATCAATATTATTAAAGACGATCAACTCAACCCTTGCAATCAGCTGTCTGCTGTGGAAGTATTTACGAATAGTGCAATATCTATTTATAACGAGTTTCAAATCAAGACAACATATCTTTCGTATGATTTTATTGACATTTCATCCAAAATGTGTTCTTTCGGAGGAAATATACGGTTAGCAGAGAATGTTTAATAATAATTATAAAGTGTACCCCTGTCATAGGGGTGGGTTTGAAACTTAGGTGTATTGTCATAACATCACATAACAGCCCGAATAATGAAATTTATCACAATAATAGAATGTTTAGATAATTACCTATGTGTGTATCTTCTATATGTTGAATGAGATCGCCTAAACTAGGAAAAGTTATGCCACAACCATTGAATTTACAGATGTTTATCATAAAGACGGCCATATCTGACAATGTCGAGTCAAGTAACTCCCAGATTCATACTAGAAGTTTTTTTTACATAACATTTGTCGAATGAAGTGACTTAAAACATTTGAGGTCAAATTTAGGTACAAAAAAAATACTTAATAGTTTAAGTACTGCTTTTCTCCATCTTATCGGTCAGTATTTCCATATTGTAAAAGAAAATCAACTTTCTTTTGACTGTGATATCACGAGAAGACAGCAGTGCCATCATCGAAATCGATAACAACCATACAATTTCGTATACAAGACTGTGGCCAAAAAATGAACTACTGCAACGCCCTGACTTTTTGGCCAATCACGACACAGTTATCGTGTTCCGTTCCCGACTCACTCGCAAATTGAACATTCCAAAGGCCGGTCTTCTGCTCCTTGCACTGTTCTTTGGTAAGTCGGCTAGTTTTGTGACTTAGAAGTAATCTACATTTTTCTAGTGTAACTTCTCATCATCTGATCAGGTGAAGTGCTATAAAATCTCTTTTATGGTTGTTTTAAAGTGCCTGTGATCTTATTTGTGTGTTATCTTCATAGATTTGTGTAATAAATGATAGAGGAAATTTGCCGACTATTTTGTTCGATAATTTTGGGATCAGCCATTTTTTTGTATTATAACACAGACGGTGAAATGTATGCCAAAAAATACGTACTGTTTCCCAAATAATCACCATACAAATCCTATTGTCATATAATTTCCGAGGGTTACTGGAGTTTTCTCAATACCGATAGTTACGTATACAAATTACGTAACGGGTCAATCGGCTCTGACAACTGATATGATTTTTTTCAAACTACATTTTTATGAAAGCTGTATGATTTATTAATGTTCCTGTTTCATTTGCAGGTTTGTAAGGCCAAACACAAAACCGACAAAATGTTCGCCGCCGCTAAATTCGTCACCCCCCTTGCCAGATCCGCTGTAAGTACTTGTAAAAAATCTAATTGAACCTTACATAAATATTCTTTCATAGTTTTACCATATGAGTGTTATGCAATAAATCATTCGGTGTCCAATTTAAGTTTTCAGTGATGTTTTCACTATGTTACTCCCACAAATTTTCGATTATTTAATATAAAGGACCAATGATTAACAGATAAGATAGTGACTTAGCCCTTTACTAAATATCATCTATTATATTATTCAATAATTATTAATGTTTACTGTTGCTAGTATATGTTTGCTTCTATCGATATAATTCGAAAAATACATTATATTTCTATCACTTTCAGTTTTCTATCAACAGTTAAATGTTCAAATAGTTATGTTAATGCTGTCGGCTTATATATATAATTAATCAAAAATCAATTTAGAAGCAACATGCCAGTTATATTTCCGAAGAAAAAAAAACAAAAATCTGAAGGGATGACAGTTACATAATCAGCAACTTTTTTTTTTTATCTTTATCTCCAGCTGTTCTTTTGCAGATATCCTTATCAGTTACTACCTTGTGACTTAATAGTTAATATTTTTTGCTATTATTTTTACATCTTTTAATTCAACAATTTTCATTTACTTCAATATTTGAATGTCAAACGGCTAGTTAACCTACAATCTTTTTAGTTTTACATAGATTGTGATACTAATTATCAAATCAAGTTTCATATAAAACTACGCTAATTTTTTATGTAACAAATGTTTTTTTTCTGTAATGCCAACAATTATTTACCAATATGCTATCTTTTAGTGAGTACTTGTATTATTTTTCTGCCGAAGTAAAAGTTATCTAATGTTTCCTTTTCAGCTGATGAACACATGTGTGTCAGGATCCGTCCGACCACTTAGCGCGGCGCTTTACAGCCCGCTGTCCCAGCAGCAGGTGTCGACCCCCCTTTCCGTGTCCCCGTTGGTAGCGCGTTCTCTTCAGACATCCGCCGTTACCCGGGATATCGACTCAGCCGCTAAATTCATTGGCGCTGGAGCAGCCACAGTCGGAGTAGCAGGATCCGGTAAATACATTTGCGCTCACATCACTCTGCTTGTCTGTTAGAATACCGCTTTACATTTCCTTGCTATTATGCTAATCCTAAACATTTCAACTTCTAATTAACCTACCTCTAGTATCATACCTAAAGAAATTACTTTATATTATATTTACTTAATTTAATTACTAACAGTATTTATTGCTGTAAAGTCTTGAAACACCATTTTGTCAACATTGATAATAAGTGAAATTTGCAGGTGTCGGTATTGGCATGGTGTTTGGATGCTTGATTCTCGGATACTCCCGCAACCCTTCCCTTAAACAGCAAATGTTTTCCTATGCCATCCTTGGATTCGCTCTTTCTGAAGCTATGGGGCTATTTTGTCTTATGATAGCATTCCTTTTATTATTTGCACTTTAATCTACATTTTTCTACCCTTTTTATAATCAATGAATTATTTATAGTTGAATTGCAAAAACATCTTTATTCAAATTGTATTAATGCTCCCAGGGTTGCATATATCTGTGTATACATATTATATATTTATTATAATAATAGTAACTACAGCACTTATGCAATTTGTACTACAATTTATATTGGTCTGTTTGCAATTTGACCTGTGTCTTACTGAAATGTGTTACCTTGCTTATAATTTGATCATTTAATTAATATTACTAAGTTTAAGGTTTTTAGATAAGTTGGTTGGTGACAGTGTCGTATTTTAAAGTCATTAATGCATGATTATGATTTCTCTGTACGAAGGTAAATTTGCATTTTAATTTTATGATTTTTATATTGTAAATTCCAATACATGTCCGTGATTGAGCAGTGGTTAACTACCTCAAAATACTTACTATTTTAACTTACTCTCCATTAGTGCAATTTCTGAATTATAATTCAAAGTCTTCTGTTGTATTTTGAGTAACAAAATTTTAACTGAATGTATTTTTTGTAGGTGCTGGAATCGGAACAGTATTCGGTTCCCTCATCATCGGTTACGCCAGGAATCCCTCCCTCAAACAACAGCTTTTCTCATATGCCATCCTGGGATTCGCCCTCTCAGAAGCCATGGGTCTCTTCTGTCTTATGATGGCCTTCCTCTTGTTGTTCGCTTTCTAAGTAAAGTGTCGAAGACGTCGCGGTGGGGGCAGGGGGCCATGGAATGTTATTCTGGAACTGATTGTGAAGTGTGTCCACCGGGGCAAAGTTTTTGTTGCGAAAAATGTATTTAAGTATATTTAATATGAATGAAGATCGAAGACATCCGCAAGGCCGTCTGCCCCGTCAACGAAGAGCTAGAGCCTCCCGCTTGAGTTATTATTTCATGGCTACACTGCCCGAGTGTTTTAATATCTTAAGGATTGTACTGTAGTAGACAGCAAAAATCATGTTACATTATAGGATGAGAAAATGCATTAATAACTTACGACATATTCAGTATATATTGTTAAAATGGTCTATTCTATATTATATATGGTGGATGTGAATGTTATCTGCGGCAGATGGATTCAATCCAGTGAGACATGTTTTTATTGTGTCCGGTGAACTTATTTATTGCATTTATCATCCGTTTACCATATATTCATAATCGCAGCACACATTTTTCTTTACATGTTGAATATTTTATGTTTGGGAGGATTTCTTTTGAATATGCATATTGTACAGCGTTAGGACTATTAAATAAATAACCGAAGTTGTTGAATTGTTCACCGGCTGAGGATTCTAATCATTAACGATTTTTAATATATGCCCTTCGACCGAATACTTCCTTTTTTATTCTACCTCACAACTTTTCCCGTGTAAACCGATTTCCCAGTAGTTGAATGAAAATCAACAACTCATAGAAACATTTCTTGACGTCATAGATTCAATGGTAAGTACTATTATGATTAAAAAATATAACACCATTCTAATTTCAACTTTTTAAATTAAAATCAGGACCTGTTTTGCTTATGAGAAGCATTAAGATCTTGATAATTTCATCATATAATACCTTTCTGCTAAGAACTTGATAGTGAAAAAACATTTTTTTCCTGTGTAAACTGGAAAAACACGTAATCTTTGTATTCAGAGTAAATTGGTCTTTTCCAGTAAATTTATTTTCAAGTATTTGAAGGTGTGATTGTGTTGTATAAAGTTCAATCCTCAAAACTGATAAGTTAATCCAGCTCTAAATCCTTTTTATAAAAGGAGAGACTGAGTAAGGAGTAGTTTTTGTGAAAAAACGGTTGGAAGTAAGGTTTGTATGCTCAACATTACAAGTGAACATAGTTACTAAACTAAAAAAATACATTGGAGACGAGGAAGTTTCTAACATTCAGGATTAGAATACAATTGATTTTCCCATCTTCAAACAATTGTGAAAAATCAATATAATATCTGCAATGTCCAAAAGATTTGAGCTTTCACACTATAATTTATAACTTGCCATAAAGTACATACAATGATAAATTGTATACATACATTGAGAAATCTAGTGAATGGAACTCGACAGCAGTGGGTAATTATTGTCAACACTTAGTGTATTATTGATTCATTCGGAAATATTTAAAACATAAGATATAAACCGCGCATTTGGAATAGGGGCTTATTTTGGCACCGATAAAACTACGGCTAAAACAATCTTTCTAAATGATGATAATGGACATTGAAATGGAATTAGTGAATAGGACTAGGAGATATCGCGAAATGATGGTCAATTCATTCAAAACAATTAACTTCGTGTATCAAATCGTAGAATATATATTTATTTGCTACACCTTCATGACTGGATCATAAAAATATTACCTTTACATTATCATTCATATTTCAGGACATATTTCGGATTGAAGAAAAACATAACAGCGTTTATTTTTTTTGTAAGCTGACGTTGCATTCGAGCTTTTTTTGACAGATAATAAACTTCCGTCAGTGTAAAATTAGACATTCATTTTAATTAATAGTATATCATCAGTTGTGTATTAATTATCCTCAGTCATATGTTAATGATTCAAAACACAGATTATTTTGGAAGCTTCGACATTTTATTATGCTTCACAGAATAAAATAAAATAATATTTTTTTATGAATGAATTGACTGCATTGCAGTGTTACTATTCTCGTATCTTGATTTGAGTACAGTAAACTATTTTGAGAAATACAACGAATAATAAGAATTTTAAAAATGTTACATCATATCAACTACTTGAGATACAGCGCAGAGATAATATACAGCGGCTACATGATGTTTTCCATGGCGAAGTTGTAAAAAATATGCGTTGTCAAAAAACACCTACATTCAACTTGTAAAAAAACAATAATGATATAAATATTACATTGTGATGTTAGCTACATAGTAACCAAGATGCAATAAAGACTATAAAAAAATTATTTGTGATATCTAAAAATGTTAAAAAAAAATCTTAGACCGCGGGGGCAGGCTTAGAGAAATAGCACATGCAGCTTGTTGATCAAAATTGCATGCTTAGTAACATTTGGGCGTTACTAGAGTTTCGCAGTTATAAGAAGGACAATGTTTAAAATAAAGTAAAAATTTGAAAAAAACTTTTTGACGACAATACTTGTCCTCAAAGATTTACATTTTTATAAAACTACAAGTATATCAGTTTATGAACTACAATATCAGCTGATAACTGCAAACTCTTTTATAGATACGCCTGTATGCTATCAAATATGCAAAATTGTACAAATTTTTACAATCTTTATTGTAGTGTACTATGTATACTATATTTTAGGGAAAATATTTTCTCACTTACATTATTGATGGTGCCACTTTTGGATTCATCACATACGTACTCGTTACAAAGTAACGATTTAAAAAAAAACTATTACTCATTATATCGACTTTGGAAAGGAAAAAGGACGTAACCCACACATATCAAATTTTACAGGAGGCGCAAAAAACGTTATGATGATTTTGGGCCATATGCAAATTATGAATTATACACAACCTTGAAGTGCACGGAGACTTTTAAACTGGTGTTTAATTGACATAACCTAATATTAATTAAAGAAATTGTCTAGGTTAAACCTTTATTTCAGTATTTTTCTTGGTTTTAACTTTTTACAAGGTCATCTATTTCAAACTTTAAAGCTAAATTTAGATACCAATTCGGCATTTTCAGCTTCCCTCCTTTTGATAGAACGTGTGTCAAGTTGTGTATATTGTGATTATCAAAAAAACTGTTTTAGAAAAACTGAGGCTTACGTCCTTTTCCCTTTCCAAAGTCGATATGTATTATGAGCACTGATATTAAGTCAAACGAGACATGACTTAAGTAGTTATGGACATGGATAATGGACACTGCCTACAATAATGAGTATGAAAAATAAATTTAAAGGCGTAAATGTGAAAACATCCGATCCAGTAAACACTAGGGTAAGGGTGGGGAACTTTGTCATTTCTAAAGGCCAGATTCATTTATATCAGTGGTTCCTAGAGTAGTACATATGGACCCCCAGAGATCCTTGAGACCGTTGAAGGGTCCGTTAGAAATTAAAAATCATTTGGGAGCGCGTGGACAGCGTCGAAGGGTCCGTGAAAGAATACATATAAACACATTTCTGACACCTTTTACAATATTATGAAAGTTAAAATAAACAAAATGGTAACGATTGTTATGTCCCCAGTAAAATATATTTATAGTACATAAGATAACAAGTAATGGCAATCATGGATTTAACCGTTGAACATAAATAACCTAATAAGTACCATCCCATCAGATTCACCCATTTCAATGAAATAAAATGTGTTTTTGTATTTTAAAACAAAATTGATAATTTTAATAAATACTACATAAATGTCGTTTTTTGAAATTTCATTAACATCACCATTTACCATTCAAGGCATTAAACTTAAATTTATTATTTCACTTGGGGGTCCATGGTCAGATTTTTGCTTTGAGAGACGTCCATAAGCATAATAAGTTTGGGAACCACTGATTTATATGATCCAACATAAGGCTGCAGTATAGAAAACGTTGACACCCCTCCCCTTTTTTCCGACTGTCGAACAAATAACTTCAATTTAACGAATGGAGTTATAACAAATATCCATTAAATTTGATACATATACAAAGCTGCTGTACAGCTGTGTGAATTAGCGATCAGCGTTACAAATTTCAATGCTGTTTTGTTTGGAGGATGACGGCATTTCAAATCGAATTCAAGTAAGAAAAGTGTGTCGTGATCATTATATAATACATAGAACAATACTTATAAGCGATGTGACTTTAACATGTTCATAATAGCATTAATAGGTTTTTATAATACAAAAATCAAGATTTGTATTGGTTGTACATACTAAGTTTCGTGGAAGTGACATTATAGTTTATCGTTACTTTTTTTTGACTAGCTACAAACTATAGACAATATAGTTATTTGACGTTTGGAGCGTGCTTGTTCGCTCATCGTGGGTTAAATCTTTTTGATTGCTGTAATTTATAATTAGTGTCATCGCTATCAAGCTTTACTTAATTAAACATACATTTTCACAATAATAATTTAAAATGGATACAATTTCTTCGGCGCCGGCGCAAGGAATGCAACAAATTGATTTAACCAAACTCAGCCTGCAACAATTAACCCAACTGAAACAACAAGTCGATCAAGTGAGTCACGAATTCACAATCAATTACACGAAATTATTGTTCTGTTGTGTATTAAAAACCCACTTTCACATAATATATTTTATTACAGGAGTTAAACTATTTTCAAGATTCACTACAAACCCTTAAAGTAGCTCAGACAAAATTCGTAGACTCTGGAGAAAGCATTGAAAAAATAACTCCACAGACGAAAGGAAAAACTATTTTAGTACCTCTTACTGGATCTATTTATGTTCCGGGGACGATTTCTGATACAGAAAATGTTATAATTGATATTGGAACCGGCTATTACGCCCAAAAGGTTAGCACAAAAGTATTCTCTGATTATGTAGTAAGTGCATCTTTTCCATTAAAAAATGTTTGAGTTTACTCTTAACCACAATTCAGATTTTGGTAATTGTGTGTTAAAGCTAGTCATGGATTATTTCGGCGAAAAACTTCACAAACTAAGATAAAAACGCCACAATTTAAAATCTTTATTGAAGCGATCATCACGTTAAAATCACACGAATCACATTATTACGAAGATCGCTGATAAATTGATATTTTTATATATTGAATCCTTTTCAACCTATTAACTCCTTGCCTGTCGAAACCTTGCTAATCAAATACTTAGATATGTCTTTCTCGGGTACACTTTGCTTAAATAGAATGATTTATAAAACATAACTTTGGTATTTGTGTTTATATATTTTTTACTTCACAGGATATTGCCAGCGCAAGAGATTATTTCAAAAGGAAAGTCGAATTCGTCACGGAACAGATGGAGAAAATTCAAGGTCTGGGAATCGAAAAGTCGAAAATACGCGACGCTATTTGTGATGTAATGGAAAGGAAGTTACAAAGCCAAGTCGCAGCCCAAAAGTCTGCGGCTGCCTCATAAAATAGATCACATCTCAATATTTATTAATTATTTCCCACTATTGATCGTCTAATATTTTTAAATTGTTTCAATAAATTATTAATTGTCTAGTTAGCCAATACAGATGTTGACTAGAAAATAACTCATTTCATACTTATGTGCCTATTTCAGTTTTGTTCTGCATATAGATCTCCTTACACTTACTTTAAATGGATTGCTTTGTTTAATATTTTTTATTGCACCAGTATTTACTAACCCATAAGTAATAATAATATTTCATTTTGATTGAATTCTATCAGTTATTTTGAATAATTTTTATAGATGCCACTTTTCAACATAATAAAACAAATAAGTTTAATGCAATGTATATTGAAATTTATATTTATTTCATAGCTTTTGAGTAAACGTTGAATCCACTCAATGTAATTAAATGTCTCTCTAATATTTCCTTTCAACCACATCAATAAACAACACAAAATAATATTTAAATGGTTTTATTTCCTTAGAGTAGTTACAGGCGCATAATCATAAATTAAATGCTACAATTGTCAGAAGCTATTTGGATAACAAATTGTCGCTAATTAGGAATTAAGTGTAGATTCCAATTCTCCATTGGCTACCATTTCTTTGATTATATCGAGTCCGCCGATGAGTTCACCCTGAACATAAACCTGAGGGTATGTCGGCCAATCTGAGAATGTTTTTAATCCTTGACGTACGTCTTCGTCGCTGAGAATGTCAAAAGTTTCATATTCCGCTCTGTAAAGAAAAGAAAAAAAGCGATTGGAATTAGTCAGTCAGTACATCTATGCACATTTTAATAAAATACAAAATAAATTTGACAGCAAAGTAGATGACATTTCTGAATAGATTGGTAGTGAAATGGCAGAGGACTAGGGCATACAATCTCAGGATTCAGGATCCCGTAATCCCGTTTAATTTTCTGATCCCGAAATCCCGGGAATTATACGGTCGTGATCCCGGGATTTAGAAAATTTGAGGAGATCCCGAAAAATTGACACGAAATTGGCAAATGGTGGTTTTCTAATTCCTCCGTGAGCTAAAAAAAAAACAAAAAACGAGATTTTGCGACAATCTGGGGAAAAAGTATACCAAATCGAGGATTTCAAATTCTTCAGTGAGCTAAAAAAAAAAAACGAGGTTTGGAGATAAAATGAGGAAAAAGTATAGGGAATTGAGGATTTCAAATTCTTCGGACAGTTAATCCCAATCCCGGGATTGGAAAAAGGCTCCGGGATTGGATACCCTACAGAGGACTAAATCAAATTTATAAACAGTTTAAAGTGAATTTGAATATTGCCTGAAATCAAGATATTCAAAAATTTTGGCTCACTTTCATTTGCAGATTAAAACCAACACCCTCTTGCCACCGCAACATCAATTAGAAAAATTGGAAGAATGATTTTTATTTTACCGTCGGTTGTAAAAGTTTATGTTAAAATCGACTAAATCGAAAAAAATAGTTTATACTTTTTTTTAGTACAGTATATATTTAAAGGTTAAGAGTCTCTAAGTGAATTGGATACTGAACATCAATACCTTTTCATGTACAATAAAGTGCAATAGCAATAACAAGAGAATTGAAGCCAAGATAGTCCACTTGCATTAACCCTTTCCGGTCCACAAAAAAATACAAAAATATTCCACCTGGTCCACAATAGATTTACACTATCACCAGGGAAACTAATATTTGCAATTTTTTTTTTTTTACTAGATTTATAGCAACAGTATAATTTTTTCTAAATATCAAAATAATAACCTTATTATTTACATTTAAAAAAAATTCAAGTATGATATATATGTATCAAGTTGCTTTTTTGCGTTTTTTTTGTAATTTTGGGCATTTTTGCAAGGTTAGAATTATTAGAACAATAGTAAATATCGGTATTAATTTTCAAGTGCACGTGGCAAGTGTTACTGTTGGAAAGAAGAATGTAGAACTTAGCGCCCGAGCTGCGTGAGCCGACCCAGCCCCTAAAACGACCCTTTTGTATCCATTGCAGGCATACGGTTTCACATTACAATGTTCATAAAAACCATTTGATTCTTTGCTCAGAATACCACTGTAATAGATACGAGTGGAAAAAAAAAATATTCAATACATTTGAACTTATTTTAACTCGATACCAATAAAGAAAAAAATGTCGAATGACATTCGACATAGGACCGGAAAGGGTTAAAATATCTGTTGGCCAAATATATATATTGTATATAATATATTTGTTTGAAAGTGTAACACAGTTAAAACCAGATAATTAAATTAGACATACCCGTTATCTTTAAGAATCTGCATAAGAGTTTTGCTAAATCCACATCTGGGCGTTTCTCTGTTGCCTTTCATGAATACCATGACTTTGTGTTTGTTTATCAATTTTTTCAATCTCTCTTCGAGCGGTTCAGCAGGTTTGGCATCGGGCATGTTGGGACAGAAGGTTTTGATCTTGGCTGCCAGACTTACAACATCGGCACCATCGATTCTGTCGACTGCCGCCCCCTTTTTAAATAATATTACTGTAGGAACTGCTTCAACCTGAAAAGAATTGCACAGTTAAATCTGCTAGTTGTACAACAATATTGAACAACTGTATTATTTAAACTGTTTCCAGTTGTAAACCACAAATTCATTGGGGACAACCAATGTGGTTTCATCAACTGACCAGTTCCTCCCACTCAGGTGTATTCTATTCCATCAGAGTGTAAACATTGAGACAAACAACCTCTTTGTTTGAACACAGTTGCGGTTTCTAGTTTCTGGCAACCATGGTCTGTGGAGACCAGTCGCCAGCGCAGGGCTTTAAATGTGTGAGGACACAATCAGACTTGAAATATTTCAATCCATGAATATATAACTTATAAAGTTTTGAACTATTTTGGATACAAAAATTTTCACACTTGCAGTGTAGAATATGCTAGTACAGGGATAGCGAACCTAAGGCACGCGTGCCCAACGATTTTCAAGTTCAAATAATTAAATTTTTAATAAAAAAAAAAAAATTATGAAATAATCTGGATTAATTTATTCAGTTTTATTAATTTTAAAATTTTTCCCAAGATAAACGACAATCGTTTAATTTATTTTGTTATTTTTTTTTTACTACTTGGGCACGCCAAACAATCAAGAAATACTATTCATGGATTTTTGGCACGCGGACACAAAAAAGTTCGCCATCCCTGTGCTAGTATAACGATTTTGATATGGTGTTTTGTCGCTTTTTGTAGCCCCTTGTATAAGGTAATTAAAAATATGTATGCTTATGTGAAACAAGAATTTCTGTTTACATTATTTTATTTCAATAAATATGTAATAATTATGTCAATAAAGTTATTCAATCAAATAATCATTAAATCCTTGAATTCATTTGGAGTTCTCACAGCGTAAATATTATCATTAGAGTTGTTTAATTTCTCACCGAACCATTTCAAAGCAGCCAATTATGATAACTTTTGGATAAACCGCAATAAATATTACATAAAGATTTTTTTTTAATTGGGCACCTTTTATCTCAGTCAACTGATGTTACCGAAAGACTACCATAAGCGATTAAATACCTTGTATTTATGAGAGATTTCATCCAAGTCTTCGGCAGGGCAAGTGTAAAATTGTGTGCCAAACGATTTGACTTCAGACATCTTTGCCAATTCAGTCATGGCGTCTGTTATTTGACTACATTGAGGAGCCCACGATGCAGAAAAATGAACTATAGTCAGATGATCAGAGCTGAAACAAATGAATTTATAAAAATTAAAGATAAAACAGTCTGCTTTCTTCTGTTCTTTTTTTACCATATCTTTTACAAATCCATACATCCATAGAAAAGTCAACTTATGAAAGATTCCGTTCATACAAAATAACATGACTGTATTATTTCAAGGCGTAGTATAGTGATGCTCACTATTCTTGTCATGCAATCTAATTTTGAAGTGGAAACTTTACTGTAAAACACTGCTTTAAATAAGTAAAATGAAGACAAATATAGCTCATTCAATTGTTGTATCATACTTTGAAACAAATCATTTTTTTCGACATGTTACACTTTTCTCGTATAGTAATAAAAAAAAAACCTATAGGCTAAATCATATTCACGAAAACCTCTTGACTTTCACATTTGGCATTGAAATAATGAATCTAGAACATGTAATATATTACGTAGCGACTATAACAAATGAATCATGTATTAACGCATTAACGAAATTTAGATTCGTTTTTTTTAAATGGCTTTACGTCGTAAAACAATTTATCGAATTGAAAAACAACAATAAAAATGTAGCCAAGAATAGTTATCCATTAAAAAAACATTTCTTAAAAGAGTCGTTATTAATAAATTATGAAGTTTTTGCCTGTGCTTTACAAAATAACGCGACAATTCTTAACCGATGCGTTATTTTCTAAAAGATAATTGGAATTCCAACATAACCTATTTCATGACAGTCAAAAAATTGTTAATGTTTTTTAAAGTAATTCAAAATTAAAGTACCTTATGCATTTTTTGAATTGATCGGCTGTGGTTATTTCCGCCACGGCTGTCATTTTGAAGAAGTGTGAATCTTACAACAAACTTTAAATATGTGTAAACAAATAGACAGTAGACTTTCAACACCTTTTAACGCCGTACCATAGACTAGTACACTTTACGATACTTTACGCCGCACGTAGGCCACTACGGTGCTGCCAGCACAAGATAAAATCAGTTTCATGTTTATGATTTACTAATACTTACAGCAACATTTTTATAAAGCAGCGTCTTTATTAGAAACACTCATGAAATAAATAAAAATATTTTTGCTAACACAGTGTAAGTAGGCCACGTTACAAAGATATAAATATTGCATTTCAAATTTGAAGTAATGCTAAGTGCAGATTTTTCCCAATGCGACGATTGCCTGTTATTTTTTTTTCTTAGCTGTGAGTATAAATCTATAGACTTGAATAAATTGTGCTCTTATGTGCATCAAAATTAGCCGAGTTTATAAACAGGCACTTTCACATGCGAATGGGCAGTTGTATGTATATGTTTTAATATGAGAAAAACGGTGTGTAAGCGAGGTTTATTTAAAGTTCTTTCTCGTTTAAAATAAAAGACAACTCGTCACACTTTTCGTTTACACACATTTTCTTTTACAAACAGAATACAAGACCACCCAACTACACACGAAAAAGCATGTGTTTAAAACTGGCTACCTTTTGTAAAATTTCAGCGAATTTCTATGAATTATTTTTTATGCTTTATATATACATATATGCCTAAAATTATAAAAAGAATTTTGAAAAAAATCTAGTAAATAACATATTTTCGGAAATATCAAGATTTATTAATTATCTTCGATAAACATTATGATGTAAAATATTAATCTAATCTCATTGCTCATCACAACAGTTATAGCCAGGACTGTTGATTCTTAGACTTGGACATTTTTAAAATACTCCGATTTCGACTCCGACATAGATTAAAAAAAAAATGTAAAATTTTAAATTATAAAATAATAAGCAAACGAGTCTCTTCAAAGTCTTTTTGTGTTTTTTAATATCTCCTCAAATGCATAATTTTGATTGTTTGTTGATTGATTGATCATTGTATCTGAATATTAAAAAAAGGAGTCGGAGTCACCCATTTTTACGACTGCAACTCTATATATAATACCATAACTTCACAGTCTTGATTTTGGAATTATGCAGCTAATAATTTTGTACATCCCTTATCAACTAAAAAAACATTTATTTTTGATGTTAAAATAAAATAGATACTTACTTACTACAATACATTCAATCCTGAGTAATGATAAAATTAGATGATAAGAAATGGACCAAGCCAAGTCAGAGAGCTATTTCAGTAAAACTTCAATATAACATACTAATGAAAGTAAGGGGCTATCCAATAAAGTTGTAAATAATATTGTAATGATGTGGGGTTTCTGAATGCCTTTTAGTGACAAAATGAGTAATTTAAAACATTTATGGGTAAGGCTAGTGAATTATTATGACATGTATTAAAAGTTTATTATTATTTAAGACAATGGTGAGAGATGTATGATGCTTAAATCAGCCTTATATAATATGATCTCATACTGAGTTAATGCAGTCGATCTGACCATCTGTTGGACTCATGTGTCACGCCAACTACTACAGTGCTTTTGCAAATGCATATTGTGGTGTCGTACGGCAAGTTTATAAACCTCTACAGATAGGAGCTCCATCATTTATTTGGCTGGTAATTTTCAGCACACTCAAGTGTAAGCCGTCGAGTCTTGGGTAACTCCACCTGAGACAATCTCAAAACTAAAAATTGAACACACGCATAACTTTGCTGTGCCACAGGAAATGGATACTAAATGTACCAAGTGTACGGCCATGGTGAGTGGTGGTGGAAAATGTAATGTTCAGGTAGTCCTCGACTTACAACGGTCCGACTTATGACCAAAAAAATTAGATTTTCTTCTCCACTTCACTCGATCCTCCGCCTTCCTATGTCAGTCACTGGCCTCCAGCTCTCGCAGGTTTTGTGACACACCATTCATCCGGCAAAATTGCAGTCTTCCAACGCTTCATCTTTCCTCAGGAGTAGTATACGTGAGACATTTTGTTGGTTTACATTTATCGATGTGTGATATATGTCGTGTTGAGTTTTAAAAAGTCTGACAATGTCTGGCTCACCGTAGTGAATATTAAGCTCATTAAATTTAAATATTAAGCTATTAAATATTAACTTACTTATTAATTGAATATCAAACTTAATACTTACTTAGCTTCTGCCAAAAAAGGTGACGAATTTTCTTCATTCGGAAACCATTTGTCTCTAAATAACCATACTTTTTATATCAATAAAAACTTCAAAATTCTATATTTAAATAAAAAATTGCTAAAATTAGATATACATGAAATTTTATAAATTAATAGAGATAAATTTTCGCCTGATTCAAATCTATTTAATAAGCAAATTATTGTTTCTTCCTCGCCGTTACTTTATTCGTTCCATTAACCTACATTTACAATTTTTTAGAAATTGTTATGGACTGTTAAATTCTTTTTCGGAATCCTCATGGCTGTTGGTTTTAAAAAAGGTTACTACTTTCCTGCGTTACCCGGAAGTATTTTTATTGCTGTCTAGTTATTAATTTTGGTAATGTAACATTGTAAATTTTTAAACATTTTCCTAGATTATTATTACATTTGAATTAATCGTTAGTCGCCAATTTTAAATTTAGTGCACTGATTCATACGTTGTTTCTTTTTCTGTAAATTCCTTTCATCACCAATTGTTTGTCAAACACTATCAAAAAATCGTTTTAGGCAGTTTTTAAATTAAGCGCAACGTGAAAAAATGTTGATATAATGAATTAATAATACTCAGGGCTTTAGCAGTTCAACTAGATTACAAAATGGTATGAATTGCAACTAAAAGATTTCTCAATTTTTCTTTTTCCCAGTAACCCCCTATCTATCTTTATATACACGACAATTTGGCTGTCGTGTATATATATTTAATAAAAACAAAAAAAACTATTGAACAATCCAGTTCTTTTTAAAAACAAAAACAAAAGTTTGAGAAAAGAAATAAATTTTGCAGACTTCTTTAGTTATGACACAAAATTGTTTATAAAAATTACTTTTTCGAGCATAAAAAAAATGAAATTAGAATGGATATTACGCAACACGAATCGGTAAAAAAGTCAGGGTTTTCTCTTAACCCGGCACAGTTGAGGACAGCACCAAAGACTAAAACATTAAAAAGAAAAAGAGTGAAAAAAGTATCAATCAGATCGCCAGCCACTTTTCACTTTCAGCCACATTTTCTGGAGTTACCCAGAAAATTAAATAAAGTAAAATCAAAGAGCAAAGCAATAAAGAAACCCAAAATCGTTAAGAAGAAAACATCAAAATGACGCCGTCCACGTGCTGCATAGAAAAATAAGCCCAAGAAGTGATAACCCAGCGAAATTTAAATTTTAAATCAATGTTTTCCTGTAAAATTATTGTGATTTCATACAATGTTGTTATTTGAAACACATCATTGTAATAAATTATAAATTTTAGTGCTTGTTTGAATCTTCAAAACATCACTGTCCAAACAAAACCACTTTAGTTTGTTGTATATTCACTAAAATTAGATATAGTAATTTGTGATTAATATTATTTTGAGCAAAGACTCGATTGGATTTTATATGAGTATGATTTTTATCGCTAAACGATGACAACCATTATAAGTATTAAGCTAATTGCGATATCTGTGTAAACGCTGTAATGTTTGAAAAAAATAACAAAGGCAGGCTTGTTGAAAATTTTCCTTTAATTAATATATTATAGACCGATATACTGTACATAAAACATTATAATTTAAACATAGATATTATCGTATTTACAAAACTTCAAAATAAAAACGTAATAACTAAATGAATAATCGTTATTTCACTATTACCTAACATAATAAAGATCAAAATAAAATGTTACTTACCTGTCTAAGAACACTTTTTTTTAATGAATGTACAATATTTTTAAATGTCCACCTTAAAATAAAAGGCATATAATATCTTAGAAATAATGTAATTTCTGATTGAATATCTATGTTAACTAAAAAGAATATTGACAAGAAAAGAATACTTTAACAACCAGTTTAATAAAAATGAAACTATATATTTCGCATCCCCATTGTGTGTTATATACCCTACGTAATAATCATTATCTCATAGTATTATTATCTCATTTAATCACAATTTGCCTATTTACCATTTCTCACTACTAGATCATTAAAAATATTAAGATGTGATTCAAAAGACATGCATGATTTTGTTTTTTGCTTTTGAACGCTACAATTGAGTACATATTATGTCAAATCCATAATTTGAAATGTTAAAATTGCTTTGTTGAATCAATTATAAATATTATTTGACTGTGTTAATGATTTATTATTATTTTTATATTCTTTCCAACTCTAGATGTCTTTTTTTACATATTTTGTTTATTTTAAATAGTTTCAACTATTTGTGCCATAATATATTAAAACAAAAAGACATTATAATGTTTTTTGACAATCAAAAACCATTGTTAAACCACAAGGACAAATTAATTATTTGATATTATGCAATTATAATTTTCTCGATCGGTTCTTAGGCTTCCATGGTTATTATAGAGATAAATTATATCCTGGGAAGACACCGTGTTGTCGTTGATGATAACAACTCAAAACCTTTTCATAACCGTTAAAGGTTTCATCTTTAAGGTTCCGATTGATTTAATAACAATCATTGATTGTTTAATATAAAATGCTGTTTTTAGAAATGGTAATCGACATGAATTATGTCAACTTTATGTAATATCAAACCTTTGTCGTAGAATGAGTGAGACTTGGCTCATTACTTCCTAGACAAAACAACGATGATTATCGATAACACTGACAAGATGTCTTTTCAAGATTATATAACAATAATTCGCTTTCTTGAAACAATAATTCAATAAAGATTTAAATATTCTAGCAGAAGATATTTTGTTAATTTGTATATTTCATTACCAAAGGCTGAGTGAAATAATTTTGGATTGTCATTTGAAGTTTGTAAATAAAATATTTATTTTCATCTTTGAAGGAATGAATAAATTACTGCTTAAACTAATTTATAATAAAAGATATAATAATATTTTAATTTACTATTTAATTTTTATTGTTTATTTCATTTAAAATTATTGCTTTATATATTAGTTTAAAATTTATGTGCAAGTACCTACTTATGATTTAATATCATTTTATGAAAGTATCTGAATTTTTGATAAATACAATGTTATTAAGCAACTGATTGTTTTGTTTTAAATAAAACAATTAAAATCTAAGAAAATACTGTATTGAATTTGTTACTTGCTGGTTGATATTTTTTGTATAAAACAACTTTTAAATAAGAGTGTTCAATTTTTTTTGGAAATGTTATTTTGTTTTAAATAAAGAAAAACATATTTTAATTAAATAGTGGTACAAGAATATTTTGTAAACAGTTGAAAGGCAACAAAAGTAATTGAACAGTAGTTATTTCATTCAATGAGATGTATAAACAAATATTGATTGAAGCAGCACTTTGGGCTGCATGCAGAAGTTGAAATGTTTTTAACCCAAAATACAATTCATTACCACTTACATATAATTAATTGATGTTTATATACATTTGCAAATGGTTTTTAATTAAGTGACACATGCTTGTTTGATTATTGTGGCAATACAAAAATATTGCTTAATTATAATTACCCACTATTTTTAAATTTTGTATTGTATTGGAATATTTTACAATAAAACAATTGTTATCTTCAATTCAATGGTGTGAAGGAAATATTCTCAATTATGAAATGTGTAGATACTTATTGGATATTTAAATGTTTGTTATATTATTTCTTTTCACTATCTACATAAAATAGAGAAAATCTCTACCTTTTCTTAACTATTCTTTAATGCAAAAATTAAGTGTTTGTAAAACCGCTAATATTTTCATATTTCTGTTTATGGTCATGTTTTAATCTATCAATAAAAGTGTAATTATCAATATTGCTAAGCTAAGTACAAATTTAATTTAATGCAGACTTGTTCAACAATAGTAATATTATAATTATGAAAAAATCTGGAGAGAAAATGCTTTCGCATTTTCATTTACTAAAGAATATTAACTTATTTACATAATATAATGAAATAAAATTTCTATACCGAAGCTTTGTACAAGTAATCTTAATTAAAATTATGTGTTTGGAAATTACAATATAGTACATTTATATACAATTTTACATATAAATGCAACTGTCTTTTTTGTTTTAATAAACACATTCTTAGCATATGTGCCAACCACATATTTTGACATATGTTAGCCTTATTTGCTAATTTGAACTGAGGCACTATCGAGGACTCAGCAGGTGTATTCTTGCTCAAAATTGACAACCATGGAATAACTGCAATCAATCAGGAGCATTATTTTGCACTATAAACTGATTTGGAATAATGGAAGTTTGTGATTCTTGATGGCAGTGATCATGTAATTCTTGGGACATAACCTTCGTCAAGGAACAGAAAGCATTGGACGACTATTGATCCTCTGCTAGGTAGACAAGTATATTATTTACATCAATGAGAGTAAGCATCCTGGTGACTAAAATTTATGGAAAACTACTGTTATCTGCTCAAGGCTGGAAGAAAATTTAGAATAATGGATGCAGCTGATCCAGAATTCTAATCCAGTGTTATAGAGAAGTCACTTGTAAGAAATATAACAAAGTGTATAACTCTTCTTGGTTACCGAGGTAACTGATCTTCACTCAACTACGACATCAACTCGATATCAAGTATATTAGTTTATTTCTGAAAGCTAACATGTTTGTGAGTCAGTTTTGAGGAATTCAAAAATATGGTTGTCAAATTTATTTAAGAATTATTATTTTAGTAAATTTTATATGCATGTACACAAACCACTATGCATTAGTCCCTAAATTCTCCAAATTAAGTCACATAATAGCAATGTTTATATGAAAAGGCTTTCCACGGGAACACCATTATTATCTTCAACTCAAATGCTGTAATACTCTGGAGCAAAATCATTAGCTAGGTTACTTAGAAAATGGAAATCTGAAGAGCTATTGCTGTTGTCTCCGGCAACCGAAGTAGGCTGAACTTGCGTTGCCTCGTAAAATTGGTGGAAAGAACTATAATTATCACTAGAATCAGTTTGCACACTAGTTGGCGGTGTCATAACGCTCGTCACATGGTTCGGTGGTAGGTTGGAAGGTGGAAAAGTCTCATTTGGAGTGTTATTATATACGTTCGCATTGTTAGGAACCGGTTCAGGGTGATGACTCGGGGTGTGATTGTACGGGTTTCCTTCGTAGTATCCATGCTTAGTGGAATAGTCAACATTTTGATTGCTTTTATGCTGCACGGGCTCGGCATTATAATAAGGCGCTGTGATTGCAGGGGTTTCCGGCTGAATTGTTCCTCCAGCAGCCATAGCGTGGGTCATGTCTCCGGGATAATGATACCCAAAATGATTGTTCGGATGGTATGGACCGTGATCAGCAGAATAAGCCTGCGCTTGGCTATAGTTGGCAAGGCCATGATGGTAGGTTCCTTGGTCGTGATGGTTTTTGTAGTTATTGTAAGCGAAGTTCTGCTGATGGTATGATTGATTGACAGCACTCGGATAACTGTGGCGAGTGTTTCCTCTAGTCATTCCTCTAGGTAAAGTTTCATGAGTTCTGCTGTGAGCTGGAATTCTTGGAAAGTTATGCGTGTCCATTGCTGCCACTCCAGGTTGAGCGCCGTGATAGAGGTCATGGTTGTAGTTCTGGTGCATTTGTTGGTATTGAGGGGTAGGCGTTTGTTTGCTTCCATTTCTACTCACCGCTACGTCGCTTCTATAGTCTGGATGTGTACCAGAATAATGATTTAAGTTGTTAAGGTGAGAACCTCGAATTATGTAAGGCGGTATCGCATTGGGAATATTTTGGATGGTTACTGATGATGCTGCATTAGTTGCAGCCGCCGGGGGAGACGGTCTTGGATACAGTGCTCCAGGTGGAGCTCCAAGAGGACTCGGATGCATGGTAGATGGCGTACCGGGCGTGGAAGAAGGTGTCAAGCTCATAGAAGACAATCCTTTTCCTGGTGCCATATTGTCCTGGATACTCGTCGCCGCGATTGAATTATGTAGATCTTTATTAGATTGGGGCGAAGTTTTGCAGATGCCAATACTCTCGAGACTTGGAGAGCTTCTTCTGTTCTCTGTCTTGACTTTCTTAGTGGTTGGCAAACGAGGACTGGCCAAGTGAAGGCCACTCGATTCGTTCGATCTGGAGTCTTCTTCAGCGCCTAATTTATCAAACGAGCCAGAGCTGGCGACACTTGATGCTCCATTGCTGTTCGTGTTGAAATTCGTGTTGTTGTTATTCGTGGCACTCGGTGTGTTGTTGTTGTTGCCTCTAGTTGCATTCAGGTCTGGCATTTCTTCTCCGTGACCTAACAGCCCCACCGGTGGCATTTCGCATCCTTGACAGCTCTTTTTGCTGCTCGGTCCGTCTTCGTCTAAAAATTTGTCTGAAGACATTTTTGAGCTTTTGCCACCTTCTGACGTAGTCGAATCTTTGTCGTCTCCGTCGTCCCCTTTCGTCAAAGTTTGGCGCTTGTGCTTCATGCGCCTGTTCTGGAACCATACCTTCACCTGAAAGGTTTTACAAACAAATATTAAAAAAACGTCAAAATGAAAATAAAGTTTGAATCAAATGAACTTATGAAAGAATATCAATTGAACTTTATAAAATAAAAAATGAATGTAAAAAGCAAAGTCTTAACGAATCCATTATTTGAAACAAATACATATTTATACTAATCGATAGTTAATTAAATGAAGTTTCCTGTACATTGTAATCTAGATCCGTGAAGAATTCTAAATCTTTTTTTTATTTCTACAAAATTTTAAAGATATTGAGTATCGAAAAAGACAAACATATTTATATGTAGTAAGTATGTTGAAACATGGGTTTTTGGTAGTGCCAGCACTACGTACAAATGGGGCAGGTGAACACCTGTGATGGTAAATCTAGAGAGGAGGCCAACGATCAGTGCCTTGGAATTTTCCAACTAGGGCGGAAAAATAAAATCTTGGCATGGGCAACCAAATGTCTTACGTCAGCCCTGGTTGTTGTCTCCACATTTTTACAACCTCCTTCAATATATACATTTTATAGTAGGCGTTCGCCTTTTTTTGAATAATTCCTTCGTTTTGGCACTCTTAGTATGAATTTTAGCTTCCATATTATATAAATTTTGTTACCTGTCTTTCGGTCAGGTCCAGTGATGCTGCAATTTCTATTCTCCTTGGCCTGCAGAGGTACTTGTTAAAGTGGAACTCCTTCTCCAGCTCTAGAAGTTGAGTGTTGGTGTAAGCAGTGCGAAGTCGCCGGGGAAGCCCGTTTTCTGCGGCAAATAACAGTTCTGTTTTAAATTAATCATGAAATGCATCACCCTAACTTCATTTTATAAAATTGGTCTTAGACCATCTGAGAGATAACCATCATTATTCTAGATATAATTATGTTAATTTAATCAATTAAGACATCTTGTTTGTCTAAAATATTCTGGCATGTGGGCAAAATGCCTTGAGTAATTAATTATGTCCAATTCTTAATATTCTATATTCAGGGGTGGGCTGGAGGGGAATCAGGAGGGCTCGCGCGACCCCTTTGTTAAATTTAGGGGCGGCCGGCGAGCCCTTTGTTAAGATAATAAAATCATTTTTACGATCATTTCGATTTTTTGTTCGAAGGCATGGGTGTTTGTGATGTCTACAAATTCCTTCCCAATTTTCCGATCCTTCAATTCAACTGGGCGTTACGTAAGCCATTAGATAATCATTATTCCTGTCTTAGCCTTATCATTCTATACCTACTACTCTCTTTGGTTGAACGACTAAGTGACAAACAGTTCTCGTAAAAAAACACTTTTGTTGTGATACCTTTATTAGGAGGTCATAGGCCATATCGACATTGGGAGCGGACATGGATACAAAAATAGATAGGTTTTACCGAGCCCCTTGTTAAGATATTGGCAGCCCACCGCTGTCTGTATTCCAATATATTTGTATCTTCTTTGATTTTCAGACAAACTTATATTTGGCAAACTATTCGAATGTTATTCGATAATGTTTCCAAAACTAAATTAACGCAATTGTGATGCTTACGTCATAGGGTTAACAAAATTGTCATTTGACGTCCATTAATTTTTTATTTGTAAATGTGTCATATTTCTACGCGACTTCAGATAAACGATCTTTGTAATTTGTTGACGTTGAGATTTGTAAAAATTGACGTAAATATCGAAATGTAAAAAAGAATAATGTAAATAACTGCATATTGTTTTTTTTTCTCAATTGTAACGGTCCCATTTTGACGCCCCCGTGATCCTGCGCTCATGACACATAACCCCTCTAACATTGGCTGATTAACCCATAAGTGTATGAGGCGCGCGCTTGGGGCCTCCAAATCGTAGGGGCCTCAAAATTGTTTATATTATACATGACCCATACGTTTTTAATTCAGTTTTCAAAATATTTATTTTTGTTGTATACGAAATACAGAGCCTCCAAATTTTATTGCGCCTGGGGCCTCCCAAGGGTTTAATCCGCTACCCCCTTTTAAGTACTTAACCGAATATTTTTACCATTATCATATACCGTAAAAGTCTACAATCAACCAACTGTAAATTAAACTATGTATTGTTAAAGTATTATTGTGATCTGAATTATCCTTGAAAGTTGTATGTAATAGATTATTAATTATAAATATGACGACAGTTGACCGTAACTTTTTAATGTCTCTAATAAGCCAAGAATTTCGACATTTTGCCGTCATTTAGCATTCGCCATTTAAATTTAGATTGGCAGCCTTCTACAAGTGTCAATTCCAAGTTTTCCAACTTCAATAATAATAGGAATATGAAATCTCATGGACGGGGACTTCCCTCATCCCCCGCGTTTCAAATAATATTTGGACTGCCGTTGTTATTTGGCGCAGTTTCAACTGTCACAAGTATTACTGACATCTCTGCACAGGTCTGAATCAGAAAAACGGCTTACACATGATTTAATTTCAAGGGCGGAATTGCCTTGACGCATTGCCGTTAGCAAGTGCCTATTTACCCGTCAAAGTTTTCAATCAATAATTTCGAATGACGGCGTTTGGTGACTTTTCAATTTAACGTTTGAATTTTGGTGTTGGCCTCGAGCGATATGGAAAATGGACCGGTGGTGTTATTGTAAGGGAAGAGGATGAAAAGTTTCACTGGAATTCATATTTTGTTTTATATCTTTGATTGTTTATTATTGGTTTCAGAAAAAAATGGCGTTTGCCAGTGGCGGATTACCCCATAAGCGCAAGAGGCGCGCGCTTGGGGCCTCCAAATCTTAGGGGCCTCAAAAAAAGCATAAATTATATGAACCCTTATAATTTAATTTCAGTTTTCAATATTCATTATCATTCTACTAAGAGTTTTGCAACACTTTTATGTTATTCGAAAAACAGGGCCTCCAAAGTGCTTAACCCGCCGCTAGCGTTTGCTGAGAAAAAGCAATTTGTTAAAAAAAAGTTGCCTTTTTATAAACTGTATGAAAATCATGTTTTATGCCTCTAATCACTAATGTTTAAGTGCTTTTCAAGAGTAAGAAGTGTTTTTGGATAAAAATATATAAAAATAAGTATCGGAAAATTTAAAATTATTTTTATTGTAATCACAACCACCCATTGTATGTATATAAAAATATTTTTTTATTCAAAAGTAGACAATCATGCATTTAAATGCTAAAGCTGATATTTTCATTTTGCTGTTTACTCAGAACTATCAATGTTTTATTTACCAACTTCTACAGTTTTTACACTCCAAATTGGACATTTTACAAATCAAATTGGACATATGTATGTATATATAAACTGCAGGAATTAATAAAATTTGAATTTTTTTTTTGTTTATATTTAAAATTCTTTGAAATTCTTCATTATAGTCTCGTATTGCAACCGTCACTTCTGTAAATTGCTATAATTATTATATGAATATGAAACTACATGCAGCTGCCGCGCAGGAACATTTATAAATTAAATTTACTGATTAATAACTGTATTTCATGAAAGTGTGCGTAAATATACCTAATTTATAAATGTTCCAATTGTTTTTTTGTAAAATTTTCAATTTGATTTGTAAAATGTCAAATTTGGTTTGTAAAATGTCCGATTTGGAGTGTAAAAACTGTACCAGAACAGTGTTTTATAATATTATATATTATATACTGAACAAAATAACTAAGGTCAAAGCATTGGTTTTCCTAATTCAGTCCTGCAAAGTAGGTACATAACGATTAGATACAAGAGTGACAAAGTACTATCAGCAACCTGACGTCGCGCCAGGTGAAATTTAATATCGGCGCCCCTCCCTGCGCCCCCGATCAAAAATCCACCCTCCGCTCACCCTCCACGTGTCACTTAGCTGACTCTTACTTGAAAACTTATACCTACTCGACAAACTACCAAACCCTCAACTTTAACGAGGACCTTCTGATGTGACTTTACGGATAGACCTTTTTGAGTTAACTCGCGTCATGTATGTAGGTAGATATATAAGAATATATCCAGTAGTGGGCTGCCAATACGTTAAGAAGCGGATCACTTAATCTCAAAGTTATTCTCGGTGTTCCAGAAAGGGATTTTTTTTCATCACTCTTATACAATGTATTTGAACAAATATTCGTAAATAATATACATATATGTTTGTCGGAAAATTGTCAGTTGATTGAATAAGTTATCCTTAGTTCATGATGATACAAAATAGTTGATATTAGAAACTGTCCTTCTCAAACTGTGTACAATTAGGGTATATGGAATACATGTGCACGTTTAATGTATAAAAGATAATCATTTAAAATATCGCTCACAAAAATGTTTCGTTGAATATATGAGAAAGTCTGGAAGCAATATATATAGAAATATTGGCGATATAATCATTGTTAAACTATGGATTAGATTTTTTTTTAGATATACAGTGGCACCTTACGAAAGCGCAGAGTAACCGTATACTGTGTTTCGAAAACAGATGCCTGCGGCGAATGCTTGGAGTGAAATGGTCTGACTTTGTCAGGAATACGGAGATTAGAGAGCGGACTAACCAGCCTCTAATTACGTCCAAAATAAAGAAGCGGCGGTGGTCCTGGCTTGGACACGTGTTAAGGATGCCTCAAGAGAGCCTGAACCCTGCCTGTCTCTTCTTCCAACCGGATGGATACCGGCGTCGTGGAAGGCCACTGATGACCATTCTCAGGATGTACTCAGCGGAGTTGCGGGACGCTGGGATGACCTGGGAGGAAGCAAGGAGACTGGCTGGAGATAGAGAGTCATGGAGGAACTTCGTGGTGACTATATGCTCCGTATAGGGAGCGGATATGGAATAAATAAATAAAAAAAAACAATGTCTACGCGATTTTTAAAGAAACCGATAAACAGAAACACCGCTTGCTTTGGGATCAGAGAGGAAGTGATTTTTTGAAGCTTACCATAGTTGTATTTGTATATCTAAAATATTTGATAAATGATCGTAATTTGTATGTATTTTTAATAACGATATCTACATAAGAATCATTAGACTCTAGAAAGATGTTTTTTTTTTATGAATTTACAAAAATAAGGGCTCAATCTTTTAATACATATTATATTCTAGAAATACCATCTATTCCATTCAATACGTTAACTGAAGTAAAAATATAAAAATGAAATCAAGCACCCAGTAAATTCATTAAATATTATATATTTTTTAATTAAAGATTTATAATATTGATTTTCAATAATGTTTTACTTGTGCAGTTTGTTTTGTCCCTGATTTTGGGTGTTTCTATTCCGCAGGCAGGCCGCGCTTTTGATTGACAGGCCCGTCTGTCCAATGGCGGGTTTGCAGCGCCGGTTGGGCTCCTGTCAATCAAACAACCCTAAAATACAACCCCACCAACCCCCGGCCCTCCGATGCAACCGGTTCTGTACCCACGACGGCAAAAAACTTCATCGTAGATACAGAATACATAATAACATGATCCGTCGCCGTTTTTTTTTACCGACCTACAGATGGCAGCACATACTAATGGCTTTCCAAATACTGAGGGATATATTATCATTTATCAATTTGTAAGACAATTAATAATTTATTAGTGATAATCTTTCGAGATTTTTTTCTGAACATTTACACATTACACAATAATTATGCAATATATAAAAGTTAGATAAATTTCGACATCGCCAGTATTCTAAAGTAAACGTGCATATAAGTCGACAGGTATGAAAAAAATATACTTTATTTAGGGAATTTTATGATCGATTCTGTAGTAGTTTTGGTAAATATGTTACTACTAAATCTAGTTACTTACTAAAATTAGGCTAAATCTCGCGGAAAACAATGTAATTATCTAGAAAGCTTAATTGCGAATGCAAAAATATCAAATAATTCAACGTTGCAATCAAGGAAACGATAAATCATGTGAATTACAAAATATTTTTACGAAAGTCATATTTCAAATTTGCGTTATGGTTTGTTCTAAAAAGCTATATTTGACATGCTATGTTGATCTTTTCATACGACACTATATACATATTTCGCATAAATTATCTAGCATTATTTAGCATTTTTTTGTTTATAATTAAATTACCTACAGAACTGCAGTGTTTATTAGCGGCTTTCAGTTAATTTTCAGGTGGAAAAAAGTAGCATGTAGTAAAGCATATTTACTGTACGTTTTTTTATTTCACTTTTTCGCCACAGTACTACTCAAGCGTGGCAAATAGTATATCATGAATCATCAATAGTAAAATTTTATTTTTGAAACGTAAAAAATCGGCGAGAATACTTATGCTAAACAACATACACCGCCCTACACGTGCGCACGCTGCTATCTGAATATTTTGGCTGGGAAGACATCAATCATTATTTACATATCCAAGTCAGGGGAGACATGTTCATCTCTCAACAGACGGTTGACGTCTCTGTGACCGATTTGAAAGCGAAACGATACAATTATTTTTTCTCATTCTTTTTGGCTGACAAGTTAACTCACTCAACGAGAATGGAAACTATAATGGCGTCATACGATAAAATTGTTTGAAAAAATGTTGCCACTCGTTGACAGATGCGGATTTCCTCCGAGCATAGAATCTTTTTCTCAGCGGTCAATCATGAATACAGATTCTATCTATTCCATATTCGAATACTGTTTGATTGTTCTATTACTTCAAACTAATAAGGAACACTAAATATTGCTCGAGTTTGATTAAGTTTTTGACAGCTTATCATGACAAAAAGAATACATTATAATATAATATCAAATAACATACAATTAGAATAAATGGATCATAGAAAACAATATCTACACATTTTATAGATGAAGTGAATAAAATCAAATTGATCTGATCATAATATAAAACGGAATAATTCACTATAAATCAAAATTAAGACGGAAAATACAATATTATATTTAGTGATCGAATTTATTTTGTAAAATGTTTTTATTGTGGATTACTAGCATATAAAGCGATCACAATTTCTTTGTCTAGAAACAGTGAAGATGAAATATATGTATGACAATTTACAAAATTAGTGGATGTTAGTAGTTTTATGAAATGACGTAACACGATACAAGCGGCCCACCCCATTGTTACAAAATCTGATACCACGGGGTGTAAATAAAGTAACAATATTGGTAACCCCTTATTCTAAGAAAAACCCTTAGTGAAGGAATGATTTCATGTAATATCCACAAGAAAAAATGTTCTTTCTGTCGTGACGTTAAATTTTTTAAAGTTTTCAAAGTGATGTACCTACATTTTTAAGCATACCTTAATGACGGTTCTAGAATTCAGTCTTATTATATTACATATCAATGAATGCAGTATTTAAAAACGAAAGAGCCATTTGTCTTTTAGAGCAGAGCTTCCCAAATTTGGGGCTGTGGATCCGAGATTTTCTGCGGGGTCCGCGAAAATTTTTAATTAATTTGCTTGAAATTGAATTGAATGATAAACAGCAAGAACTTTCGTCTACTGCAAAAGAAGCTTTGGTAGTCTTATTCCCTTTGTGACTACATACCTAAGAGATACAGCATTTTCGTCATTACTTTTACTAAAAAAAGCAAAGATCTTGCCTTTCCACGGGGACTTCCATGGAAAATTCCTTCCTTTTCATTAAATTGTTTTTTTAAGTTGCATACATATGTAGCTTTTTAAATTGTTTATAAATAAGCGGATTCAGGGCGGCATGGCCCCCACTAAGGAGAATTGATTTTCCATTTTTCTAATTTATTAAAATTTTATTGTGATATGGACTCTTTAATTTCTTAGTTTACTGTGTTTTATAGAATAAATACTTAATTATATATTGACTATTTTTATATATATATTGTGTATTATTTTTAAATCATTTATTTTGTAATGTATTATTTATGTATCATGTTTATTTTCAAATTGAATGGCCCCCTCCTGGGACAATTTCTGGATACGCCACTGCAGTGACATGAAAAAGTTTGGGAAGCACTGCCTTAGAGTAAGTCTTAGAACACTGTGGACCGCTATGTGAGTTTAAAAGGATTTCTCAAAAAAACTATTACAAATATATCCTCTTGTTATAAAGATATCAATAAATGTATGGCACGCTGCCCACCTGATTTTGAAATTCACATCAAACGCTCGATTTTTATTTTTCGTCTTTTACATAGCTGTTGTAATATTGTTTTCCTTAGATATTGCCAAGGCGGGAGAGTTGTTGGATGTACCAAGAGGTAATTAACGCTTCGGTGGTTGTTTTTGCCGGCCCAAAACCGTGTGGGAAGAACGTGTCACATAAATAGTTCGACCGACAAATCTTGGTTTTATTTTAAAATACCCTTTTTGTCAGACCGAACTGAATGTCGAACAATTTTCAACGATATAAGTAAAAGTTTGACAAGCCGAAATAAAAAATAGTGTTCACTTGGCGAAGCATGGAATAAAGACGTTTTGAATATTCAAAAAAAGAACTTGAATTATTTTAGCATTATATTTCGGCTCAAATCTCTGCCATTATTTTTTGTTCACTGTGATTGATTGAAGATTTCGTGATAGTATCATAATATTTAGATACGTAATTGAATTACATATATAAAAATATGATATTAAACTCACTATAATTTTGGCAACACCTCAGTTGAATTAGGTTTTAAACACTAATTGATATAATTGTTGTTTTTCTTACATATTTTCTTCTGGTTAAGTGAAGTTAAAAAGATAGGATCATTAAATTTGTTTCTTTTTTTTTAAAGTCATTTTTGCGTTTTATAGCAGGTGTTGGTGGGACAACTAACTAGAATACAAAATGTTGTTATAAATATGTTTTTTTTTTAGAAAATCGTGTTTGCGTCAACTGTAATCTCATATATTGTCAAACAATAATTTTATAAATAATTCCAAATATTGTATTCGAGGGGATCAAAAGACAAACGGCCCAAGCCTAAAAGTTGAGTTTTGAGTAAATTCTATTTTAAGCAAGCATGTTTTTACTAACTCCAATCAAAGAACATAATTTGTCTACATATTTTTTTTTTATGTATACATATATAAAAAAATATAAGGTTTTTCTCTCTGCAATTGGAAGGTTTTAAGATATTGGTCTAGTTTGTCACACGCAAATGACCAAAATAACAAAGGTCATTTATTAAAAAACGGCAAAACGACCCAACGTCACATGATGTTATGGAAAGTTAACTATTATATTTAAACTTATGAAATGGTTATTAGAGAATTCAAATATAGTAGAATTCAAAAAAGAGATTTTCCGATTGTTCTTTGAGCATCTCATTTGTTCTCAAATATTTGAAATACTACAAACAATAAACGGCGAATGGATTTATGGTAATATTCATAGTTTGTATCCTAATATATTTTAACTAACTAATAACTAATTCACAATGCGTCAGATATTGAATAATCACTTGAACTCAGAACTAGTACATTCAATCCCGGACTGTTTTTGTGATCCTGGGATTCACAATTTTTCCCAGGGTCCCGGAATCTATCAATGGAAAAAAAGTCAGAATGTGAAACACATTTTTTTAGCTCGCTGGCAGATTTAAAAATAATGACTAGTTGGCTGATTTCAAAAGCTTTTCGATAAATTTTGTTTTTTATACTCAATCTCGAAATCCCTGGATTAGTACACAAAATTAAACGGGATTTCGGGACCCTACTCGGAACCTTCTTATCGTAAACCAGATCTCTGCTCTCTATACTACATACAAATCTCATCGCGGTCGACTGTTGGCGTTACGAAGTTTCTTGCAATGCATAATTTCACCACACAAATAAATATACGTGCTATTTTCATTGCATTCCTCATAAATTGAATGCAAGAAGAAATTCTACATTATTTGCCAAATTATTTATACACGTACTTACACCGACATGCCAGATGCAGCGTGTGACGTCTGAATTATGGAAAGACATGCATTTATATTATTATAATGGTATCTTAAACTGCATACTGCACGCGGAAACTACTTCACTGGTGAATTTTCTGATTTATATTTGAAAACTCGCAGCTAAGTACCCCGGCTGGGGTGCAATTTATACTAAGGGGTAAAAGCTGTGGGTAATGCCGTCAAATTAAAAACACAACTTATATTAAATTAACTGCAATGGCCAGAAAAGAAACAAACTGCTTTATAATCAGAATAAGAAAATCAATACCGGTTTTGAAAATCGAAATGTAAATACTACTGATATTTTTTTTTTTTTTTTACCATGTCCGCTCCCAATGTGGAGCATATGGACTCCTAATGGAGTTTATCTCAACAGAAATGTTTGTACGAGAACTGCTTGTTACTCAGTTGCTCAACCTCTCTTTTTCCAAAAGGAGTAGGAATATAAGGATAGGGCTAGGTCAGGACTAGTGGTAAGCTAATCGCTTTCGATACGCCACGTTCATAGGATAGGATGGGTGAGAGGGGAGAATTCAAGACATCACATCCATCCATGCCTTTGAACAGAAATTCATAAATCGATTGAAAAATCAATTTATTTACTGACACTTTAATATGAAGAAGCCTTTTTTGAAATATTACTTGGGTCCAATGTTCACGCTAAGGTGTCCACACCTTAGCACAACGGGACCTCCAAATTATATTGCGACTGAGGCCTCTCGTGCGCTTGATCGGCCACTGCATGGGAGAAAGCAAAAATACTGGTGGGGAACAGAGAATTCGAGAAATCATGTGGTGGTCATAAGCAGGGCCGGCGCCACCATACAGGCGAAATAGGCAATAGCCTAGGGCGCAAACCATTAGGGGGCGCATAAATGGAGTATTAAAACTATTTTTATATACTCTTATAATAATAATAAATAACGGTACGTTATATTTTATTTTGATGTTGTTATTATTAATTGTATTCTATATGATTCGAAAAAGAGAGGTTGAGCGTCTGATTAACAAACAGTTCACGTAGAAAAACTTCTGTTGAGATACCTCCATAAGAAGGCTATATGCTCCACATTGGGAGCGGACATGGATTTATATATATATATATATATATATGAAAAAAATGTAAAATAAATTGTTTTTATTACTTCGAAAAAAAAATTGGACGATTTTTAAAAAGAGGACGCGCCAATAAGCATTGTCTAGGGCAGCGATTTCCAACCAGGGAGGCGTAAGTTCTTGCAAAAGGAAGCACGAACAGTCCAAAATATTTATTTACCTTTTAAAACGTGTCTTTATTGCTATATGAAATAAAGCATGGGGAGGCGCGAAGATATTTTTTCTTTTAAGGAAAGCATAGTAACATAAAGGTTGGAAGCCAATGGCATAGGGCGCCAAATAACCTCGCATCGGCACTGGTCATATGCTTCGACTAGGGAGCGGATATTGGAAAAAAATATTATTTATAAGATTTAAAATTTAACTGCACACAAATTGTATTAAGTGCATACGGTTACATACAACGAACATGCTAAAAAGGAACCCCAGCAGATAGGGGTAGAGGGTAGGCGATAATGGAAACATTCGTACAAACGGTGTACAATTCATTTATCAAAGATAATTAAGTGCGGAGAGTTAGCGGAATTGATGTAGATTAGTTTGTGGAGTGGTCATACCCAGTGGGGATTCTCGGACATGTCCCGGCAAGCCCAGTGCTTACTGCCCCCTCGCGCTCCATTCGCGATAGGGTTCTGGACGTCGGTTGACCCTCCTTGAAAATACTCTGTTAAGTTTTACTGGACATTACATATCATTACGGCCGTTTACTTCATAACAAGTATATGCTGATAAATAATAAGTAATGATAATTAATATCAGATAAAGTCAATTAAAAACCATTTTATCAGTCTCCATGCACGTCAACGTTGTGTATATTTCATAATTTGCCTTTGACCCAAAATCGCCAAAAAACGTCTTCGTGTCTTATGTAAAATTTGTTATGTGTTGGTTACGTCCTCTTTCCTTTCCACAATTGATATGATTATTGGATGATGCAAAAGTATCATCAATCACGCAATACAAAACAATATATTATAACTCTGCAAATTCAAGTTATTTTCAAAAGTATGCACCTAAAAAATAATCAAACTCAACTGGGATGTTTTGAAAATCCGTTAAAGCTGGACTTTATCAATACACGAATGTTTGAAAATGTCAATAAGAGGTCACTTAATAATTTGTTTTAATTAAAGGTGTCGCTGTAAGCCGCTACACTCACCCAGGGATGGGCTGGAGGGGGCTCGGAGGGGATCGCGCAAGCCCCTTGTTAAATTTCGGCGCGGTCGGCGAGCCCCTTGTTAAGATAACAAAATCATTCGTCTTAGAGCAAATCATCACATAACTGCAATTTCTGTAGATGGATAAATTTGAAAAATAGTTTTTGTTTCATTTTTTCATTCAGCGTTGTGGGCGTCCGTGAGTCCCAGTACGAAAAAATCTTCCGATTCTTCAATTCAACTGGGCGCTACTATTAGTTAATCACTAGTCCTGTCTTATGCTTATCATTTTATCATTACTACTCTCTTTGGAAAAGAGAGGTAGAGCGACTAAGTAACAAGCAGTTTTCGTAGAAAAATAACTTTCGTTGAGATACCTTCATTAGGAGGCCATATACTCGACATAAGGAGCGGACATGGATAAGATTTACCGAGCCCTTTGTTAAGATATTGGCAGCCCACCGCTACACGCACCCTTAGGCCAGTAAGATGGTGGTAACTGAAAAATCTAGTCTTCGGGTTAGATCTAATCTACGTCAATTTTTATTATAATACACATTGTGAACGATCACTTTGTTAAGTGTTTAAAGACACTGCAATTATTACAAACAATCTTTACGCCTCCACATGCGGACATAATTCGCACATGTCGTTGTTTCACACGCTGGGCACATGATACGCCCTCATCCCCATAACTTACACCCATGGGACACGATCTCGAATCGTATAATGTGGCGGGGTCAAGCCTCCGATGGCCGTTTTACGAGTGCTTTGGTTTGAATGCAGCCTAGGTCATAGCCAAAACGGCTTTTACATATAGTATAATGATAATATCTGAGCTTCCGAGAAAGTATTCACATGAGTTCTTTCAAGGAGCGATTCTTCGAATAAATGTATCGAAAATTTAACTTTGTCTTCAAGTAAGATTATCACGATGAAACGAGTATTCTATTCGAGCTTAACTAACAGTTAAATCTAACTCTTATGTATCTTTAAAGTGATACTCATTACTTATTTAAATATTTGGGAAATTATACGGTCACGTACTAAGTTTAACACGAAAGGGAAGGTGGCCTGGATGGAAACGTCTTTGGTGTCTTATGTATTAACTTTCTCAAAGATTAATAAAAACATATTATTCCTTCGTAAATTAATTTAAAAGTATAAGAGTTTGTTTCTGTAAGTTGAAATATAGTTTTTAATGTCTCCTGAACACTGAGAGAAAACTGACTTACACTATGTTAAAATAAAGCCGACGATATACTAACTTTCCGCCGAGGATTATTAAAATGCCAGAATTTAACACATTATAATTATCATATTCTAAAAATTAAGCTATATAAGTAATCATACTAAATTCTTTCGGCAATCTGACTGCGTGAAAAAAGCACCGGAATTCACAGATGAAATCATACATGACCGTTTTGTGCTAAGTCCACGCAGTAAGACCGGAAGTCGCGATTACGGGCGGGAAAATGTGCAAAGTTGTACTGGGCTCCCCGGACAGGGTCGTGAGTGTACGGGGGTTACCGGACTCGGGTCACTCGCGCATAATGTGGCGAGAGGACGATAGCCCAGGGTGGCGTTCGCACATACATTATTGCTTCCTTGTCCTACGGTTGCACTCCGGGTCCCACGTTTCCCTGCATTGGCGGGAAAGCATTGCAATTTGGTATGTAAAATATTCATGGATTGGGAAAATCAATGTTTCGAAGAATTCGGTGATATAGTTTCGCATGAGAAAAATGAGGTTAAAATGCTTTTATTTTGACGAGACGTGTCTTTTAAAAATGAATTTATTTAAGTAAAATAGCGCAACGGGTTTAAAAAATATGTTTTATCTTTTTCCCTGTGTGAGACCGATTATCGCCTTTATTTGAAATCAAATAGTGTACTATAGTCAGGGGTGGGCTGGAGGGGGCTCGGGGAGGGCTCGCGCGAGCCGCTTGTTAAATTTCGGTGCGGCCGGCGAGCCCTTAGTTAAGATAAGTAAATCATTCGTCTTAGATCAAATCAGTACACAACTGCAATTTCTGTCGATGGTTAAATTTTATTACGAAACAAGACTTTGTTCCCCCTTCGTTTTTTCATTCAGCGCTGTGGGCTTTCGTGCTGGACCTCACGGGTTTGTGTCCCAGCACGAAACAGCATCTTTTCGATAGATTTATTGATTTTCTGTTCGAAGGCACGTGTTTTTGTGATGTCTGAAAATTCCCCTACACTCTTCCGATCCTTCAATTCAACTGAGCGTTACGTGAGTGATTAGTTTATCACTAGTATTGTCTTAGCCTTATCATTCTATCCCTACTACTCTCTTTAGAAAAAAAATGTTGAGCGACTAAGTAACAAACAATTCTTGTAGAAAAAAAACTTTTGTTGAGATTCCTTCATTAGGAGGCCATATGCGCGACATTGGAAGCGGACATGGATGAAAAAAAAAGAATAAAGATATTGGCAGCCCACCGCTGACTATAGTGTAATATGAATGACGATTCTCTACTCTAGAAAATTAATTAATGAATATAAAAGGACTGATTAATACAAACTTATTGTCCGCGATTGAAACCTCGCGTTGTTTATTAGATTTTTTTATTGTGCGGTTAATCCACGAGCCGCTCAGAGTGAAATGACCGCCGGGGGTGTGAAAAGAAAGGGTTTGAAAGGGTTGTTGGACAGTGTCCACGCGAGTTGCAGGGGAGAACATTGCACACCCCTTTCCTAACACGGCATCCCTTACTTCAATGATCTTTGAGGTAAATTAGCCACTTGATAAGTGGAGCAGTGAGGCAGAATTGTGCGATTTACGATTATTTTAATGTAATCTGCTGAATTGTTTCAAATGTGGATAGCTTGACTTATTTGTATTTGTGCTATAGTCAGCCGAAGTTAAGAAGCCATTACAAGTTTAATCTTTAAGGTTTTTAATAAAATATTGATAATATGAAAGATGGATTCCAGGTATGGATATTAATTATATTGTGAATACACCATCTCTTAGTTGCAGCTAATTTTCAGAGGTTCTTTATCAGCGTTCAAAATCATTTGTTTCGATGATGGCGCGATACCGAAATAATTATACTTTGTGTTTAAATTTATAGTTTGCTACGTTTTACCCAATAATAATGGAGTTTTACCAATTCAATCAATTAAGTATTTAGTAAGTTATGATTTCCAGTCTACTGTAATACATTCATTTTAGATAAAAACAACTAAAATTAAACTAAACTGTTCAATCATGTTTTACTGTATATTAATAAAAACACAATATTCCTTTGTACTTCATTCCACTTTATTTAATATGTCAGGACCGGTTTCGCTCATAACGAGCATCGTCAACTGATAAGAAATATAATTTAACGATGCTATTTATACAAAAATGAACAGTTATAAACAACAATTGGCATTGAAAAGAAATTACCAATTACATTAAAAGTTATTCTAAAATAACACAAAATTAAAATGTTTAACACATCTAACATATAATTAAAAAGTCATCTCAGATTAATAAATTTAGAATGGCGATTGAAAGTAATTACAAACATAATTAAAATTTAGGAGATTTTTGACAAAGTGATAAAATGCTACATTAATAAAGTGAATAGGCTTAGTGATAGTTTCCTGTTTTTCCCCACCTCGAAACCGGTCCTGACATATTAAATAAAGTACAAAGGAATATTCTGTTTTTATTAATATAATGCCTTTCCACCAAGTATTGAGAGTGAACACCCTAAAAGTGATTTTACTGTATACTTAAGTTTAAAATAAATAATTATGAGCGTTGTTGAGGCGTCCAATATCAAACTCGACCAAGTCAGTATAACTTAATTTTTATGGCGAACAGTTTAAAGAGATTTTAATGCAATTAAAATTTTATAATAACGAAAAACTCAGACACTAAACAACAAAGTTATTAAATTAATTAAGTGCCTCAGATATGACAATATTTTGTATACAAATAGAGAAGCATTACTTGATTGAGATGTGTTTTTTTGTATTTAATTGAACATGGTACAATAATTCCGCTCGAGCAATACATTGCCTTGTATGATTTATAATCTAAGCTTGTAAATATATATCTTTTATCACTTTGAGATAGTTAAGCTAACCAGCTTACTCTTCCAAGTGGAGTAAGGGAAAGGGGTTGAATTGTAAGTAATGGAATTGAAGCCGCAACGGCTGACCTGAACATTCATTAACCAGGACTGGGTGCAAGTAAGTCTAATAAACTATTCCTAACTGGAAGATATATGGACGCTTTCATTATTTTATAAGTGCTATTTGCTATTTGACTTCCGTGCGTGTTCGTGGGGAAATTAATTATTGGCAACAGCATGCCTTTAACTAAATAATTAATTATCGTATTTACTTGATATAAATAATCACTTAAATTTAAACTAATTAGCTGTTAATAATACCACATTGCCAACTGTGTGGTTGAGTGGTCAACGTCATTTGCTTCGGCTACGGAGGTCACGGGTTCAAATCTCAGTACGGACAGTTTTATAAAATGATTTTTCAATTGATTTATGAATTCTGTTCTGTTTGATGTCTTGAATTCCCCCCTCCCACCCATACTATACTTTGAAAAAACGTATCAAGAGTTATTAGCTAACGAATAGTCCTGTCCTAGCCCTATCCTTCTGTTCCTACTCTCTTCAGAAAAAGAGAGGTTGAGCAACCGAGTGACAAGCAGTTCTCCATATGCTCCATCTCCAGGAGTCTATATGCTCCATATTGGGATTGTTCCGAAGAAACACTAAAGTCAATTTATTAAATATAACACTATACTTTGCAAATATAAATTAGGATGTTAGAATGAATGAGGTGATACATTGTGTATCTCTTCTAAATCAGTATGTGTAGCTTAGTTAATGTGAGCTTAAACATAGTTCTGATGAAGGCATTCGCCGATATTTTCACTAGATATAAAAACTTTCTGATATATTTATTTCAATCACAATGACTCGAATCGATATTTAATAACAATCCATTGAAAATTAATATTCGCAGTGATTTGCGGTATCAAGTAATAATTTACTAAATAGTTAAAATTCAACAACGTTTGACATTTCAGAGGAAATACATTTCAAGAATAAACAATGAATAAATAAATGATTAAATTACTTTTACCAACCATCATGTAAGGGCATTCAATCGCGGAGCCTTTTTATGATACCGGAATTTTGGGGTTCCGGGATTGAAAATTTAGAGTATTTTTTTTTCATTTTGATATATCAAATAACGTTAATATAGAAAATATCAGAGATAACACCTATCAGCCATAGCGTAAGATATTTAAAATTATGTAAAAAAATGCTCTGTGTATGGTTTTTGCAAAATATGAGAGAGAGTTATTAGACCAGAACTCACTCACACAAGAGGCTAATATTTGCAAACCAGGCTCGTTCCAAAATGGTTGAATGTCATTTTGTAAATCTATATATTATACATACATACATTTTAAAAGCATTTTTAATGTTATCATGATATGTTATATGATATTTTGTATGTTATCAAGCCAGGTTTGAGACAGCACTGTAAATATACTTGAAAAATGTATTTTTATTCTCTAAATTATATTCATGGTCCATCTTTCACCAATAGCCTCATATTTATAACGTTGTATTATAGAAAATAATGGAATTAAATACATTGAATTACACTGGCAGATAGTTTTATATATCGACTATGGAAAGAAAAAAGGACGTAACCCACACATAACAAATTTTACACGAGGCACAAAAAAGGTGTTTTGATGATTTTGGGCCATATGAAAATTATGAAATAAACATAACTTTGAAGTGCACGGAGATTTTTTCATTCCTTTTTCTTGGTTTCAATTTTTACAAGCTTATCTTTTATCAAACTTAAAAGCTAAATTTAGATGCTAATTTGACATTTGGAGCTTACATCCTTTTGATAGAACGTGTATCAAATTTGATACATTGTGATTATCGAAAAAAGCTGTTTTGAAAAAACTGTGAGTTACTTTTTCATTTCCACAGTCGATATGTTAGTAAACCAAGAGTTATTTCGCATTTTACAGTTAATCCTAAAATCCCGATATGTAGAGAATCTCGGACCCCAGAACTGGAAGCCCTTGTGACAATCTCTGCCAAATAATCGAAAACACTTGAAATAAACGCTGTAAAATATCACTTTTTTTGAAAGAAGTAGTAAAATTCTTCCACTCCGCTGAAGCCCCGTCAACATTTCAAAAGTAATAACCATAATTCGGAATCTTGCGAAAAATATACTCAACATCCGAACACGAGGAATATAAACTACGGTACTTTGTCACCGTTTTACCCCGACTCCCTCTCGTATTGAGTGCGCGTCGCCTTCTCGAACATATTTTAAAATTGCACATACAAAATAAAAAAAAAGAAACACACAAATTTCACCCTCGAGAAAGCACAGATAACTCCGGAAAATATGTTCGCGTCGTAAATATTACTTCGAATGTAGCATTCAATAAAATATGAGTTGTATGTATGGCGTCAAAACTTGTAACTCCACCCAGCAGATTTTCGAGAAAAAAGGAAAAAAAAGTTATAAATAATATGCATAGTACTCAAAAAATAAAATATACATTTTTACTAATTCCACTTTTATTTAAAAATATCAAGACCGGTTTCGTTCATGACGAGCATTATCAATGGACACATGGTTCTGAATGGGCCAGAGATATATCGGAAGTATTTTTTAACACCGTACGGGAAGTGTTAATTAATAAAATATTGACTACTATTTTTATTAATTACAGTTGAACTTGGTTATTACGAGGAAGATGGTACGACTGAATTTGCTCATTATAAGCATTAATCGTTATATCAGAGAATAGGTATTTTTAAATTCTTACAAACATACCCATCACACGAAGACATGAATTATCTGGAGCGGTAACATAACACAAAAAGTTTTTATTTAACTCTCGCGGCTCGGAGACTAGAAAAATACTTCTCTGCTGATAGGGGTCGTTTAAGGACCCCAGTGGTTTCCTCATTATTGGCCTTATTCTTATGAATTTCAAAAAAAAAATAGTCTTGGGGCTTTAAAATATCTCTCTGCATTTTTTTTTATAAAAATCCGTGGTTTTTAAATAAATAATCATATTTTAAGTTGCGCGTAAAAAAGACGTCATTCCAGTACAAATATGTATTTGCAACTGACGCGTTCAGCCTAGTAGCCTTACGAACGATCGCTGATAAGCGGGCGCTTATCTCGTGATCGCATCGCGTTATCGCGTATTTATATAAACTACAAAAGGTCCAAAAAACTAAGATATAAGAATACCCTAATTATAAACATTGTATCACCGAGAATCAGCTCGTTATAAAAGTGAATACATGTACGGAGAAAACCACAAACTATAATGTTAACAACTTTTTTCTCATTACATCCGAGATCTCCCTATTTCCGTGATCGTAATAATCGAGTTAAACTGTATGTCCACTCACAATGTGAATCATATAGCCTCCTACTGGAGATATCTTAACAAAAGTTTTTTTCTACGAGAACTGCTTGTTAGTCAGTTGCTCAACCTCTCTGTTTTTTCGAAGAGAGTAGGTATAAAAGAGATCATTAATAAACTATTTAATTACTACCATTATTATTGTATTATATTAAAATAGGACCATTAGTAAATTATTTAAATACTGACTAAAATAAGAGTCATTGACAATTAGGTGTAGAAAATATTACTGGAGTTAGCAAGTTTTGTTACAATATCGTCGATATAATATATTATTATATCTGAGGAGTGTTGATAAGTGTTTTTCGAACGTAGCGGATGGGGAGATGGGGGTTGGCTGCTGATAGGGGTAATAGGTTTTTATGAGAGAATCATGGAAATTCAAGTGCTTTTTCCTCGCAGACATTAGGTGTCGTGAGATGCTAGTGCTCAATTTTATGTTACCCATTGCTCAAAATTTTGAGTGGGTAGGTAAATACCATATATATTATCAAAGTGCTTATTTTGTTACCTTTACCATTTAACCTATGTAAACATTAAGAAAAAAAACACATAATTTCTGAAAATATTTAAAGCTGTATATTGATCGTTCAGTTCATTAATCAGACACCTCCAAATTACCAATTTTGTGATGATGGGAAGAGCAATATTCAAATTGTCATTAAAAAATATGTATTACTTATCTACCTTCGCCTAAGAATTATTCATATTTTTGACAGGTTTCATCAAAAAACATTATGTTTTTTCAAACGTTTTCTCTTTAATATAAACAAAATATTCCTTTGTACTTTATTCCACTTAAAAGATCAGGACCGGTTTCGCTCATTGCGAGCATTGTCAACTGATAAGAAATATAATTTATCAGTGATATGTATACAAAAATGAATTGAAATGAAAAGGTGTAAACAACAATTGACATTGAAAAGAAGTTAAAGATTACTGTATAAGTGATTCTATAATTCGACAAAATTAAAATTTTCAAAACCTCTAACATATAATTAAAAAGTCATAATTTTTTTTTAAAATGGTGACTGTTAGTAATTACAAACATAATTTAAATTTGGGATTTTTTTGAAGAAGTGATATAACATGCTGCGTTTTCTCTTTAGTATATAATGTTTTAATTCTTCAACCTAAATACTATTACCAGAGAAATAGTAGGTCTGTATATGGTTGAAATAATTATGAATGCCGCATATTCTGGCCAACTCATCGCGCATTCTGTAAATATTTATAGGAATTCAGCCGTAAATTCTTGAATCGCGAAAATGAAACGATAAAGGGGAAAAAGTTAAGACTCCTTTAAAATCCGAACAACCATAAACGGCACCCCCGCCAAAAGTACACGGGACCCCCCTTCGTTTTTTCCGGAAGAGGTTTTTCGAGGTGCAACCCCTTAAAGATGAAATAATGTACAGAATGATTAAGGGCGCAAGTGTCAATAACAGTATAATTAAAAGAATTTATTTCGTTTTTAAAACGTTTTTATTTCTATAAACATTCTATAAAAATGATTGTTATCATTATGTGTTTAATATACTAAAAAAAAACTTCATTTGTAATAGCACATTGTGACAATCATCTGCTCAGTACATTAAAGAAAATAAATTGTAAAATATGTTGAATAATCACTTAGAATTCTAATATAAACTCAACTCGTTTTAATACGGAGCACTAAAAATAACGAATACTATATTTTACACGAATCATTTGTTTAACGCGATTCCCAGAAACGAAAAAAAAATAGAAGCGGATAATGGATTTCCTAAAAACTAGATGTTCAACAAACAAAAGGCTTCATAAAATCCTAGCACATTTGACGTGTCAGAAATTTCTTGCGAAAAAAGCAATTTGTGTCCAGTCCCTTATAAAAGTTCTCGTACATAATCAAGTAGCTATGAGTAGTAATTTCCTTCATATTTTTAAAAATAATACGATTTTTAAATTCACGGAATGAATCTCTAATTTTTCTATGAATTCAATCAATTTTTTTTGTATTTAAAAAAAGTATTCGTCATTACAGCTAGTGCCAATGTGCCAAATATTTTTCAAGTTGAAAGATCATTCGAGACAAACTCGATGAGAATATATTGTAAGTCACTCGAGATCAACTCGAAGTAAATTGACATCCTATGCCTTAAGTCTCAAATTTAAATTTGAAATTTACCTTACCGAAAATCGAACCCAGACCCGCCTGATCGGTAGAACAAACTCTTACCAACTAGACCACAGCGGTTGTTTTTTTTTGTGGAATGTAATAATCCACCTATTTAAATTCGCGTATTCTTCCCGACCGCCCTGTCGGGAAAATAATAAATGAACATCGGAGGAAAAAAGAAGTGCGGTATGACTCTTTAAATACCTTCCAGTGTTCCCTTTCGCCCGAACGGTTTCCTTTTTATTAGTGCCACCTTACCCCGAATAATAATATCACGCTGAGACGATTGCCTATCGATATTGGGTACCGCGCCAGGACGCCCGTTTTAAAGTTATTGCAGGAGAGGAGAAATCGGGAGACACCTAAATTGAATAAATACCTTTCATAGATATTTTTTTGGCGCTCGTACGTATCGAGGTGAAACAAAATTCAATTTATTTTATCAACCCCTGCGTACTTAGGTGTACGATGTTAAGTGTATCGTTGGTAAAATACTAAATATCCTTGGTATAAATATTTTTATATCAAATCGTCCATATCTCCTGAATCATAAGTTGCATATAAATGATCATAGTTGTCTGACATAAAAAAGTTATACATATTTTATTATAATGATGTTTATTTTACAAAGTCATGTGGCAATATATTGAACTACGTCAAAGATTATATGAATGTTGACAGTTCTTTGAAAATGAAAGAATCTTACGAATGATATATAAAATATACCAACAATTATGAGCTAAATTTCAATTACGAGACAATAAATATTGAAAACAATTGTGGGTAAGGTTTTGACAAGAAATAAATCATAACATAAAACCTCTGCTTGATTCATTATTCGATTTAAGAATTTATATGACAGCTGCCGAAGAAAATTTCGGCCATTTTGAATAGAAATGTCAAATGCTATCATAGACTAAAATACTAGAACAAGCAGCTATGTCATATTTATTAAAAAGACGCGAAGATATGTTTTTAGTGCACACTTCTATAATAAAATTTATTGATACGAGGCAAAACCCTCACGTCAGTGTTATGATAAAACTCTAACTCCTGGAGCTGGTGGATTAGTCCGTCTATCGTCTTCCCGAGGCAGGTGTGGGTGGAAGGCTGGCTGAATGACACATCAATTAAGGGCGGATTAAGTGGGCGGCTGTCAGTCTGCGGTCTAGAGTCACTCTTCTCTTGAACTCGTTGGTAGTTAGTTATTTGGCAGAAAAAATGTGAAAATCGCGCATTTTGTTGAGAAAGCAATATTTTTATTGAAAATATAAATTATTGCAAATTCTCAATAAAAAGGTATTGTTTCAATTATATATATAATCGGATGTATGTTAAAAATAACATTCTATTATTTACAAGCAATGCGTAAAACAATTATTGTTGATTGTCCATTACAAGCTCACAAACTTTACGTTGTAAGCGGTTATAATTGATGAAAAAGATTGAACTTATAATGAAGCCTCTCCACTCGAAATATTGCATGAGAACTGATTGTTAATGATTAAATCTTAAGAGAGGGTATGCAAAAGATAGATTCTGAAAAGGACTTAATAATAGTTTATCGGAGTCTGTACTCACTTTTTTCAGTAGCAAGGAAGAGATGGTTGAAGAAGTATGAAAACATAGCAGATAGTCATGTCCTTTGATCAGGGCCGGCGCTACCATACAGGCGAAATAGGCAATCGCCTAGGGCGCAAATCAGTAGGGGGCGCATAAATTGACTAATCAAATATTTTTTTATAATTTAATAACAAATAATAGTAAGTTTTTTGATGCTTGTATATGCTCATTATAATTACGTATCGTATTCTATATACTTCGAAAAAGAGAGGTTGCGCGATTGAGTAACAAACAGTTCTCGTAAAAAAACTTCTGTTGAGATACCTCCGTTAGAAGGCCATATGATCCACATTGAGATCGGACATGGATATAAAAAAAAATCCAGTTTGTTAAAAAGGGGGCGCGCCAATAACTGTTGCCTAGGGCGCTAAATAACCTCGCGGCGGTACTGCCTTTGATACTACTTCGCACGTTGTTTGAAAAAATATTTTGTTCGAGAATAAAAGCTTATATACAGGGGTGGGCTGGAGGCGGCTCGGAGTGGCTCGCGCGAGCCCCTTGTTAAATTTTACCAAGACTGGTGAGCCCCTTGTTAATTTAAGAAAAAATAATATTCTCAGATTATGTTAGTATATGACTGCAATTTCTGGCATATATTTCATCAACGACAGCTTCAGTATACACAGTAGTACTTTTTTTAACCATTTAGATTGATAAGTTTACGGTAAATTGCATATGGTTACATATGATAACTGTATTAAGTAACAATCGATTGCTTATTTAAGTATTGCATATAACTGCATAGAAGTGATAAAAAAATCACTCCTTACCCAGAACACCGATAATTGCTTTGAGATTAAGCGACATCCTTGCTAACGTATTGGCAGCCCACCGCTCCATATAAACATTATAATATTTAAAATGGAGTTGATTTTTTTTCTTCTCCCAAAACATCTTAAATCAGTGACCTTATATATTTTAATTTGAATAATAAAAGATTCTCTCGAGCTATAAAACTTTAAATCTTTTTTATTTTTATTTTGCTATAGGTTGGCAATAAGTATTATAGAATGTCAAAAAAGTGAACGTTATAATTTCCCTTTTGGGACCTGACTTATTAGGGAGTTGGCAACTTATCGAGCGAATATTCACCAGCTATACATTAAAATGTACTGCACAAACAGAACAAAAGTAGTGGGACCACACATTACGCAATCAAGATAGTATTATTATTTATAAGAATTAACTATTTCTTTTGACTACAATAATTATATTGATTGAATTTAATTGATTATTGTCGCCTGTGTGGTCGAGTGGTCAACGTCGTTGGCTTCGGTTACGGAGGTCCCGGGCTCGAACGTATTTTTTCAATCGATTTATGAATTTTTGTTCGAAGGCATGGATGTATGTGTTGTCTTGATTTCTCCTATCCCACCCATCCTATCCTATGAACAGGGCGTATCGAGAGCGATTTGCTAACCACTAGTCCTGTCCTAGCCCTATCCTTCTATTCCTACTCTCTTTGAAAAAAGAGAGTTTGAGCAACTGAGTAACAAGCAGTTCTCGTAGAAAAATTTCTGTTGAGATAAACTCCATTTAGAGTCCATATGCTCCACATTGGGAGCTGACATGGATAAAATATATATATATTGAAATAAGACAAACAATATTATTTCCAATTATTTTTCATGTGTTTTGGTGTCACGGCATCGGTAATGGTCATCATAATTTCGTTGAAATAAATACATGCTTCTTTAAAATCTTAACCAATGCTGTGCTCGTGATTCCTACTCCGGCATTTACAATTGGGCCGACTCCGATATAAATATGATATATTTTTTAAATATGCTGTGTTTATTTTAATATCTACTAAAATGCATAACGTTTTTTATTTTAATTTTATTTAAAAAGAAGAATCAGAGCAGCGGTGGGCTGCCAATATGTTAACAAGGGGCTCACTTAATCTCAAAGCAGTTATCGGTGTTCTGTTGATGGAGTGAATTTTTCTATCACTCCTATGCAATACTTAAATAAGCAATCGATTGCTACTTAATTCACTTATAATGTGTAACGATATGCAATTTACCGTACACTTATCAATCTAAATGGCTAAAAATGTACTACTGTGTATACTGAAGCTGTCGTTGATGAAATTTAAGTCAGAAATTAGAGTTATAGACTAATTTGATCTGTGAATATTGATTTCTCTTAAATTAACAAGCGGATCGCCAGCCTTTGTAAATTTTCACAAGGGGCTTGTGCGAGCCCCTCCAAGCCTTCTCCAGCCCACCCCTGAGTCGGAGTCATACGTTTTTTACAACTCCGACTCTAAAGTCATGAATTTTACAGAATTGTGTTAGCCTTGCGGAGTATTGAAATCCTTGTGGACGACCGATTGCTGAATGTGGGTTGTTTGTAATGTTTTTTTTCCTTGGAATTGATCGGAAGTGAAATATCGAATTCTTTGCACCCGATCTAAATTAAATCAGTTAAATAATTGAACACAAATGGTCGCCCTATTGTTAAGAGCGCTCGATAGAGATTCGCGTAAAACAAAAGTTTGACGGTCGGGCCTATTTAGCGCCGTGCTTTAAAAAATGTACGGACAATTAAATTTGGTTTACAGTTAGGGAAATGAGAACCCCCTTTTATAGATAAGGCGTCCCCTATCCCCCCAAAAGACAAATGTGTAGGTCATATTCTTTGTACAGAAAGTTTGAAAAAACATGGTACCTTTTCTATTCGAAGTAGTGCCCCACAAGTATTAAAAGTAAAATATTGTATTAAGCAATTACATTCAAAATAAGAATACATTTGAAAATAAATTTCAATAGATCAGTTGACATAATATACCAGGGGTGGGGAACCTGCAGCTTTTTGGCTACTCTGGTGCGGCTTTTTGGCCAATTCTGTAATTCTGTAAATTTATGTAAATCCGTAAATTCCTGACATATTCTGACCGTAATGTCCTGTTTCCGGCCAAAGATTCCGTAGTAAATGTTTACTGCGGTATTATGTCGAATCAGAAAAATGAATACGACCCTTAGAGAAGAAAAGGTTCCCCACCGCTGCAATAGACATTTGATTCGAGGAGAAAAAATATATATTTTGATTCGATTCCTTTCTAGCCATTTCTGTTATTAAGTTTTGAAGGGAGCGAATTAAGCGGTCAGAATTTAAATCAATTTTTGGTCAGAATAAAAATATTATACGGTCAGAATATTTTATAACAATTTTGGTTAGCTTAGGTCAGGTTAGGTTTTTTTTATTTTATTTAAATTATGACTATTTATTCTGACCGATATATTATGACCTTATAACATAAATTCTGACCAATGTAATAAAAACTCTAACCGGAAAAATACGAGCTATAACTAAATAATAAAAGTAAATTAAAAAAAGAGTTGATAGCTTAATATAACTTTTAAGGTGTTCACTGTCAATACTTGGTGGAATGGCATTATAATAAAAATAATAAAATAAGTTTTTTTTACAAAGGTTGTAGTTTTTGTAAAATCCTTGGCGCGTTGGTCAATGTTGTTGACCTCCGTGACAGATCAGTAATAACAGAATTTTTAAAAATCGATTTCTGTTCGGAGGCATGCTTGTTTGTGATGTCTAAAAAGTCTCTCCTGGTTAGTTAACCACTAGCTCTGTCCTATCCCAATCCTATCATTACTCTATTAGAAAAAGAAATATTGAAAAACCAAGTAACAAGCAGTTTTCGTATAAAAAACTTCTGTTGAGATACTTCCATTAAGAGGCTATATTCTTCAAATTGGGTATGGATATTGATTGATTAAAAAGAAAATGTTTTTGAAACAAAATATGGAATTTTAACATTTGCAGCTCGGAAACTAGAAAAATACACAAAATCCGATGGGGGTCCTTTACTGACCCCAATGGTTTCCTTATTATTGGCCTTATTCTTATTTAATTGAGAATAAACTATTTTTTAAATTATTAACTTATTAAAAATACTGAGTTTCACTCTTTCCGATCTTTACAGCGGAAAGTTAGTAGAAAAATATAATTTTGTATTTGATAATATGTGTATATTATATATATTGTAAATTAAGTTGATTAATATCAATTAATACTTTTTATTTTAATGATAGATCTTCTTGAAATTTAAATAAAAAACTTAGGTTTAGTTTTTTTTTGGACGCGCTGTATCTTTGAGCATAGATTCTAGAAGAAACCTACTAGGGGTGCAGCCGCAATGGGTGTTTATTTTGTTTTTATCTCTGCGGGGATTACATAATTTATGCGCTAGAATTCTCGTTTCGTTGAATGTAGTGTTATTTGAAAATAATGCACTTAAAATGAAATATCAACTAATTTCTTATTTTCAATTTATTTCACGTAAAATCACCCAAAGATGTAAATATGCGAACACATATTAAATTAATTAATCAATCTACATTCTGCCAGTTTTAGTATAAATAAACCCAATCGTTCAAACAATTGAGGAGTTCAGTATGAAACACGGCCAAGTCAAGTTTTGGCCGATGTAATTTTTTAATAAATTTCGGTGGGAAACTTGAAATAATGATTTGAATATTAAAAGTTGACAAGTTAAAGGCATCTTGTTATCATACATGCCTAATCATTGTGAGCCAATCAGATGAATGGGTTGAATATGGGTTTTTCGTAGTTATTAAAGTTAATTCACTATTACGTTATGAAGGCGGCCGTAAAACAACGGAAGCATACACATAACGGGTGGTGGTGGGATAATCAACAACCAAATTAAAATTTCGTTTATAAGTAGTCAAACAAAATTTCGATTCTCTTGAAAAATAAAGTTAAACCGAATAGGCTGTGTTTGATACTGGGCGTCTAACATATTTTTTTTACAGAGCCCCATTATATTAATAATATAAAAAAACGTTAAATTTGACGTAGTAAAGAAGTATAGAGTAGTAGAGATAGAATGATACGGTCAGGACAGGACTAGAAATTAACTAATAACTCTCACTACGCCCAGTTATTGAAGGATCGGAAATGTGGCAGGAATTTTTCAGAAATTACAAACACCCATGCTTTCAAACAGAAATCGATAAACCAATCGAAAAAATGCTGTTCTTACTGGGACTCGAATCCGTGGGATCAGTCACGGAAGTCCACATCGTTAGCTACTGGTCCATAGGAACCAGCGCAATCACTTCTATATGTTCACAAAAGTACAACTAGAAAACACTAATAGAGTTCTCTCGGTATGAAGAAATATAAACAATCACTCAGCTCCATATTAATACAACTTGAAATATCGTTTAATGGTTCTGTCAACGTTGAAATAAACTTTAATTTATTTGAGATAAATGACTAAATGATTGACTAAAAAGATTAGATAAATTTGAGTTTAGATGGCTCAAAACTACTAATTTATAGTTGTAGCACTATGAAACTAAGTCATCCATTATGCCAGGGTTTTCCAAACTATGTTCCGCGGAACACCAGTGTTCCGCGGGACCTAAATAGGTGTTCCGCGAAAATTTGGAATGGCAATATACGCTGCAACAAATGTAAGCTTCTTCTACTTCGTATCAAAAATCGAATGATGGTAAATCTCCAGTGATGTTAAAAACGTCAAATATCTAGGTACAAGCGGAGATTTTTAATCACTATGAACTTTGTTTACTCATATTTTTATGTAATATGTTTAAAAGATAATTAATCAATACATGATAAGTGGTTTAATAACTAATATTTTTACTGTTAAGAATTACCCGACCTAAAAAAAAAGCTGTGTTCCGGTAACATTTACAGATTTGACAAGTGTTCCGTTGAATTTTCCGGACTTGCAAAGTGTTCCATCCCAGAATAAGTTTGGGAAACCCTGCATTATGCTCTTCATTGAGAGAGGACATGGTTATAAAAACATCATGTCAAATAAATACTAAAAAAGATCACCGAAAACAATCTTACTTGTGGCTTTCAAATAGTTTCATTGCGACGGTCATATAAATAAATATCTTCAAATGTTTTTCACACTCGCTTGATTCCCATTGCACCTTGCTTTATTTCAATTCTTTGCCAAGTCAAGATTGCTCTGGGGAGCGAAAGAAGAAAATGAATAATTTTCTCTTTTCGTTTGACATTTTCTCGGTTCGACGGCACCACCCTCTCCCGCCCCATCTCCCCACTGCCGGAAAATAAAATATGGACACCGGAAATCTCCGCAAATATTTATAAAACGAACGGTTAGTTCTTAGCTTAGGGATGAAATCCGAAACCACCCTCACCCCGCACACTCTTGGCTTATTTGCATACACTCTACTTATAATCAGTAGCGTATTTGAATAGGGGCTATCAGCAGGTTTAGTTGATTAAAATAATGAGATGATTAAATTAATTATAAGATGTTTATTAAATAAATTTTACAATTTCGCAAATCCTGTATTCACTTAATTTCTTTATGTTAATATGATATTGTTAAACGATTTTTGGATTGGAAACCAAAGATACTGATATTTTTGATGTTACCATTTCTTTTCACCATCTATTCCGCATTCCGGTTTTTGCTAAATTGTGTGGGCCGCACTTAATTAATAGTGTTACGTAAATATACCACATAATATAGTGACATAACATAAAAATACAAATGTACGCAAAAGACATCATCATTCGTTTACGTATTTTTTTGCAAACAATACCAGATGTTTAAAAAAATATCTAGTGACTTAACTATTGTTTTGGGCCCGACATAAAATCTGAATGGGTCACAGGTTGAGGATCGTTGATTTATATGATCAGAAAACCAGGCAGTATGTGTGGTTCGTGTTTAGTAAAGTAGCACAGTTATCAAATATAACTTAACATTAAAAATAAACAAAGTTACCTCCGGAACCATCGATAATAATAAAATACAGCTGATGGAAACATCCATATTTTCAACAAAGAAACATTGAATTTTGTTTTGTTTTTAAATATATAATACAACGGTAGTGTTCGCTAATTCGAATTTATGACAACGACGGTTAAAAAAACGTAAACAAATATACGTGAAATTAAAGTTGATGCTTCATTGTGCAGAATAAACTATTTGCTATTAGATATATTTTCACTTATAACAAAATTTTATTCATCGTAAAGCAATAATATTTTTTTTAAATAGAGACATCTTCATTATTTTTAGTAATAGGCGGAATAATTACTCGATTCACCGCACCCTCATAATAAAGTTCATTTAGATATAAAGTAAACATTTTCTAGTCTATAAAAAGCGGTCATATTTCTCGTAGATAGGTAAGGGGGCACTTCGCAGAAGTAAAGCTAATTACCCTTAAGACATATTTTTAATTTCATGGATCGTATAATTTCTTTTTCTTGAACTTATGTTTGGTAGGGTTGGTTGCATAGCTAGAAATTATTTGGCCAAGATAGAAAAATTGCAAGAATTCTTTCATTCTAGTTTTATAAATATGAACACAATCACAGTTTTAAAAAATACTTAACTGCCAAATGTTTAACTTCTTTTTTGTGCATATTTTTACGGAAGATCTTTATCTTTTAATTTACTTATAAATTCTAGAAAAAAGATAGTATAATAACAATAAACTAAAGTTTCTCCTGAAATATATATATATATATACAGTAGAACCTTGATTATCCTGGCTAGTATCTGGAACATTGAATTTGTAAGAAATCACAAACATCCATGCATTCAAACGGAATCGATTGAAAAATTACTGTTTGGACCATTGGCGGATCCAAGGGGGGGGCCATGGGGGCCATGGCCCCCTCCTTGGGAGAATTTATTTTCCATTTTTATAATTTATTAAAACTTTATTTTGAAATGGGCTCTTTCATTGTTTAGTTTACTATGTTTTATAGAATACATACTTACTTAATTATGTATTGACTATTTTTATATACACCCAATCTTTTTTTACACGATACATTGGAGGAAGGTGACGCGTAAAAAAACCTCACTTTCGTATGATTTGATAAATCGGTTCCAAAAATCAAAATATCGCGTAAAAAAGTATCAAAAATGTATGAAAAAAAAAATTGTTCCTCAAATTACCGCAAAAAATATTTTTTTACGGTGCCGTCCAAAAAAAACGCGTAATTTCAAAATCGCGCAAAAAAAAAATCGCATAAAAAAAGGCTTTCATCTATTTTTTAATGTATTATTTATGTATCATGCTTATTTTCAAATTGAATGGCCCCCTCCTGGGACAATTTCTGGATCCGCCACTGGTTTGGACTGGGATTCGAACCTGTGAGACTCAGCATTAGGAACTAACGACGTTGACCAATGCGTCATTGACCCAGCGATATAGAATTACAATCCGGGTAATACTAATTCTAGTGTATAGTAGGAAACTATATTTATGAAGTTTTTAGAAAGTTTTTTTACGTATACAGACATTATTTTATTTAGAAAAAAATATCTCACAGTTATTTTGATGAAAAGATGACAGATTGTAGAAAACAAGTTAAAATACGAATAGACTTATTATTATACGCTGTTTGAGCTATCTACATTTTTAAAATTAAATGTGCGACCAGAAATAATGATAAGATCAGTGAAAATTCTATGTCATTGTACAGCGAATAGTCTCACACTTTTAATTGTTTCGAAATCTTTTGGTGACGATTGTGAAAGAATCTTTGAGAATGAATATACAGTTGACATAATCCATATTTGGATACATAAATGTGTTTTTTATCGGACTTTTAATCAGAACTGTAGAGTCGGTAAAAAAATGACGACTCCGACTCAGGATTTAAATAAAAAACTTGTAATTTAAATATTTCCGTTTCTTTAATATATCTGTGTACCATCAGATCATTCTTGTTACTAGACTAATTCTAGTAGATTTCACCAATAAATATGACGAATAGACTAGTAATTTTTCAATATGTTTAAATCATTTTTATCGGGTTTATCCGACATAGACTCCAACCCCCTACATTTAACTAACATACAATCTCGTCTTTACTTGATATTGTGAATTGCGTTTTTTTTTATTTTAGATATATAACACTATTGAAGTGGTATTTACTTAGCTCACTTCACTTTACAATACTTAAGGGGATATATAATATTATAACGCATCTATTGTTTTTCTCTAAAATACGACTTGGTTCACTTCACCTCTCATGGCTTCATATACTGACTAGATAAATAGAAGCCATAAAGAATTATTATTTTACAAATTGGTTACAAAAAAATCATTCTTTACTTCCCAATATTTTCAAAAGCAATTTCGCTTTGTATGTAAAACTGTTCCTGTCATTTATTATCGGATTGTGAAATTAGTACATAAAATGTTGTTATATTTTTATGGTTATAAATAAGAGAAAAATCGTTTTTTTTAATCCATGTCTGCTCGCAAATGTGGAGCATATGGCCTCCTTATAAAGGTATCTCTACAGAAGTTTTTCTACGAGAACTGTTTGTTACTCAGTCACTCAACCTTAATTTTTTCAAAGTGAGTAGTAGGGAAAGAATGATAATGCTAGAACAGAATTAGTGGTTGACTAATCGCTATTGCTAAACCTAGTTATTAAAAGATCAGAAGGATGGGAAGAGAGGAAATAATGTAAATTGACATCACAAACACCCAGTCTTCGATCACAACTTTGAATTGAATAATTCTCAAATTCACTGTGATCTGACCGGAAATCGAACCCAGACATGTGTGATCGGTAGAGCAAGCTCTAACCAACTGGGCCACAGCAGTCGACTTATTAAATCATAACGTCTTTTAATAATGTGTAGCATTACGAAACAAGCTAACTATTGTATAAAATATTTTTTTGTAATGTATAATTTAAATACTTAACAAAATAATTCGTAGAACAAACTGGCTTAATTTATAACGGATCAAATACTTAGTATGGACATATTATAGTAAGGAAAGATTAAGAAAAAATGCGTAAAAAATAATATGGACAGGAAATGACTTATGTATATTATTCATAGCTTCTTTTCTCAAAAGATCAATCCGAGTTATTCCCTTGCTCATAAAGATCATTAATCAATATATTAAATGCATTGGTGATGATGAATTTTGACTGATGAGTAAAGAGCAACCTTCGCTTCTTGAATGGAAACCAATCCTTTAGGCATGATCTTCAGAGAATTGTTACCAACTGAATTTGTGTGTTTTTTTTATTATTTTTATTTCAAACAAAATATTCTTTAACCTTCCAAATACAAATCACAAAGAAGCGGTTTCTGAGAATTTTAGAGCTGACTTTATATAAAAAAATCATATTAGAAAATAATACAAACTTATTTTGTGGTCAGTTTGTTACTGCGTTGAAAGTATTTTTAATTTGGACAGACTGCGGAAGTTTCATGGAAATTTAAGTAATAATATTGAATTAATACTGTAATTGCTTAACATTGACAACTCGTTAAAGAATTTTGTTGTTTTTGACAATTGATCTTTAACGCTTCCCATACGGTGCTAAAAATACCTCCGATAAGTTGCTGGCCCTTAGAGAATCAAGTGAAAAACATGTTTTTTAAAAAATATACGTCCTGGGTTTTTACCGTCTATCAAAGGGCGAAAAAGTGTTAAACCATGTTTTTTCCACTTGTTTTTTAATTAATATTATTACTATGATTTTTTAGCACCGTATGGGAAGTGTTAAAACAAAAAAAAAAATGAAAAAGAATTGTCGTCCTATATAGTCGGGGACCCGACTCGGGTCCTATATATAGTACAGCGGTTAGCGTTGTTGGCTTCCGTGCCGGATCTCACGGGTTCGCGTATCAGTATGAACAGAATTTATCGATCGATTTATCGATTTATATTCGAAGGCATGGGTGTTTGTGATGTCTGAAAACTCCCTCTCACCCTTCCGATCCTTCAATAATTTTATTTGATGTTTTGGTGGATTGCATTTTTTTTATTTTACGGATATAACACTATTGCAATGTGTATTAACTGAGGTTACTTGATTTTTACGATACTTTAATCCTTCAGAGACGAGAGCTTTTTTTCGATATTTTTTTTTTAACCCATATTGAAATCACGGATAACTTCCTAACAAAAAGTCATTGTATAGAAACCCCGCATGACGATCTTTTTATTACCGTGTAATATTGTATACGAACAGTAGTAAGGACGAACCTGACCGTATGGGCACGCAGACATTCGGGGTTGAAATATAGGTAAACGTGAAATTTTTAAAAATATTTACAATTTGACCTCTTTAGATCAACATAATTTCAATACAAATATATTAGGAAAAGAACTGTAAATAATTTGATATTTTGTTAAAAAAAATAGCTAACAATTTCAAAAAGTCTATTTAAAAAAACGGAAATTAAAAAAATCACATGTGCTTTTGGTGGCCGTTTCTGTAGCCGCGGTTGATGACTTACTCGAGTCTGTACCCTTATTAACCAAGTATGAGGGAAAGCAACGATATTCAGGTAGAAAAAGGATGAATAGTGGGATCAATAGACAACGGTGTTTACTGTGACCATATGGTCACGCTCGTCCTTGGAGGGTTAAGACGTGTAGAATATTACAACGCATCTAATTTTTGTTTCTAAAATACCACTTGGGTCAATTCACCTCTAATGGACCCAAATATATTAAAATTTAAAACTTCCAGTTGTTTATAAACTGACGCAGGGTCATAGTCAAGCTTTTTACCAAAAATCTTTTCTTGTATTTCAATTATTCATTAGTTTAACAATACCAACAATAATATCTGGCAGTCTAAAAAGAAAATACACGACATAGATAATATGGAGGTAGGTATCTATGGTTCAGAGGCGGCTGACGATGGCGATGACGCAGCATCACAAATGCCGCAGAGCGTGGAAGCCTTCAAAGAGTTTGACCAGTGGGGCCGAGAGTGAACATTTCATGTATATAATTAAATATGTAAACTATATTACAAATCACTAATGCATTTCTAAAATAAAGCAATATAAATCATTTATTTTTAACATTGCATAATTTCAACGAATTAAACACTCATTCAAAACAAAATAAAAATATAAGGGTGTAATAAACAATTCGTAATGAAAAACTTTTACAAATAACGAAACAATATACAAATCAGTGGCACTAAATTTACTATAATTAAAAAGTTTATTAATTATTAAAATAATTAGATATTTAAAAACTAGATATATACCGTTATAATATACAGTGTATGTGGCTTTACGCCAGTGATGCACAAACCGCGGCCCTTTTTGAATTTTGTCTTAAATCTCTTTTTCACGTAAAACATTTATTTAATAAATGTATGGAAGCTTTTTCTTCAATGATGGAGAATTAATCGGTTCATAGAAACAGGCTTACAAATATTATGTCAAATTAAAAAAAAACTAGTTAACTTATGAATTGCATATAAATGAATCATAAATATTTCACAATGAAACGCTTTTAATAAGCAAGTACTCATAATCCTTTTTTGCATGGCCTATTTATTTTAGAAATAACACGGTCAAAATAATACAATGGAACCTATTACTCATTTATCTAAATTCACTAAATCTTTTTTACACGATTTTAAGGCTGTTTTACATGGAACGTACACATGTTCTGTATAAAAAAGGATTGAGCGTACTTTGAATATTTTTTTTCTTTGCGGCCCAAACCCACGATAATTTGCTTTACGCGGCCCGCTAGAAGATAAAGGTTGCGCATCACTGCTTTACGCTAACGAATCATGATATATATGAACAATGCTAGATCTTAGAATCACACAGGACTATCTACAAAAATATAGTTTGAAGTTCACTATAGTATAACAGGTGATTTACTTTTGTGCTTCTTACGATAAAATTTTATTTTTAGATATACCCAACCGTATTTTGTAAACCAGTGGTTTCCAAACTTTATGTTACTACGCCTCCCTTTGAAGAAAAAAATATCTTCGCGCATCCCCATCTTTTATTTCAGGGCTTCCCAAACTATGTTTAAAGCCAGAGTAGGTGTTCCGAAAAAAAATGGAATGGTTTTATACGCTGCAACACAGTTTAAAAAAAATCTTAAGAATTCAGCTAAGTGTTCCGTTATATTTTCCGGACTTGCGAAGTGTTCCATTCCTGAAAATGTTTGGGAAACCCTGTTTTATTTCGTATAGTAGTAAAGACACGTTTTAAAGAGTAAATTAATATTTTGGACTGTTCGCGCCTCTTTTTGCAATAGTCCACGCCTCTCAGATTGGAAATCGCTGTTGTAAGCTATTATATGTACGAGGCACATCTTTTTAAACATAAAAAATATGATTATATCTTTGCCAAATCCGAGCTTAACTCAAAATACGCATTTTTGTAGTTAGACTCCTGTGATCCTAAGCCCTCGAATGTTTATTGAGCGTAGGTGACGTGGTTTCCACGTCGACAGTTGACGCGAAGAGTTCCGAGGCCAGGAAACTTAGCAAGCCGTGCCCTGCTCCCAGTTATATCAAAAGCACACACAAAAACTACTGCCAAATTCGTCAAATTATTAATACATGGACATACCTTAAAATAATAATGAAGTAAAATATTTTATAAGTAGAACAGACCTCCGCCTCTGGGCTTAAGTTGTCAGATCTGAATGGAAGCCAAGCTCACACGGTGGCATTAGTCTTCCATTGCCAACTATGCTTTTTTATTTTATTTGTGGGCATTCAAATAGTATTTTTCAATACCATATCCAAGCTAGTAGACAGTAGTATTTTTTTTGACCTCCGCTTTTCAAATAGCGCTTCCTTTTGAGTGTCAAATATTGAAATTATAAAATAAGCTGTGTCAAAACTGTACAATTTTTAACATTGGTTATTAATTGAATAGCAATGCATTAGGTATGAGATTTAATCTTGTTTTTAATAAAGAAGTACATATAAGTAGTCGAAGTTGTTTTACTATTTCAGTTACTTAACTTTTCTCTCTCTGTACTTTTGGTAAGTTAATCGACCTGTCTTCACCCATTTTACGTCGGTGAATGAAATGGAATGACAACGTTACAAATTGATGCATGTAAGAGTTTGCCAGCAATGGCTGTAAGCCAGCGGTGGGCTGCCAATATATTAAGAAGGAGCTCGGTAAATCTTATCCATTTATTTGTATCCATTTTCGCTCCCAATGTGGAGCATATGACATCCTAATGAAAGTATCTCAAAAAAAAATTTTTTTTCTACGAGAACTGTTTGATACTTAGTAGCTCAACCTCTCTTTTTCAAAAGTAGTAGGGAAAGAATGATAAGACTAAGACATGACTAGTGATTATCTCGAACCCTTGAGGTCCGGCGCGGAAGCCCACAACACTGAATGAAAAAATGAAGGGGCTACTAAGTCTTTTTTCATAATAAAATTTAACCATCTACAGAAATTGCAGTTAGGTACTGCTAAGACGAATGATTTTCTTATCTTAACAAGGGGCTCGCCGGTCACGCTGAAATTTAACTAGGGGCTCGCGCGAGCCCCTTCTAGTCCACCCCTGCTTTAAGCTCAATGATACATTTATTTGTTATATAAACACGCAATATTCATTTACTAAGTGTCAGTTCAAGTTCATCCGTGCACTTAAACGCCTGAAGATGCCGAAACCCGGGTCGTTAGTGACAAAAAAAATGTGTGAATGTTCATAATTTGAACGATTCAAACTTAAATTAAATCATGTTAGAGTTCGTTGAAGTAATTCAAGCCATCGACTGCAAAATAACGTAGGATGAACACCGATGAGCGTTTACTACTCGGCTAGGTGACCGTCTAACAATGTGATTATTACACATTATAAACATTATAATTCAACTAAATAAAATATAATGTACCTTATGTATCAACCACGACGATATTATGCTCGGTGAGAAATTGAGTTTTAAAAATGGAAAACTCCTTAAGACTACCATTTTGTTTCGACAAGTATTTTATGCAATCGATCTACTATTATAACTTGGCCGCTGGCAGAAATTGGAACTAATGTAGTCAACCTAAAGCTAGAAGATCACGTAAGCTCATGAGTGGTAACATTTGTTTTTGTTTTGGATATGAGGACAATTTTGAGGCGTTCGATAAATTTTCAACATCATATGGGGAACAATATATTACTGATTTCTTTTTTGGTTTAACGAGAAGCAGATTAAACTTCACAGTAAAGCTCTCTTTTAGTCGGTTTTTTACTATTTATTCAAATTACTTCTTTGTTTAATTATAATAATAAAAATGTAATCAATAAAACAAATAAATCAGCGTATTATTTGTTACTTATACATGTTTTGTACGGCGAGAAACGAAATAAACAATAACTATCTGCCTTGTAAGCGACGTCCCAGCTCGACGTTGTATGTAAATACTGCCTTTGATAATATGAAATGTAATCGTTTACGCTTCAGTTGAAAAGAAGCCGTCCGGTAGCTAAGAAAATAATGCTTATTGAATAAAACGAATGATAAATAGTAGTGTATTATAGTCGGTCGACCATTTGTGTGAGAGTCCGGGTTCGCTCAGAACATTCGTCGCCGGGTCAACGCTTGGTGCGCTGTCGGATAAACGTTGGTATGAGAGCGCTATCCAAAAAGAAACGGATTAAGTTGAAACCAGTTGCCTTGTGATGCATTGCTGTTATAATAAAACATACAGTACATACATACATTATAAGCTGAGTACAATAAAAACAGAACTAATGCAGCGGTGGGCTGCCAATACATTAACAAGAGGCTCACTTAATCTCAAAGCAATTCTCGGTTTTCTGGGGAAGAAGTGAGCTTTTTATCACCCCGATGGAATTATATGCAATACTTAAATAAACAGTCAATTGTTAAAAAACTTATAATATGTAACAATATGTAATTTACCGTAAACTTATCAATGTAAATGGCCAAAAATGTACTACTGTGTATACTGAAACTGTCCTAAATAAATATATAAGTAAGAACTTGCAGTTATGTACTCATTTTTTTTTTTTTTTTTTTAAATTCCATATCCGCTCCCTATACAAAGCATATGGTCACCACGAAGTTCCTCCATGACTCTCTATCTCCAGCCAGTCTCCTTGCTTCCTCCCAGGTCACCCCAGCGTCCCGCAACTACGCTGAGTTCATCCTGAGAATGGTCAACAGTGGCCTTCCACGACGCCGGTATCCATCCGGTTGGAAGAAGAAACAGGCAGGGTTCAGGCTCTCTTGAGGCATCCTTAACACGTGTCCAGGACCACCGCCGCTTCTTTATTTTGGACGTAATAAGAGGCTGGTTAGTCCGCTCTCTAATCTCGTACTCATTTGATGTGAGAATATTGTTTTCTCTCAAATTAACAAGGGGCTCGCCAGCCTTAGTAAAGTTTAACAAGGGACTCGCGTGAGCCCCTCCGAGCCCCCTCCAGCCCACCCCTGAACTAATGGCAAAACAAATATTTTGACCAAAGTAAATAAACAAAGTTAATCGTGGTAGGTATTTTAAATATTATATTTTGTAACCATGTCCCTTACGAACGTGAATTACATGGACTTCCGAATTGAGCTTATTTCAACACAAGTAGTTGTATTAGAAGTGAGTGTTATTCATTTGCTCAACTTCTATTATTTCGGATAAAGTAATGTCAAGAAGAACATTTACTTCCACCCTTTCAATCATAAAATAACAGAATGTAGTTAGAACAATTAGTTAATCACCAGTCCTTTTCTTCTATTGTCATGATCGTAGACATACTATAAAATAGTTCAAGTTCATCCGTGCACTTGAACGCCTGAAGATGCCGAAAGGCGAAACCCGGGTCGTTAGTGACAAAATCTGTGAGAATGTACATAAGTTGAACGATTCAAATTTAATACTATACAACATTTTTTACCAATTACACGTATATTTTATATGACCAGGATAGGATTCGCTCGAATGCCATTTTTTACGTATTAAAGTAGAATTTGTCGAAGCTTTCTCAGTTGACTTCCTTGCCAATTATGAATAAACACAAAATTCTCCTGTTTTTATATGTTCAATTATATTATATGTATTCTGTTTTTTATACATTTATAATTTGCAATGTTATGCAATGTTCATGTAAAATAAAATAAATAATTGAATGACCAGTGTTTTACTGCTCAGTTTGAGTGATCAACAGAGTGATTTTTTTAATAATATAATACCTTTCCATCTAGAATGGATAGTGAACACCTTAAATAGACATACTAAAATATTATTATTCAAATAAATGTGATGGTAAGAACGAGAGAAAACTGTTTGGCATCCCTACCCGTAATGCCACACGTAAATAACACTATCACAGTTGTACCTGTCGTTTTGGAGCAGGTATTTCAATAGAACTGGCGAGGAGCGATATGCTAGTCCAAATATAAATTATGGTCGTTTCTAGTCAACACTTTCGGCACGCTACATACATACATACAAAGTACCATTTATAAGTATACCAAAGTGTCCTGGTAATATTGTAAGATATTTTTATATACTCAAGATGTTGCAAATTTCCTTGTTGATGAATGTAAATAATATTATAACAAAAATATCAGGAAAACATATCGTATAAAACGAATTGTGGTATTTTTGAATTTGTTATAGTTATTATTGTTACTAACAATAAAAAAAGGACCAAATTATTTCTCTATCGTTTTCAAAACTTATAACAGTTTATAAGGTAAGAATCTGACGTTTGTAAGAGTCGTAACCTAACCTAACTTTATCTTCTATCCACCAGGAATAGCACACTACAATTTCTTCGTACTCAGCGACTATCTTCAATCAAGTGTTTGAACCCGGAATGAGAGTTGGTAAAATTAACTAAATATTCATTTAATGTATTTAAACGTTAAATGAAATCGTACGTTTTAAATTTTTAATAATGACATTGGCAAGATTGGCTGATCTCAAAAAAATCTATAAAATTAAATTAAAGAATAAAGTGATCTCGAAATTGATTTCGAGAAATAGTCACCATTCAAATCTGTAGTCACTCCCATGAGCTAATCCTTTTCGCCAGAAATGGTTTTAAACTCAATGATACATTTATTTCTTATATAAACACGAAACATTCATTTACTAAGCGTCAGTTCAAGTTCATCCGTGCACTTAAACGCCTGAAGATGCCGAAAAGCGAAACCCGGGTCGTTAGTGACAAAATTTGTGTGAATTTACATAATTTGAATGATTCAAATTTAATATTGAAATTCCACCAAGCACCTTCAGTCGAAATCTTAAATTAAATTAAATTAAAGATTGAAAAAAGTGTTTTTATGATCATTGCGTTGTCAGTATTGAAATTACGTATTAAATTACATTATTTTCAGTCATATGAACTAATTTTTATTAAAAAAAAACAAATGTGACGGTATTGTATATCAAACTATAGCGTATATAAGAAATATTTCTATGAAACAATAATTTATCAGTGAAAAGAATAGCATATTGATTATTAACAAACTAATTGTTTGTCTGTTTTTCCTCGTGCGACAGAAGACAGGTGACATAATGTAGCATACGTCTTTTTCTTATCCATGTCCGCTCCTATATGACCTCCTAATGAAGGTATCTCAACAGAATTTTGTTCTACGAACACTGTTTGTTAGTCGCTCAACCTCCCGTATTCAAAGAGAGTAGTAGGGATAGAAAGATAAGGCTAGGACAAAACTAGTGGTTATCTAATCACTCGATATACCCAATTATTGAAGGATATGAAAAGGTGGGAAGCATACTAAAGCAGCATTTAGCCTTTTAGCTGCCGTAGATAATTAATAATAATTACCTAGCACGCCGGCTATAATTTGGAACTATTAATTTAATTAGTTATTGACAAGATAACTTGTCTCTGGCGTATTGAACACGAAAAATTTTACGAGATATCTAGTCTGTGGCAGTCGTCGAGTTAATAAGCAATCAATCGATTAAAAAAGTAAAATAAATTATTTAACCACTCCGCAAATTTTGGCTGAAAATGATTGCTTCCACTTTTGAATCACAGGTGGCGTTAAAAACTCTTTCTTCTCAAAATTCATATGACCAATCGTACCACGATCAAGTCCGTGGTTTATAAAAATGTTTCTCTTTGAAAAGTTAATCGTCTTGGCTGGACCTCCATTTTCTTTCGAGTCGGCGAGGTCACATTGCGGTATCTGTGTGTGTGTCTGTATTATTATGTATGTAGTAAGTATGCAGTGTTTCGTGTTTTCTGTTTTAGAGGATATGACTGGCAACAGTGGAACTTGTTCGTGAGAAAAAATCGTGAATCCGCTTTGTGAAATAAGCCACGAACAACGAAAGGTAAGCTGGGTACATGAAAAAAATAATCGTATTCGAAACGTTCTGAATCTTTAAATAATGCAGTTCTTATTTGGAATATAATATTATATATAGGAAGACCAGAAAGAAGTCGCGCATTTTATACATAATCTAGAAGTTTATTTCGCCCGCTGTGGTCTATTTCAGTGCTCCGCAACCTTTTCTCTCCTACGGCACACCAAAATTTTCTCCAGATTTCCGCAGCCCACTTCAAATATGCATATATGTATAAATATACATATATACATAAGAGTATATTATTGACAGTGAACACCTTAAAAGTGATAAGAGTATATACAAAAATAGCATTATAAATCGATCTAAATTGTGTAATATATTGCCACCTCAATACTACAACTAGGCAACTCTGATTTAGTCATTTTTTTAATAAATTATTTAATAGGGTAAAAATATCGAAGGTATTTCAGTTCTACAGTTTTTTATATATGTTATACGTTGACAGCTATTTCGGCTTTCGCCATCGTCAGAACTAGTGAACTGACGATGGCGAAAGCCGAAATAGCTATCAACGTATAACATATATAAACTGTAGAACTGAAATACTTAGATATTTTTACCCTATTAGAATGGAGTTCTACCAAGTAAATGCCAAATCAATAAATAAATTATTTAATCTTTTCTTCACTAAAGTAATGCGCTACAGCACACTTAGCATCGCACCACGACACACTAGTGTGTCACGGCTTAGCGGTTGCGGGGCACTGGTCTAGTTAGTTAGAGCTTGCTCTACTGATCAGGTGGGTCTGGGTTCGATTCCCGATTAAGGGTAAATGTCAAAATTGGTTTTTTTTCAATTTTAATTTGAGATCTAAGGCATGGGTGTTTGTGAAGTTAATTCTCCTCGAGTTAATCTCATGTAATTTACAAACATTCTCATTGAGTAGGTATATCTCGTATGATCTTTCAACTTCAAAATATTTGACGCATTGGCGTAAGCTGCAATGTCAAATATATATATATATATATATATATATATATATTTTAAAAAATATTAAAAATATTTCTTAAAAATGTTTTTATAAAATATAATCTCTATTGTTATTTACAACTTTTTTCACATCTTTTTTTGCAGTTTTTCAATTCCGTTTTTTAAAAAACTTTCCGGTTCGGATTAAAAATACTCACTTAAGTGGTTTTGGAGATCTGTTACGTTAATCTCGATCTGTTAATCAGACGGAGCAAGGTCTAGGATAGGAGTGGGGAACCTTTTCATTTCAAAAGGCCAGATTCATTTATCTGATTCAACATAAGGCCGCAGTAAAGAAAACGTTGACACCCCCTCCCCAGTTTCGACTGTCGAACATATAATGAGTTGATTACGCTTTTTTTCCAAACGCTTGCGCATAATTTTTTGATCAAAGTGAAAATTTTGATCAAGTCAAAAGGCCGCATCAGAGTGGCCAAGAGGCCGCAGGTTCTCTTCCACTGGTCTAGGAAATATGGAGGATGTGGCAGAACCTCCCAGTTTAACTCATATTTTTTTTTCTTGTGTCATTCTTGCTTTATGCATTATCATGGTGCAGAATTAAAGCCTTTCTTTTAAGCAAACTTGGACGTTTGCCAATACATTTTACACGTAACTTCGTAGTTGACCATGGAGATTTGAGTCTTTCCGATAATTCCACAATAGTTAACAAGGGGCTCGCTTTATTTAAAAGAAATAATCTGTGTTCTGGAGAAGCAGTGAGTATTTTTAATCACTCCGATGGAATTATGTGCAATACTTAAATAAGCAATCGATTGTTAATACACTTATAATATGCAACGATATGCAATTTGCCGTAAATTTATCAATGTAAATGTAATACTGTGTATACTGAAACTGTCCTAGATAATATATGTCAAAAATTGCAGTTATGTACTCATTTTATCTGAGAATATTGTTTTCTCTTAAATTAACAAGGGGCTCGCCGGCCTTAGTAAAATTTAACAAAGGGCTAGCGCGAGACCCCCCGAGCCCCCCTCAGCCCCCCCAGATCGGACTCGACCAGAGATTTTTAACTTATCATCATTTCATTTTGATGGTCGTTATGATTTAGGTGCATTTTTAGATTTCTATTGCCCGATTTGAATCATTGAAATAAAATTGATATATACGTTCTGCTAACACTTCACCATTATTTCATTTATTGCATTAGTTGCCTTGCTGGCATTCAATCCCTGGTCGAAAAAAAGTAACATGCAGTGCCTGATGTGATTTTCGTCAAATTCTGGTTTGAAAATTTTACCCTTAATAATAATAAAGATTTTATACTCCTACATAATATTAAACAATAAGTATACGCAATAGGTATACACCGTGCCTGCAGTTCGTGCTGCACTCGAACGGCAGGTTATAAAATCTGCGATTTTTTCTGCCCCCCCTATTCTATTGTATAATTAAATGCTGTACAAAGAGATGTCTTGGATACCGCAGAGAGAAGTGTTAGACAGTAATTATTTATTATTAAAAAGAAAAATAATCATCGGTCAGCTTTGGTGACAATAGCTTATTCAGACAAAAAATTGACAATATAAACGTTTTAGTGACTGCTGCCATGCTTACAATTTACATGACCATATTATTTTTGTAATAACAAAAATAACTGGATATATAATTGAAGGCAGACATACGTATGAAAAATTAATTTGGTAATTCTTTGCAATAAAGATACTGATAAACATATTATATATCGATTGCGCAAAGGAAAAAGGACGTAACCCACAGTTTTTCAAAACAGCAATTTTTCGATAATCACAATGTATCAAACTTTATACACGTTCTATCAAAAGGATGCAAGCTGCAAATGCCGAATTAGTATCTAAATTTAGGTTTTGAAAAAGATGACCTTGTAAAATATTAAAACTAAGAAAAAAGACGGAAATAAAAGTTTTTTTAAGACAATTTATTTAATTAATATTAGGTTACGTCAATTAAACACCAGTTGAGAAGTCTCCGTGCACTTCAAGATTGTGTATAATTCATAATTTGCATATGTCACAAAATCATTAAAATACGTTTTTTGCGTCTCCTGTAAAATTTGATATGTGTGGGTTACGTCCTTTTTCCTTTCCACAGTCGATATGTAACAATCTAATTTGTGGCTCTGAAAACTTTTGATTTTTAGGCCGCAAAAGACACGATTGAAAATATGTTTTTTAAACCATTATTTCACGAAAAAGTATTAACAACAAAAAAAAAATTGAGCTACTTATGAATTATCAAATAAACATCATTTAAAATGCGTTTGAAAAAAATTACACATTTTGGCTGAAAAATTCGAAAAAAGAGAGCTTGAGAAATTAAATAACAAGCAGTTCTCGTAAAAAACTTTTGATAAAAAACCTCCAATAGTAAACCATATGCTCCACGTTGGGAACGGACATGGATTAGAATAAATTGACAAGAAGTCAGTTCCAGCACCTTTTTTTCAATCATGGGAATGATTGCAAACAATCAATGCGGAATCGTTTTTTACTATTCGAATTCACAACCCTGGTTAAATAAAAAAAACGAAATGATTTTGGTTGGTAATGAACGATAAAACACAAGAAAATAAATAAACGTAAAATCCTTTAAATAAATGAACTGAATTAAAAAAAAAAATCAAAAGTATTTATAATGGCAGACCAACTGGCAAAATACAGATCAGTTCTTTCATCCGAATAGCGCTTCTTTCTGCCAAAATCACATCTTGCAAAATAAAGATGATCGCCAGGAAAAACAGGGCGCAAAGAAAAGGGAGAATGATAGACAGGGAGGGAGAATTGGCGCGAGCGAGACAGCGTAGCTTAACTGTCAGCCGTGGACAGTAGTGACTGCTGGCTGATTGATGACGTGTCAGATGGCACAGGGTGTACCGCGAGCCGCATGTTTACCACCGGCTTGTTTTTTGTTATTTTAGCAAGAAACTTTTGTCTTTGTTTTATAAGAATGACTTTATTTATCTATTGATTGTTTGAATTTAAGTACTTCATGAACGTAGGATTTATTTCGTACGAAACCATTGAATATTAATTTCATAAAGTATTAAACATTTATCAAGCATTTAACAGAATATTAATCACCAAATCGGATATTGTCAAATATATGAACCTGCCAACATGAGTCGTCATAATGCAAAGATATTGTACCCAGTGGCGGATGAAGAACACGGGACAATATATATAAGCTATTTTTGATGCCCCTAAGATTCGGTTGCCCCAAACGTGCATCTCATTTGCTTATAGTATAATTCGCCATTAAGTCTACCTATGTCCAGTTATGCATATTTTATGAACATAAAACAGTTTTTTGCATTTTAAAGGTGTTCACTGTCAATACTTGGTGGAATGGCATTATAATAAAAATAATAAAAGATTTTTAGTACTTTTTCGGTTTCGCTCCTCGCGAGCATTATCAACTGATAAGAAAAATAAATTAAACAGTGCTATTTATACAAGTTAAATTTAAATAAAAAGGTGTCAGCAACTACTAACAATGAAAAAGAATTTACAAATTACATTATAATTACACAATTAAAATGCTTAACATCTATAATATACAATTAAAAAATCATCAATAAGTGGCAAATTATATCAATTATAAACACAATTAAAATTTGGGAAAATTTTTTAAGAAAATTTTTAAACAAAATTTTCTTATCAGTTGATAATGCTCACGAGGAGCGAAACCGGTCCTGATCTAATAAATTTGAAGTGGAAAAAATACTAAAAATCTTTTATTATTTTTATTTTATTAGTTTTTTGCATGCTAAATATTGTTGAAGTGGACATATTTTCGAATGATACTATATTTTCTCACGACATGAAAAAAATAATATTTAAAGTTACCACAAAATATACTTTTAAATACACACTCGTTGCCAACATTGATGGCATGGTAATTTTTGTAACAAAGATACAAATAAAATAAGATTTAGTTCAAACCAAAATTATTATATTATAAGTCGCATATTTGCATATAGCCACCCCAATACTACAACTAAGTAAGTCTGATTTACTCACATTGAGAGAAATAATAGTTATTTTTTTATTGATTAATATTTATGTGTCCCGCAAACAAGCGACGATATAAAAAAAATACGTATTATGCCGTGACCGCATTCTTCCGACAATACGCTAAAAACGACTTTTGTCGTTTCCCGCCTATTAAGTGTTAATATGCATGTAAGCTATCATTATTCACGTGTTCACTGTCAATACATGGCGGAAAGGCATTATATTAAGAAAAACAAAATATTCCTTTTTACTTATATCAACGTTTATTTATCAAGATCAAGACCGGTTTCGCTCATGGCAAGCACAATCAACAAATTGAAATAAAAGGTGTAATAAACAATTGGCATTGAAAAGAATTTCCAAATTACAGTTTTATAAATTATATTATAAATAATTCTGTTTTAAGATATGCAAATATATAACACTTTTAATCATTATATCAAAAATAGATCCTCGCTTATATTATCGTTATAGCATCATATAATTTTTCATCATGAATGAAGTGAGATACAGAAGATTGAAAGTATCCATTAAGTGGTTGGTCTTTGCAATTAAAACAACAAACAACCGTTCAAATTTCGAATTTTAATTTTGGTGGCTATTTTGTATTGCATGAAACAACACGAAAAAAAATACTGAATCCTGGGGGGAAAAATAAGTCTTGTTATAAAAAGGAAAATATGTATTTCCCCTAAGCCGATGGCAACATAAAAAATCATCTCGCGTGAAAATTATTGATTAATATTATTTCATACATGAGTGAGGTTATGTTGTGCGTGTTTGACTGAGGCCACATTATTTTTTGTTCTCGTCTTATTTTCCCGCCAATTTTAGTGCCTATCTTTGTGACAAATGAAGCGTGACGCGATGAAATAAAATGGCGGATTTATTGACGTCACATTATTTTTTCATCTTTGTCTATGGTTCACTGAGAATGATGTCTCAACAAGAATCAGAGTTTTTTTTAAATATATTATATTATAATGCGTATGCTTGAAAGATTTTAAAAATAAACACACATCCAAACGAAAACTTATGATTTGAATATACGGTGAAAATTGTCTGTCGTGAAATTTTTTTTGAGGATTTATCATTTTTTTACCCATATCCGCTCCCAATTTATGAATGTGGGAGCATATGGCCTCCTAATGGAGATATCTCAACAGAAATTTTTCTACGAGAACTGTTTGTTAATCAGTCGCTCCACTTTTCTGTTCCGAAGAGAGTAATAGGGACAGAAGAATAAGGCTATGATAAGACTAGTAGTTAACTAATCACTCTCGCTACGCCCAATTATTGAAGGATCGGAAGGGTGGGAGGAATTTTTTTAAACATCACAAGCACCCATGCCTTCGAACAGAAATCGATCGAAAAAATTCTGTTCGTACTCGGACTCGAAACCGTGAAATCCGGCACGGAAGCCAAAAACGCTAACCGTTGCGTCATAGAACCCGTAAAAAATCTTAATATGACTTTATGCACAATTAATATATTATATATTCATTCAAATGTTGAAATAAAACAAAGATATATGATAGTATTTAAATGGATATGTGCGCAAATTCGCGTTCCAAAGGCATTAAATCATGAAGTAACAAAGTAAAACATTTTGTCGACGAAGTGTCATTTGGCATATTTTTTCCTGTGTAAATCTTGTGGCTTTAAAATAATTTTGATTTCATTAAAATTACAGATTGGTTTAAAAAATGAAAGCCAAATGTTTAAAATATATTTCATAACAAAACTTCGGATCCAGTCAAATATGTTTTAATTGATTTAACACAATTGTCTAAAATTTTATTACAATAAAAAAAACATAGTTTCCAAAATAAATCATTCTTAGTCAGTTCTTTATATGTGCAGTAAGTAAATCGACTAAGTAGATATAATCAGCGATGGGCTGCCAATACGTTAATAATGACCTTGTTTAATCATAGAGCTATTCGCAGCGTTCCGTGAAAAGGGTAGATTTCGTTTCCACTATTACAGTGTTATACGGAAATTATGAAAGCAATTGAATGTTAATTTATATACTTATATAATTTACCGTAAAGTAATTAATATCAATAGTGTTTCTAGATTAATGTAAAAACAAATACTATTATTTTCGCATCATGTTTTAAACGTTTTACTAAAATTATGGTAGAGAAAATATATGCCAGAAAATTGTCAAAAATACCAAATGTATATCAGCATGTTCTTAAATTAAATTGTAATGCATATTTATATATCATATAACACATCGATCTAAGGATATTGTTTTTTCTTAATTTAGTTGGCAAAAGTTAAAATTAACAAAGCTTTTGCGCCGAACCCTCATCCATTAAGCCCCTGAATATAATATGAACAATTGAATTAATATTTTCAAACAATTCAGTAATTAAAAATACCATAAATAATCGCCGGGAAAAAGATGTTGCCATACCAAAGAAATAACTTTTATGATGGCAGCATTTCCTTGTTATTATGTTCATTAGCTGTGCGCTTCGGCCAATATTAATTTTGATGAGGTACATCAAAGATATCAGTACATAAAACTAAAGTGGTTAGGATAAGAAAGGTTAACTGCTTCAAGAATTTTGCTCCCAAATATGTCGCCATCACCATCTGTACGTGTTCTCAAACTAAGAGTCACCCGGCCATCATTGAAATGCTTTATATTCAACCAACTATCTGTAGATGTTCTCAATTTGAAAATAATTCTCTGACATATACGTCAATGATAACTTTTAATTTAATTCATTTATATAACTCATCACCAATGTGACGTTAATTTGAGTAGGACACACACGCAGAGTGGTGAGCTGTCAATTCGCGGTGTACTGCAAGGGGGTACTTTTTTTTATCACTGTGACGCAATAATTATACAATCAAGTAAATTTTACTCGAAATGATTATTTTATTTAACAATAGATACGCAATATTTTTTATCCATGTCCGCTCCCAATGTGGAGCGTATGGTCTTCTAATGGAAGGATCTCAACAGTTTTTTTTCTTCGATAACTGTTTGCTACTCAGTCACTCAACTTCTCATATTCAAAGAGATATTATTCGCAATATCCTGTCGAATAATTAATATAAACAGCTGAAAAATTACTTACCTATGTTAGATTGCAAAAGTGAAAAGTTCTAAAATAGGTATCCACCTTTACGTTACAATTCCATGTTTCAAGCGTAACAACCAACCCGTCGTAGATAAAAATATTATATTTTTTAGAAATACCAGTACTGAAATAACATGCGAATATGTTTTTTTTTAAATTTAACATGAGGCCTTCGACCTAAGTAAAAAATATGAACAAGTACATGTGTTGTGTTGTACACTTATAAAAATTAATATTATGTATTCAAAACAAACGAATGTTTGTTAATAAAATTATCAATATAGTTTTTAAAAGGTTTTCTATATACCCGATTTGAAAACATTTTTTTTTTGTTTAGACAAACTGTTATAAAATGTATCGTCTGTTATTAAATGGTTTTCCAAATCAAATTCAGTATTTCGTTACATAATTTGTGTTTTGTAAAGGAAATATTTGATGAGGAGGTGGTCCAGAATTCCACACGGTTTAAAAACCGGTTGTTTCAGTTGGAAACAAGCGGAAACTCTCTCATCTGCGTCATAATTAAATAACGTTTGAAACTTCGTCATGCAAGCTTCGCCCTGCTTACAAAACACTATTTATCCCTCAAAACGAACTTATACATACTTCGTACACTATATTCCGAGACAGTGCTGTGGTATCGTAGACTATTGTACTGACATTGTCGTTTCATCGAGGATATATCGTCCAGGGCTGGATAAAATGATCGTTTTATTACCATAATTCTTTTATGTATCCCCCCATGTCTACATATATCGCGAACACTACCAAAATTTACGAATAATACTCAAATACAAAGTCTTGGCTGAGCTCAAGCTCTGTTCTGAAAATCTAAAAATGTCAGCTTGAATAAGGGTATCATGGTAAAGTTCTTTGAACAAGTTGAATCCTCGTAGCCGTACTACTCTACTTTCCTTTGTAGGGTCTATGGCGCAGCGATTAGCGTTGAGTCCCAGTATGATTAGCATTTTTTCGATTTCTATTCAAAGGCATGTATGTTTGTGATGTCTAAATATTATCTCCCACCCTTCTGATCCTTTGATTACTGGATGTAGCGGCAGCGATTAGTTTACCACTAGTTCTGTTCTAGCCTTAGCGCTACTACTCTCTTTTGAAAAAGAGAAGTTGAGCGACTGAGTAACAAATATTTTACCCGGAAGCAGTTTAATTTTCCTTTATTATTAATTAATTTTAATATTATAAATTATATCATGAAAAATAATTAAGTGTACGAAATATCTTCAAGTTTATTGTTAGTGACCAATCTAACTTATTTGTTCTTTGGTGCGGTTGAATATTAGCACAATTTATTTGTAAGAGTTAATAAACATTTTATTGATATTCAATTAAATGTCACTTACTCATATTTTGTATTCTAGTCTGTAAATTCCTTTCATGTTTATATTACCTATTAATTGTTACACTCCAATTTTACCAGGCTTATTAAAAATAACACTGTGTTCATGTTTATTTTATCAGTTGAAAACATCATGAGCGAAACCGGTCCTGCTTGTTTTAAAAAACGTGGAATTAATACAGATGAGTGTTTTGGTTTTTTAATTGAACCAAGTTAGTTCATTTCCAAGCGACAAAGCTTCGATTAAACTTACTCAACCTTTACTTTTAACAGGATATATCTATCAATTAATGCTCAAGTTAAATATTTGTTATAATTTATAATCACAATATCGTTTTTAACATATTAAAAAACTTTTTAATTTATGACAAACTATTCCAGACGTGTCAATTTTTTTTTAAAGTGAACATTAACTTATGTCACTTTTCGAGAGTTAGTGACATATTCCAAAACAATGATAATATTAGTTATTTAATTAAAATACTTTCTACAGAATTAAAAAATTGTGGGTGAATTTAGCTAAAGTAAGTTGGTAGATAGCATACATAATTATATGCATTTTTAGTATGACGAGAAAGTATGGCATGAAATAAAAATAATAATAGAATTGAAATTAGAACGTGTCGCACAAAAAACCTCTTTACCACGAAAATTAATTCAAAAGTTCCCATCTCTCTTTTTGTCAGAGTAACGACCCTGAGAAAAGTCTCCGCTCAAACCGGAGACAATAAGCCTTTGAGAAAGTTTATCAAGTTTCAGTTTGTGAACAAACATTATAGACATCACATTTAGAAGAAAAGCGTCCTTTCAAATATTCATGCAAGTATGTAAGCGAGCTGAAGACAGAGCAGTGTTGCCAGTTTGAGAGACGTTTTACCCTGAAAGTAAGACAGCTTTCGATTTGTTAACTAGAGGGCTAAGAGAGTTCGTTTTTTGAACGAGCGACCGTAAATTTTCAGCGTTATATGCCATATCGTATTTGAATCAAGAATTATGTTCCATTTGAACATTGTGAATTTTATAACAAAAGAATGTTTTTATTGCAAATGTTGTTTGATTCGTGATAGTAAATTTTTCTTTATTGATTTATGAAAAGCCATCGAAAGATACTATTATAAGCGTTGATACAATTTGGTAACAAACAAGGTGAGACTTGTTTTTTAAAATAGTTTTGAAGTTTTTATACGCATATTAACCGACTAAATTCACTTTAAATTGTTGACGAAATTCAATTCTAGCAGTGATTGTTTTATTTACTGTTATTCTATGAACATATATGGAATCGGAAATGTGCTCTCGAAGAAGCTGTAATTCACAATAATTGGTTAGTAAATTAATTATTTTCAATTTAAGAAAATAGTGATTGTAAAAATATGTAGGTTTAAAATGTGATTTTTTAATTATTTTTAGTCGGGTGCGTATTTAAGTGACAAGGCTGTAGTTTCATAAATTGATTTTCAATGGATTTCTGTAAAAATACCTGGATATCTGTGATGTTTAAAATCCTTCCCACCTCACCCATACGATTCGAAAAAAAACGGAGTCTTGTCATTGCCATATCCTTGTATACCTACTGTCTTTGAAAAAAAGTAGTAAAGCAAACTGTGTACCGAGCAGTACTCGTAGAAAAACTTCTATTAAGATAAACTCAATTAGAAGCCCGGGAGCGGAGATAGACAGGGGTGGGCTAGAGGGGGCTCGCAGGGGCTCACGAGAGCCTCTTGTTAAATTAAGAAAAACAATATTCTCAGATATTTGCATTATGTAATGAATAAATATGCAATATATTTAAATTAAAAAAAAAATAGTAATGTACATTTGGTATTCCTGACGTACATTTTTTGATATTGATTAATTTACTATATATTGCGTTCTGTTACAAAATATATGTGTGTTTATTTATTAACATTCGATAGCTTTAATAATGATTGCGTATAATTGAATGAGTGATATAAAATTCACACCTTTCCCAGAACATCACGAATAGCCATAAGATTAAGCGAGCCCCTTGCTACCCTATTGGCAGCCCACCGCTGGAGATAGAAAGAAAATGTGTTTGGCCGGTTTCAGAACGTTTTTTTGAAATATTTTCAATAGTAAAATAATCGATTTATTTTTCGATTAGATGTTGCACACGAAAAGAAATCAAACAGAACAGAAAAGTATAACAAATGGTTTTGACGTCGCTGTTTTTATAAAAATATCCATTGATCAACAGTTTTGCATCCAATTATTTATTAGTGAATATACAATTTCAAGCATCGATAATTAAAATTTGTCATTTACAAGTGTCATCAGATACACGGACGCCATTTTAAATTAATACTGCCATCTGTGAACACAAAAATCTACTGAAAGAGATTTTTCATATTATGTGGGGCAAAGTGAATGTATCAACAAAACGTATTATATCTTCAGAGATTTAGTAAATTTTCTGGTGAGTAAATCTGTGAATGTGTCAAAAGATGAGGTCATTATTCACTACGCAACGATAATTAATGTCGGTAAATATCATTTCTATTGTTATGGAGTATGATTCCACGTGATGTTATTCGAGAACGTAACATTGGAAATAATTACACACTTGGAGTAAAACAACAATGTCTCAAAGAGTTAGGAAGGTTATTTTTGTCGAAATTACAAGTATTTATGTAATCCACGAATTTAACCATGAGATACTCAAAACAGGCCTACAATCCGATTACAGGTACGTATTAAGGTAAACTACTTGACAAGCAGTGGCGGATTAAACAGCTGGGAGGCCCGAGGCGCAATTCTTTCAAATTACTAAAACATAATTTAAAATATTATATGGGTTTTGTAGAGTATATTTTATTTTGGGGCCCCTCAGATTGGAGGCCCCAACCGCGCCTCTTGCGCTTATGGGTTAATCCGCCACTGTTGGCAAGTACTACTTAATGTTATACTTTTTAATACATGAAAACTCACAATGTGCAGCGTATGACCTCCTAATAGAGATGTCTCAACTTAAGTTTTTATACGAGATCTGCCTGTTATTCAGTTGCTCAACTTAGTAGATATATAGAATATAGAGTTAAGGCAGTACTTGTGGTTAGCTAATCGCTCTCGTTACGCCAGTTATTTATAGATGTATATTTGGAATGGCGTATATTTGGTAATAAAAAAGGTTATGTAAATTACATGATTTGTATTTGACCCAAAATCACCAGTAAAACGTTTTTTGTGTCTCCTGTAAAAAAAAATGTGTGGACTACGTCTTTTTTTCTTTCCACAGTCGATATGTAAAGTCATGCATAGTTAGTTTTAAAAGTAAGAATTGAACAATTTACAAATTTGAATTGTCTGAATGCTGTACTCTTTTTTCATCAGCCTTGTTGTTAACGACCCGGGTTTCGCCTTTCGGCATCTTCAGGTTATGGTAATGGAAGAGTAAAGCATTCAAACAATTCAAATTTGAAATTGAAATTCGATAAAACACCTTCAGTCGAAATTATGAATTATATAATAAACAATTTACGTTTAAAATTGATAAAAAAATACTAGTGACGTCTCTGAGCACGAGAATCTTCCCAATTGAGTTTTATTGCCTGTTATGATAAAACTGATTCGGCCCTGGTGAGGTGAATGGGCTGTAAACAATATACGGCGTGTAAGGTTGCCGGTGTAGTATGTGGTGGTTCGAGAGTTTCGGTTGCAAGGCTAAAAATGGCAAGTCAGCCATATCAATATCCGTTTGCCGCGAGCGTCCGGCGTGTAGCCGATCCTCGCCGCTCTCTGCCCTCTGGCCCCTGCCTGCCGCCCGCCCTGACAACTGATGAGTACCTACGCCTCATCCATACGTCAAACAAAAACATTACGCGCGAAATATTTGAAAAGGGTTTTGTGGGGATTTTTCGGAAAAATAATAAATAAATATTGCTTTCAATTTTTAAAATTTTAGTTGATCAACTTTCAGATAAATAACGGTTGATGCCAGATCCAATACGCAATCTGGAAGTTTCCATGATGTTGATCGAAAGGCAAAACACAAATTTAGTTTTGTATTATTTATTATACAATTGGAAAGAAAGGAAATTAGTTTCATTTTGTTTTAGATTTAAATCCTAGCGACAAAAGTTCAAATAGCGATCAGAACGTTTTGAGTTTAAGCCTTGTCAAGTCAAAGTCAAACGTTGTTTTTTTCCTCTAATTTAACCGTTTGAATACCGCGCAAACAAATCATTTATATGTCCCAGAGATACTGTGTGTTTTTGAGAAAAAAAAATTGCCTAATATACATTGGAATTCGATATTTTAAAAACCTATATTGACTCAGTATATATGGCACTACACATATTCATCAAAATATTGCTTATATTCTATTAGAATACTAAGTATTTGATTTTTTAAATGTTTTAGACATCCTTGTTCGCTTGAATATGTTCCTGAATCCTGTGTCCGCTTGGTATTCAAGTGGTTAATATATCGTCGTTAATTTTATACAAACACGTACCTCAACTTTTGTCAGTTTTGTGTTTTTTAATGTAGTGAATTCAATATTTCAATAGATACATAATTCTTTGACTCTTATTTAAAAAATATATAAATATTTCATGCTTTATTCAACCTAATACAAAAAAAATGGTAAATAATATGGTCATGTGCTATGTTTATCATAGAGGAGATGATGGCATGGATGAAAACGTATTTGCTTCATTAAATATTAACTTACTTAAATATATAGAGAACCAAAACATTTGGGTGGTGTTTTAAAGCGATTTATATCGATAACAGCAGTGTTAGAATAAAGTACATTTATGTGTCTCTTGAAAATTTTTACCTTTTGAAATACGAAGTTGTAGAAAGTTACCAACGATATAAAATCTTGAGCAAGGCTTTTATTGTTGTTTTTTTCCTCTTTAAATTCATTTTAACTTTTATAAAAGTTATTATTAAGTTAAGTCATGTCCGGTAAATTGACAATCGGGTATAATTGAAAATATACAATTTTATCTGCATATAAATATAATACATTTAATATTAAAAAGCGAGAGATATAAATACATTAATATTATGTCAATGTTAAATATAAAACCATTATGAATACTCTTTAAAGCAAACAAATATCTGATTTAATATTTGCATAGTATAATAGAATCATATAGTATAATAAGGTATTAAAAATATTTATGAAAAATCGCGCTTTGTTTGAGGTTGGTATCAAATTCCACGTGTAATATTTCTGACCCATACCACACACTTCAAACTCGTTCGCAAACAAGCCGATAAAAAGTATTTGTTTCACAGTCCTTCAGTTTCAAAAGGTGTGATTTTATGTAACCATTTAAATTTAAAATACCTGTTTATATGCATCATATTAATAAATAAGTATGCATACGTTTATTATAATATATTTATCGGGAAGTTTTTTCTTAAATTTGGGAGAATGATTGAAAAATTTATGCAAACAACATAGTTGCATATGAAAATTTTAGTTTTTTTAAGATTTGATGAAAGTTTGGCATTGGAAAAACAAAAACTAATGATTTCGACTTGTAATCGTCAGAAAATAGTAAGCGACAATTCACAAATTTTACAGAAATAAGTTGTTTTTTTTTTTAAACTTTTTCTCGTAATAAGCACTAAAAAAAAACTTTAATTGACTTAATATTTACAAACCGAATTTAAGGAATTATTTTTGCGAACTTATTACGAGAAGAAGTTGATAAAATCTTTTGTTATGATTAAAATCTGACCATTTCTGTAAAATTTATGAATTGTCGCTTACGTAGCTCTGCCGATTACAGGTCGATATGTCAGTGAGTTTTAGAAGAATAATTTATCAGCAATAAAAATGAACGAATGTTTTTTTTAAAGTAAAAACATAATATTTTAGACAAATTTATATTCTATTTCATTTTGTTAACCACTTAATATTTTTATTTCTAAATCACGTAGAAGAATGTAGGAATTTTATAGCTTACTTAATTAGTATTAAAGATGTTTTATTTATGTAATAATGAATTCTGTAAAAAACGATAAACATTAAATTGAATAATTGTTATCTGTTTCGTAGAAAATTCAATTAAAATTTGTATAGCATTAAGAAAAATAATTGATGAAGAATTTTAAATTTGAAGACTTAATTTATAAAACTGACGATGATAATCCGATCTGGAAATAAAGCACCCCTTCGACCACACCCCTCGCCAGCCGATGATGATAACATCAAAATAATCAAAGTATCGACCGGTGGAAGGTGACTTGCAGAAGTCGCCCTTGGCTTACTTCGACAGGGGATGCGTCGCCTCTCGCCAGTCACCGAGGACCGGCTGGGGAGGTCCCGGTTATGCAAACACTTCCGCAAAGAAAGTAAGAGGAAATTAGTAATTTAAACTGCTGTCTAAAGGCTGCCTCTATTGAACAGTGCTCCGCGGGTCGGGGTTGAGATATCGGGGGATGATCTCTGACTCAATGGAGGCGATCCAAGGGATGCATTTAGAAATATTTCGATCGCGGCCGTTCGAAAATTGCTTCTGTGAAACGCAAATTTGAAAATTTATCAATAAATATATATTTAACCTTTTTTTTTAATTTGCTATTTTTAAGTACCAAATATACTAGATTGATTTTTTTTAGGGGAGGTAACATAATTTAGTAAACTTCAAATAATAAAAATGACACAGAATTGATTCATATGTTAGCAACCGAGTCTTAAGTAATTGATCCTAAGACGTTTCTGTCAATTATTTGAAAGTGTATATGAAGTACTGCTTTTTTACGAAAACTGTCCAGTAAAAGATATTAATTCGTAGCAGGTGGTAGCGATACAGATCCAGAAGCTATTGATATAATAATTAATAATCATTTTACCACACACAATAAAATAATGACTAGTGTGTTTTTTTTCAGTGGATGTAATTCACGAAACGACAGTAACATAAGTTTACGTTGACCATCTTATGACTACCAAGAATCATTTATTTCAAAGATAACTAAGGATAGCTTTTAATCTATATATATAAAACAAAGTCGGGTTATTTACACCACGTATATCTCGAGAATTACTCCAAGGATTTCAATGATATTTGATTTATAAAATTTGTATTTACCTAGAATAGCAGAATAAGCATTAAAACATCGTAAAAATATCACGGAAAAGAAATTATAAAGAAAATTAATATCTTCATACAGAATAAGATTTTTGAATGACGAACAGCAACAAATGCTAAAATGTCGTAAGCTGGTTTCAGAAAAATCCACCAGATCGCACTGTTTTCTATATTTGTTTGTTTTTGCTTCTTTTGCATACGATTGGCTTATAAATAATTTTAAATTTAGAATATGGATTAGAATAAAAGAAATCGATGATATGAAATGAAAACGAAAGAAAATCGGATAATATTGAAATAAGGTTATGTTTATAATTAGGTATGATAAATTTTTGACAACAATATTTTGCACAAACGTTGCTTTGCTCTGAGATGACACTTTATTACACTTGGAACGCTATATCGAAGAAATTTTAACGTCAAAAGCAAAGCGATGCGGTTTCTGATCACCCGAATGCTCTTGGTCGCATTTACACAGTTCATCCGAAAAATGACGAATGTTTCTACTTGCATGTCAAGAGCTCAATTTGCTTGAAAATTATACTTATTGGGACATGCCAATCACTGAAGAAATTGTTTCTGAATCTCCATGTCAGATACGCACATTATTTTCTATCATTATTTTGACATGCTTCACATCGAACCCATGTGAGCTGTGGAACAAGTTCAAGGATGACATGTCGGAAGTCATTTTACATCGAATTCGTGTCAGTTCAAGGAATCCCGATCTCGAGGTGAATGAAGAGATAAATAACCAGGCTTTGATTTAGATCGAAGACATGTGTTACCTCATGTGAGGCATTTTGTTAATCAAGTTAGGAATGCCAACTTTAAACTAAATCGAAACTAAATCTTCAATATCCATTTAAAAAAAAAACTTTTAGGAATTTATGTCTCATGTTCATCACCGTCGCTAAAATATATACTGAAATGTGAAAAGACGAATGAAAGTACATAAAATCAGAAGGTATGTAAAAAAAAATCAGTATACTTTTCATGTATATTATATTGTTATAGAATACTATCAAATCATTATTTTATTTTTGATCCCCATATACAGTCAATCCTGTTTTTATGTGGTTTTTTTATGCGATTTCGAAGTAATGCGGTTTTTTAGAAATGCATTTTTTTAGATGTACCATATTTTACGATATAACTTGGCGAAGAAAGGTTTGATACCTTTAGCGAAAATTATATCGACGAATTACTTACAGATAAAGCTATAAGTGACGAAGATGTTCATAATTTAAATTTAATTATTGACAAAAAACCAGAAAACAATGACAAACTGAAAGAAATTCCAGTTTCTTCACTGCAAAAATAATTGAAGAAGGTATCCAACTTTTCAGTAAATTAGAAGATCATTTCTTTCTAAATGATTCAAATTCTGATCGCGCATTCAAGTTTCAACGATAACTTTAAAATATATATATATGGGTGAAACAAACTGCATAACCAATTAATTATCGAAAAAGAAAATCTGAACAAACTCTGATCACTAATTTCATTGTTAGAAAACAGCCATAGTTTTATGAAATCGATGCGCATACTATTTCTTCCGAAAAAGAGTGATTTAGAACCACATGCTTTAAAACACTCATAGAATTTTCATACAGTGATTATTTTTTAATATTTTTACGCCGTGGTTTTCCCCTTATTTTCATATACTTTGCGATTTAGTGTATATTTTAACTCGCTGTTTCAAAGTTATGCGGATTTTACAATTTAAGTAACGCACCCCAATTTTTGTATGGAAGTCAAGTTTTTTTATGCGATTTTTTTTGTTGCGATATTTCGTGGAACGCATCTACCGCATAAAAACAGGATTGAATGTATAACTGTTGGTATGTGTGGAACATTAAACAAAAAAATAATATTTTTTTTTCTAATGAAAGATAATCTCATAAATATAATATTGAAGATTTAGAAAATGTTGCGTTCTTTGTTATAATGAGAATTTATATCATTTGGTAATATAAAAAATATGAAAATTTAGAATGAACTTTCGTAAAATTATAAAAAAGTATTATTTGAATAATTTTGAAAAGATCCCTGTCATTATGTTGGTGACATGCATAGAGAACAAATTTATCCTACCTAAATTTAATAGTCTTTGTTTGACAGTTACTGTCAAACAAAAGCAGTCGTTTGTCAACATTGTGAAGATGTAATTTTATTATTTAAAATACAGTGAAATAAAGAGGTATTAGCTATGCCAAGTATTTCTAAACCAATCAGTAAGAGTGCTCGGAATGGTTTTCTAAGAGTCTTTCAGTTCTGTGAACATGAAAAATCTGAAAAAAAAACAATAATTCCCTTCGGGTCGACATTTCGAATCATTTCGAACTGTCAATGGCGTCGTATTCCAAACATTTCGTGCCGCATGTCAATAGCTCAATTTGCTTGAAAACTAAACTCATTGGGACATGACAATCGCTGAAGCAATTGTTTCTGCGTCTCCAAGTCAGATACGCACATTATTTGCTATCATTTTTTTGACACGCTTCCCATCGAATCCACGTGAATTGTGGAAAAAGTACAAGGATGACATGTCCGAAGACACTTTACACCGAATTTGCGTCAGTTCAGGGAATCCCGATCTCGAGGTGAATGAGGAGATACATAACCAGGCGTTGCTTTTGATCGAAGATATGTGTTACCTCATGCGCTGCATGATGCGTCGCCAGATCGAGGAATGAACGACGCTTTCAATCGAGAATCGGAACGTAAACGTGAATATGATCGAGATGCATTGAACCAATCACTTCGAACGAATGTACCACTGTTGAACCCCCAACAGAAAGTGTACGATACTTTAATGAAGGCAATTGATGAGGGAAATGGTGGCTTATTTTTCCTCCGCATTGGAAGCACTCAACCGAACTATGAAAGATCAGCGCAATGACTCAAATGTTTTGGAGGCGCAATGATTCTACTATCTGGCGATTTTCGCCAAACACTACCAGTTATTCCAAGATCGACCGCTGCCGATGAAATAAACGCTTGACTTAAAACATCGACTCTGTGGCGCTATGTTAAGAAACTTCAGCTAACGACAAACATGCGAGTCGCATTTCTAAACGACCATCTGCCGCAGATTTCTCCAAGCATTTGCTGACTATCTGTAACGGCCGTGTTCCTGTCGACGAATCGAAAGGATTGATTTCGTTTTTGCCGAATTTTTGAAATTTCGTCTCATCATTGCTAATCACAAACATCATAATTGGTTGAGTGAACGAGCAATTCTTGCAGCAAATAACAAAGATGTGGATCATTTCAACTTCACAATTCAAAATCAAATCGTTGGTCCACTGCATTCCTTTAAATCTATCGACTGTGCCACGTGAATAACATCATTTCAATGTAATTAAAATACTTTTCATTTTTAATTTTGCACATTTATTGAACTTAATTCATTTTGAGTATTCATTCAAACTGAATTTAACTCATCCAATAAATTAACACATTATTTATTGATTCTG